>CAUYUJ010021948.1:389306-391796 GCA_963575745.1 Prorocentrum cordatum | reverse complement strand
TCGACGTCGTCGTCGTCGTCGTTGTTTCTGATGTCGCTGTCCTCGCCGCGAGGAGGAGGAAGAAGGAGGAAGAGAAAGTGGACAAGGAGCAGGAGGAGGTGAGGGAGGGGGAGGAGAGATGAGGAGAAGGAGAGGAGAATAAAGAGAACGACAGGAAGGAGAAGGAGAGGAGAAGGAAAGAGAGGAGAAAGAGAGCTCTAACAGAGGGAGTACGGCAGAAAAGGAGAGGGAGGAGAAGGAGAGGAGAAGAGAGAGAGCTCTAACATACCATGTTAGAGCTCCTCCTCCTCATCATGATCATGATCATCATCATCATCATCATCATCATCATCATCATCGTCATCATCACCGTCATCATCGTAATCAGCATCCCCCCATGGCCCATGGCCCTCCTCCTGCTCACCCTTTGTCCTGCTATCCTGCTCCTCCTGCTCCTCATCCTCCTCCTTCTCCTCCTCCTCACGCCCCCCCTCCCCCTATCCCCTCCCCTGGACCTGGACGGGGCGCCCCGCGGGTAGTTAGAGAGCCCAAGATGGCCCAAGACGGCTCCAAGAGCGCCTCGGAGAGCCCAAGATGACCTCCGAGATGCTTCAAGATAGCCTAAGATGCCTCAAGATGGCCCCGAAGATTCTCCAAGGGGCCCCAAGAACGCTCCAAGACGGCTCCAAGAGGCCTCGGAGACCTCCACGGAGGCCCCCAAGATGCCAAAATCCTGAAAAAACTTATTATTGAAAATATGTGATTTGTGCCTTCTCGCCTTTTCGCTTCCGATGACCATCCGAGGCCCCAAGATGGCTCCAAGATGGCCCAAGAGGGCTGCTGCTACTGCTGCTGCTGCTGCTAGTGGTAATGCTGCTGCAGGTGCTCGTGGTGTTGCTGCCGGTGCTGCCAGTGATGCTGCTGCTGCGGCTGTTGCTGCTGCTGCTGCTGCTGCTGCTGCTGGTGCTGCTGCTGGTGCTGCTGCTGGTGCTAGTGCTGCTGCTGCTGGTGGGGAGGGGGGGAGGCGGAGCGGAGGAGGAGGAGGAGGGGGATGAGGGGGAGCGTGAGGAGGAGGAGAAGGAGGAGGATGAGGAGCAGGAGGAGCAGGAGAGCAGGAAAAAGGGTGAGCAGGAGGAGGGCCATGGGCCACGGGGGGATGCTGATTATGATGATGATAACGATGATAATGATGATGCTGATGATGATGATGACGCTGATGATGATGATGACGATGATGATGATGACGACGATGATGATGATGATGATGCTGAGGATGCCGATACTGCTGCTGCTGCTGCTGATGATGATGATGATGATGGTGATGATGATGAGGAGGAAGAAGAAGAAGAAAGGCGAGGAGAGGGGGATGCAGGGTACGAGGCACAGGGGGATCAGGAGAATGAGCAGGAGGAGGAGGAGGAGGAGGACAACGTTGCGCAACGGTTAAGGCCCCACCCTGGCGAGAGGGGGGGGGCCTTAACCGTTGCGCAATCGATTGTGAAACGGTTATGGGGCGGCGGCGGCGGCGGCAACGGCCGGCGGCGGCGGCGGCGGCGCTTAACCGTTTCACAATCGATTGCGCAACGGTTAAGACCCCCCCTGGCGAGAGGGGGGTCTTAACCGTTGCGCAATCGAATGTGAAACGGTTACGGGGCGGCGGCGCAGCGGCGGCGGCGGAGCGCTAATCGTTTTTGACAATCGATTGCGCAACGGTTTAAGGCCCCCCAGGCGAAGAGGGGGGTCCTTAACCTTTGCGCAATCGATTGTGAAAACGGTTAAGCGTTTACGGAGCGGCGGCGGCGTGGCGGCCGCGGCGGCGGCTTGCGGCGCTTAACCGTTTCACAATAGATTGCGCAACGGTTAAGGCCCCCCCCTGGCGAGGGGGGGGCCTTAACCGTTGCGCAGTCGATTGTGAAGCGATTGCGCGGCGGCGGCGGCGGCGGCGCTTAACCGTTTCACAAGCGATTGCGCAGCGGTTAAGGCCCCCCCCTGGCGAGAGGGGGTCTTAACCGTTGCGCAATCGATTGTGAAGCGGTCAGGCGGCGGCGGCGGCGGCGGCGGCGGCGGAGCGCCCCCCGTGGACGAGAGGTGGGTCTTAACCGTTGCGCAATCGATCGTAAAACGGTTAAGGGGCGGCGGCGGCGGGTAGGTTAGAGCTCCAAGGGAGCTCAAACATGGTATGCTACAGCTCCAGGGAGCTCTAACATGTTACGTTAGAGCTCCCAGGGAGCTCTAACATGGCATGTTAGAGCTCCCACGGAGCTATACCATAGCATGTTAGAGTATGTTAGAGCTCCCTGGGAACTCTAATATCGTATGTTACAGCTCCGTGGGAGCTCTAACATAGCATGTTATGTTAGTGCTCCATGGGAGATCGAACATGCCATGGTAGAGTTCCACGGGAGCTCTAACATAGCATGTTAGAGCTCCACGGGAGCTCTAACATCCTATGTTAGAGCTCCCATGGAGATCTAACGTAGCTTGTTCGAGCTCCCTGAAGCTCTAACATAC
>CAUYUJ010021948.1:384306-386806 GCA_963575745.1 Prorocentrum cordatum | reverse complement strand
TCGGCAACTCCGTCGGCGCCGTCGGCGTCGGACCCTACGTCAGCATCGGCGTCCGAGCTGTTGCAGCTGCCGCGGCTTGGCGAAGCTGCCCTCGACGAGGCCGCCGAGGCCGCGCGGCTCGACGGGGCCGCTCTCGACGAGGCCGCGCGGCTCGAGGATGCCGCTCTCGAAGAAACCGCCGCGGCCGCCGTCGAAGAAGCCGCCGAGGGCGCCCTCGAAGAAGCAGGGCTCGGGGAAACCAAAGGAGAGGACGAGGCCGCAGGGCTCGGGGAGGCCGCAGGGCTCGGGGGAACCGAAGGAGGGCTCGGGGAAACCGCAGGAGCGGACGACGACATTACCTTGAGCCAAGTCCTGCGGACCACAATGGTGACGATGGTGATGGTGATGGCGATGCTGATGGTATGGATGGTGATGATGATGATGATGATGATGATGATGATGGGGATGGTCATGTTGGTATGGCGAGGGCGGTTGTGATGGTGATGATGGTGATGGTGATGATGGTGATTCTGGATGTGATGAGCACCGCCATCACCACCATCACCATCGCCACCACCATCAGCACTACGATTTGATAGCCGCCATCATTACAGCCGTCGTCGGCATCGAAACACAAAAACACTCAACCGACTCAACCTATATCTGCCCTAAATCAAGCCAGAAGAGGGTGGAATAGGGTCGAGAGCCGTAGCAACATGCCGCGATTGCACAAACAGGAGGGTCGAGAGAACCAGCATGTGCGAAACAGAAGTTACGATATCGAATGTACTGCAAAACGCGATTACAGAAAACACTATTAAATTTGATCGGATTCGTGTGGAGCAGAACACACCGTAACGAATATGCAACGCTGTTTCGGAAGCCCCCCCCCCCCCCCCAGCCCATCGCCTGGGTCAGACGCGTGCGCTCGGCGCCAGGCCGCAGCTCAGTTTTCAACATATCGCTGCATGTTGCATGTATGTTTGCATGTTGTATGTTGCACGACGCGCTAAAAAACAGACCAGTCGCTGCTGCGCGTGCGAGTCTGCGCAATGCGTTTGTGCATAGCGCCCCCATGCGCGCGAACTGCGCCCTGGGCGTGCGTAACATTGCAAAGGGCTTATATAGTGTGTTCGACAGTACTCGACCATGCAATGGTTGTCTCTGACACGTCGTATAAGTTGTCCGACAATGCCCCGCCCCACTTCAATTTACTTACTTGTTGCCATTACACTTACGTGCAAATCTATAGCATTGTTCTATGATGTTCAGCTCTGCCATGCTCTGCCCATGACCGCTCTGTTCTGTCCCCACGCCCCCCTTGCGGGCGCAAGGAGAAATTGTCAGTGGCGTGGGTGGGGGGCGGATCCCGTGTCTGATGGAATCTACTCGGCGCCGCTCGGGAAGTCGAAGAAGAGGACCTCATGCTCATCTAGTCATCTAGTCACGGGAATCACCTGCCGCAGGCGCCGATTCATCGTTGCGCGGGCCCACAATGTCAACTCTATATAAGGACCGGCCGTTTCACCTCAATATCGTACGTCGACGAAATGTTGCACCACTTTTGCCGCGGATTGTCAGCTGCATTGCAGTGCTCCCCCCCCCCCCCCCCTGATCTTAATATTGGGCACATGGCAAAAGGTCCCTTGGCGCCCCCCACGGGGCTCGCGACAGAACGTTGCACCACCGAGCCGTTTCGATGAACCCGGGACCGCAGCCAATATTAAGATTGGGGGGAGGGGGGGGGAAGCGAACATCAATTGCAAAATCGGCTTGCTTTCTTGGCAACGTCAGATGGTGCAACATTTCGTCGATGTACCGTTTGGGACTCTGTATTTTTGATGTGCCCGTTTTTCTTTCCTTCGAAGCTAGACGCGCTGACCGCGCAGGGGGAACCATGAGGGCGGATGTCACAGCGCGCTGCGAACCAGGAGTTGTTCTGATGACAAGGACGGCAGGCAGGAGAATGAGGAAGAGGAGGAGGAGGAGGAGGACGGAGAGGAGCATGGGTGGAGGTAGAGGAGGAGGAGGAGGAGGAGGAGAAGAGAATGATGAGGAAGACGATGGAGAGGAGGACGATGACGATGATGAGGCGGGCGAGGATGAGGATTCGGACGTGGATTCGGACGATTCGGAAGAGGGGGAGGAGGACGACGACGAGGAGGAGGAGGGGCAGGAGGACGAGGGCGAGGAGGACGAGGAGGAGGAGGAGGAGGAGGAGGAGGGGAGGAAGAGAGTGAGGAGGAGCAGGAGGGGGGTAGGAACAGGAGCAGCAGCAGCAGCAGCAGCAGCAGCAGCAGCAGCATTGGCAGGAGGAGAGCAGCGAGGAGGAGGAGGAGGAGGAGGAGGAGGAACAGGAGGAAGACGAGGAGAGGAGGGCGGGTGCCAGAGCAGGAGAATCGGGGGGGGGAAGGGGGGTGAGCAGCAGAAGGACGAAGGGGAGGTGGAGTAGGAGGAGGGGGGGAGGAGGAGGAGGAGGAGGAGGAGGAGGGGAAGGAGAAGGATGAGGGGGAGGAGGAGG
>CAUYUJ010021948.1:336806-379306 GCA_963575745.1 Prorocentrum cordatum | reverse complement strand
CAATTACCGTTGCTACTGCACGCTGCTGGGGCCGCCGCCCACGAAGGCATCCCCAGGTTCGCGCCGAATCCGTCACATGTGAAACGTGCTGCGTTTGCAGGCTGGCCCGCGCCGGGTCCGCGGCATGTGAAGGGTTTGACAACTCGGCGCCGCGCCGGGCAAGCTATCGCGCCCCCCCTACCCTCCCTATCGGCAGAAACAGGGGCGCGTGCAAAAGGGCACTTGTTTAAGTTGTTGTATTTTTTCAAGTTTGCGCCTAGCAGCTCCGCGAAACTACTGCAGCACGCGCCTGTGCAGTCCATCGTTGTGTGTGTTGGGTAATTCGTTATTTTCCCTCCCCGCTCTGAGGTCGCCGCCCTGGGCGGCCGAATGACGAGAAACTTTGCTCAAACTTGCGCCGCAGGATGTGGAGTGAGAAGATATGGTACGATGCGGGATCGATTACACATGTCTGCGGTAACTGCATATGCAACAAGGGGACGATTTGGGGAGACTCGTGGCCCGTCAAAGGAGGAGGACCATGAGCAGGAGCAACTGCAACAGGCGTGCGTCTAGGCGCGCGTGGCCCTGCCACTGCGTCAAAGAAAAACCGTGGTGACTATAATGATTATGGACGACCGGGGGGGGGGGCAGCTGCTTTGGCATTGGCGGTGCGCGCCGCAGGCATCTGGATATCTGGACAAACCGCGGGTGCAGCTGCAGGAAGTTCTTCCTGCCCTCGCACTTCCGCTCGTTCGCCAGCGAGACCTCCGTGCTTGTTTTGCGTGCTCGGTCGCGCCCGTGTTTCATGTTGCCCACAGCCACCTGGCACTCCATCTGAGAAATGGCCCCGGCCATGTGTCTCTGGAAAACTGTGCATGGGTCCTTGTTGGTGAACAGCCCCGGGATCGAGGCGTGCACCAACTCCAAACCTCGCTTTTCGCACTCCGCGATCGCCTCTTCCTGCACCATCAAGCGGCGGGCCAACCGCTTCTCGTCGGGCACCGCGATCCGCTTGATGCCGCGCTTCTCGCACCTGTCCACGAAGGCGGCCACGCCCGGCCTGGACAGGAACGGCGTTGAACCTGGGGAAGCAAAAAAAACTCTACGACAAATTCGGCGTGCGATTTTGCAGTTATTCGCCGCGGGGGCGGTGGAAACATGAAGGCGGGGGGGGGGCGCTTGCTGTAGCAATTGCGTAGTGTAGCGTCTGGCACGCTAACAAATCCAGGGTTTCGTGCCGATGGGCGATGTTACCTTCGGAAGAGGACGCGACGCGCCACATTCCTCATCCAATGCCCCTGCGGTGTGTGGGGGCGTTGTGGCCCCGCCGTCCTGGGACGTTCTTCAAGACGAGCGTTTCCTGGACGGTGGGGGGGTGCCGCGCCCATGATAGCGTGTCCAGAAAAAGCTGCCCCCGCGCTGCTTGAGCCCCGAAAAAGCAACGAATGGCTACAGTTGGGTGGTCCACGCTTACTTCCTCCGGTTGCCACGGGCCTCCCAGGGATCCCCGCCGGCCCCCGCTGTCAGTCCGCCGCAGTCTATTTGTGACTTCTGTCGGGCGACACGAACCTCCCCTGGGCCGTCGCCCGTAGGCTGCACGTACTTCCGCGGCCTCCTGCGGGCCGTCGGCCGCAGGCTGCACGTACTTCCGCCGGCTGCCGCCGACCTCCCGCCAACGTCTGTTGGCAAGAGCGTCCGCCTCTCCGCCAGCTCTGGCGGGCCCTCAGCCGGTGGGCCCCGCCTACTCCCGCCGACTGCCGCCGACCTGCCGCTTGCTCCTGCCAGCGCAAGAGCCCCCCCTTCGAACGGCCCCCACGGACCGTCGGCCAACTTCTGGCGCCGGCCGCCGGGCTGTGCCAGAAGTCGGTCCAGGACTGACTTCTGGCGCGGGCCCGCGTCGGAAGTCGGTCCTGGACCCACCTCCGACGCGGGCCCGCGTCGGAAGTCGGTCCTGGACCCACTTCCGACGCGGGCCCGCGTCGGAAGTCGGTCCAGGACCGACTTCCGGCGCGTTCTTCTGTCTCCGCCCCAACCCTCGTCGGCGCCGTCGCCGGCGTTGCCCCTGCCGCCCTCCAGCGTTTTCAAGCCTCGGCGGGGGCCGCGCCCCCCCTCGCGCGTCCTCCTTCCTCCTCACTGCCCCCTCCTCCAGTTTTCCTCCTCGCCCCCCTCCTCGCCCCATTCCCCCCTTCCCCCGCGTCCCCATCCACCGCCTAATTGCATTCCTCCTGCTCCTGCTCCTGCTCCTGCTCCTCCTTCCCTCTCCTATCTGCCGCGCCTGCGGCGTTCGGGCACCGCGCAACACACGTTTGTTTCGTTTTCTGGCGCCCGCGCCATGCCTGCCAAGATGAAGGCGGCTGCCGCGACACGCGCGTCGACGATGACGAACGTGGATGGCGCCAGCGTGCCGCGGCAGAAGGCACAGATAACGAAAGCGGCCAGGGGCGCCCCCCCACCGCCCAGGAAACGCTCGTCTTGAAGAACGTCCCAAGACGGCGGGGCCACAACGCCCCCACGCACCGCAAGGGCATTGGATGAGGAATGCGGCGCGTCGCGTCCTCTTCCGAAGGTAACATCGCCCATCGGCGCGAAACCCTGGATTTGTTAGCGCGCCAGACGCTACGCAACGCAATTGCTACAGCAAGCGCCCCCCCCCCCGCCTTCATGTTTCCACCGCCCCCGCGGCGAAGTACTGCAAAATCGATCGCCGAATTTGTCGTCGATTTTTTTTTGCTTCCCCAGGTTCGACGCCGTTCCTGTCCAGGCCGGGCGTGGCCGCCTTCCTGGACAGGTGCGAGAAGCGCGGCATCAAGCGGATCGCGGTGCCCGACGAGAAGCGCTTGGCCCGCCGCTTGATGGTGCAGGAAGAGGCGATCGCGGAGTGCGAAAAGCGAGGTTTGGAGTTGGTGCACGCCTCGATCCCAGGGCTGTTCACCAACAAGGACCCATACACAGTTTTCCAGAGACACATGGCCGGGGCCATTTCTCAGATGGAGTGCCAGGTGGCTGTGGGCAACATGAAACACGGGCGCGACCGAGCACGCAAAACAAGCAGGGAGGTCTCGCTGGCGAACGAGCGGAAGTGCGAGGGCAGGAAGAACTTCCTGCAGCTGCACCCGCGGTTTGTCCAGATATCCAGATGCCTGCGGCGCGCACCGCCAATGCCAAAGCAGCTGCCCCCCCCCCGGTCGTCCATAATCATTATAGTCACCACGGTTTTTCTTTGACGCAGTGCCGGGCCACGCGCGCCTAGACGCACGCCTGTTGCAGTTGCTCCTGCTCATGGTCCTCCTCCTTTGACGGGCCACGAGTCTCCCCAAATCGTCCCCTTGTTGCATATGCAGTTACCGCAGACATGTGTAATCGATCCCGCATCGTACCATATCTTCTCACTCCACATCCTGCGGCGCAAGTTTGAGCAAAGTTTCTCGTCATTCGGCCGCCCAGGGCGGCGACCTCAGAGCGGGGAGGGAAAATAACGAATTGCCCAACACACACAACGATGGACTGCACAGGCGCGTGCTGCAGTAGTTTCGCGGAGCTGCTAGGCACAAACTTGAAAACATACAACAACTTAAACAAGTGCCCTTTTGCACGCGCCCCTGCTTCTGCCGATAAGGAGGGTATGGGGGGGCACGATAGCTTGCTCGGCGCGGCGTCGAGTTGTCAAACCCTTCACATGCCGCGGACTCGGCGCGGGCCAGCCTGCAAACGCAGCACATTTCACATGTGACGGACTCGGCGCGAACCTGGGGATGCCTTCGTGGGCGGCAGCCCCAGCAGCGTGCAGTAGCAACGGTAATTGGTGGGACAAAACATGTTGGCTCTTTCGGTTCGAGACGCAACCTCTAGTTCCAACTAGCCCAACAAAAGACACCCGCGCGCTTAAAGGCCGAGCTCGGGCTGCATGTGAAGAGGCACAGAGAAGGCTCAAACGCCCATGGCTCGCACCGCCTACTGCAGGGCAGAGTGGGAAGGGGGATCAAGCGCCACTTGCCCTGGCACCCCTGAGCGAAGGCCGCGTTGCGCGTAATCATACCTTCCAATGGCGGGCGCGCCAAGCTGCTAGTTTGACGCCGAAACTATTTGAAACCCGCGCGCGGCCATTTTCAAAACCACCATGAACCATTTTCAACTTCAGCACCGCACGGCCCGCAAGCGGCCTAGAACCATGAGAAGACCATTTTCATCATTCTTAATCTGATCCCCGACATGCCCGTGACCCTATCCAGCGACGTCTGGGCCCTCGCGGTCCGGTCTGGCGCGAGGGGCGCGCCCGACGACCGCGCCGCGGACCAGCAACTGGCGCTGTTCGCGAAGCAGCATGCTGGGCAGGCGATGGTCGAGTACTTGTTCAAGCGCAGGAACACTTTGAACAGCGTCATCGACGATATCTGGGCCTGGGAGGAGATCGACGACAGCACTGTGCAGCAGTGCCGGGCCACGCGCCTCGAGGCGATGGCCGCCGCCGCCAGGGGCGACTGCGTCTGCAGGGGCCAGTGGCTGTCCTACGCGACGTCCAGCATGGTGGCGAACGGCGTGCCCTTGGCGGAGCTCTGCTACGATATCCACGTCGCCATGCAGCCCCGCCACCCCAGTGGTGGTCCAGGGAGATCATTTTTTTATTCCGGCCGGTAACGCTCGTTACCCGGGGGGGGGGGGGGGGGGGCGTGCCCCCCGGGTAACGGTAACGCTTGGGCTGGGCGGGGTATGGCGAAGCAGGGGCGCTCTGCGATCGCCATAGTATGCGCGCGAGCAGCACTCTCTGCCTGAGAGCACCACAGTGGCTTGCGATTCGAGTACAAGCGCAAAGCCCGCCGCGTGGTCCCGGCACCACGCCCGCGCCCGCGCGCGCGACGACGATGATCGACGAGCGACGAGCGACGAGGTCGACGACGACGACGACGACGTTTGCCGCCTGTTTCGGCCTCCGGAGGCCGTTTTCGGGCGCCGTCGACGACGACGACGACGACGACGACGACGACGACGACGACGACGACGACGACGACGACGATTCGAGTACAAGCGCAAAGCCCGCAAGCACCAGCATCGCGCATGCGAGCGCCGCAATGGCCTGCGAGCGCCCACAGTGCGCCTGCGACCACCACACCACAGTGCGCATGCCTTCGGGCACCAGCATGTTGGAGGGGAAGACCGAGACCCCCCCCGCGTACGAGCGTTACCGTTACGGGGGGGGGGGGGGGGAGAGGCCCGGGTAACGAGCGTTACCCCCCAGAGGATAAAAAAACAATCTCTGGCTGGATCCGTCGGCGGCGAGGGGAAGAGCATCTTCCTGAGGGCTCTGCTGAACGTCTTCGCGACCCACCGTGCCGTCTTCCCGACGCCTTCCAAGGGCAATTTTCCTTTGTTGCACATTCCAGAAGCGAAGGTGTGCTTCTTAGACGAGTGCCGGTTCAATCCAGACATCGTGTCTTACCCATTGCAGCAGCTATGGTTCGACGGGGGCGCATTGCCGCTGAGCCGGCCCCAGAATGAAAAAGGGTGCCCTGGGCACTTCTTGCACAAAGGTTCGGCCCCTGTTTTCATCACGACCACGTTGGCGGACCTAGACGTCCTGGAGGCTGCAGCGCAACCGAGCCCCGCGACCGGGAAACCCTTCGACACGGAAGCTTCGATGCTTATGCGGCGTTTGAAAATCTTTCGCTCCAATGTGAGACAGCCGAAGCCGGCGGCGACTTTGCCGCATTGCCCGTGTTGTTTCGCCAGGCTTGTCATTGGGCAGGCCACGGCGTACGCTGCAGCCGCCGCGCCCCCGGCGCCCGTCGTGTGAGCGACGGCCAGACATTATTTTCAGAATGTCTGTCAACATCATCGTCATCACCACCATCACTATCATCGTCACCACCGTTCTCATTTGAAACAACAGCATCGCCATCGTGATCCCTACCAAACAGTTTGCAGGCCTGCCGTTGTTCCCCACGATCCGACGGCGCGGTTGACCACCCGTGCGTTTAACAACGCGCCTTGTCCAGCCACGTCGGGGCGTGGTACCATCGTGCCCGTTGCGAATGTTCCACTGTACCGCGCCCCCGCACCAGTCCATCCAGCAACGACACCGGGGGGAACCGTTGGCATGCGTGGAGTCCCCGCGCCGTCTGAATTCGCACCGGGACTTCTCCAGCCACACCGGGTTCTGGAGCCACGTCGGGGTGTGGAACCATCGTGCCCGTTGTGAGTGTTCCACTGTAACGCGCCCCCGCACCAGTCCATCCAGCAACGCTACCCGGGGGAACCGTTGGCATGCGTGGAGTCCCCGTGCCGTCTGAATTCGCACCGGGACTTGTCCAGCCACACCGGGTTCTGGAGCCATCTGGCGTTTAGAATTTTCAACGCCTTCTCCTCCTGATTCCTGCACCTCTTCCTCCTCCTCCCCCTCCTCCGCCTCCTCATCCTCATCCTCATCGTCGCCGTCGTCGTCGTCGTTCTCCTCCTCCTCCTTCTCCCCCTCCTCCTCCGTGTCGTCCCCCACCTTCCCTCCAGCCCACACTCCCTCAAACCTTCCCTCCAGCCCTCTTTCGGACCCGGCCTCCAACCATCCCTCCAACCCTCCGTGGAGCCCTCCCTCGAACCCTCCGTCCAGGCCTCCCTCCAACCTCCCTCCGGCTCCCCACTCTTCCATCCTCCCTCCGACTCTTCGCTCCCCCCTCCGACCCTTCACTCTTCGCTCCCCCCTCCAATTCCTCGAGCCTCCTTCGACCCTCCCTCTCCGCACACCTCCATCCTCCCTCCGACTCCTCACTCTTCCATCGCCCCTCCGACTCCTCCCTCCGCCCTCCGGCCCCTCACTCCACGCTCCTCCCACCGACTCCTCAGTCCTCCATGGCCCCTCCGACTCTTCGAGCCTCCTTCGACCCTCCCACTCCCCACGCCTCCATCCTCCCTCCGATTCCTCACTCTTGCATCTCCCCTCCGACTCCTCGCTCCTCCCTCCGGCCCCTCACTCCTCCATGGCCCCTCCGACTCTTCGAGCCTCCTTCGACCCTCCCACTCCGCACACCTCCATCCTCCCTCCGATTCCTCACTCTTGCATCTCCCCTCCGACTCCTCGCTCCAACCTCCGACTCCTCACTCCTCCATGGCCCCTCCGACTCTTCGAGCCTCCTTCGACCCTCCCACTCCGCACACCTCCATCCTCCCTCCGACTCCTCACTCTTCCATCTCCCCTCCGACTCCTCGCTCCAACCTCCACCCCTGCTCCTGCCTCCACCTCCCTTCGTCCGGCTCCTCACTCCTCCATCCTTCGTCCGACTCCTCACTCTTCCATCTTCCCTCCACCTCACCGCTCCTTCCTCCGACTCCCCCCTTCTCCTCCTCATTCCTCCACCTCTTCCTCCTGCTCCCCCTCCCCCTTCTCCTCCTCCTCCTCCTCCTCCTCCTCCTCCTCCTTCTCCTCCTCCTCCTCCGCCTCCTGCTCCTCCTTATCCTAATCATCACCGTCGTCGTCGTCTTCCTCCTCGTCCCCCTTGTCGTCCTTCTCTCCCCCAACCCTCCCTCCAGCCCTCACTCCCTGAAACCCTCCCTTAACGGACCCGGCCTCCAACCATCCCTCCAACCCTCCCTGGAGCCCTCCCACGAACCCTGTCTCCAAGGCTCCCTCCAGCCTTCCGTTTAAACCTCCATTCCATTCTGTATCTAACGTCCCCTCCAGTCGTGCAGCCCTCCTCGAGCCCTCCCGCGACAGCTTCCTCCAATCCTCCCTGAACCCTCCCTCAACACTTCCCTGATCCCTCCCTGCACTCTCTCTGAAACCGTAGGCCGGTACCTGTCCAGCGGAGCGTAGTACCGTACGTCGACGAAATGTTGCACCACTTTTGCTGCGTATTGTCAGCTGTATTGCATTGCTCCTCCCCCCCTCCCCCTGATCTTAATATTGGGCACATGGCAAAGGTCCCTTGGCGCCCCCCTCAGGGCTCGCGACAGAATGTTGCACCACCGAGACGTTTCGATTAACCCGGGACCGCAGCCAATACTAAGATTGGGGGGAGGGGGGGGTGGAAGCGAACATCAATTGCAAAATCGGCTTGCTTTCTTGACAACATCAGGTGGTGCAACATTTCGTCGATGTACCGTACAATGTCAACTCAATGCAGTGTCAACTCAATCTTGTGCGGGCTCACAATGCAGGGCAAGAAAACGAAACACCCCACCAAAACCACCGTTTCACCCAGAGGGGGCCCAAGCCCCGCAGGGCCAAGTGGCCCACCTCAGTCCCCCAAGTGGCCCACCTCAGTCCCCCAAGGCCGAAAGGCCCAAAACCGGGCGTCAATCTTTTTAAAAATACTGACGCCCTTGTTCGGCGGTGCCGTTTGACATGTTTGGCCTTCCTGACGCGCCGAGTTGGATGGACATCTAATGGTGCGATGGTGTGACTGTGATCTCTGAGACGGTTCTTCGTTGTCGCAGTCACCGTCCCTGCCCGCCTTGACCTGGAAAGCGCCAGATTGGATCTTCAAGATTCAGAGTCCGAAGACAGATTCTTAAGAGCACTCTTAAACATAAAATTTGGCGCTTTCTAAGCCAAGGCGGGCATGGGGCAGCGACTGCGACAGTGGAGATCCATTTCAGAGATCGCATTCACATTGGCGCACCGTATGCAGACGCCCTTCCTTCCCAGCGCGTGAGGGGGTCAAACTTGTCTAACGGCACCGCCGAAAAGGCGCGTCAGTATGTTCGAAAACATTGACGCCCAGTTTTGGGCCTCTCTCTCTCTCTTTCTCTCTCTCTCTCTCTCTCGTTCAGCCCGCTCTCGACCCATTCCCCGCCCAGGGCCAACTGGCCCACCTCGGATGGGCCACTTCCGCTTTCACCTCAGCCCCGTGGCCCTGCGGCCCCCTCGTGGCCCCGCGGCGCGGGTTTCGCGATTCCCTTGAGGGCGAACGCGGAAGACCCCACAGCGCGCGCAATATTTTCGAGCCGAGACGCCCCACAACGCGAGACCAACAAAATGAGAACCCCCTAGCTCCAGCAAGGATGACGACGGTGGCGGTGATGATGATCATGACGCGAGACGCCTAGCAGGCATGGGTCTTCCACGCGGGCCGCGGGCTCGCGCAGCTAGTCGCGGGCATGTCGCGAGCATGTGTCGGGCGGGCGGGTCCTGCAACTAGCGGCAGACAAATTCTGGGGGGCTGGGGGGGCGACGAAGGCAGCAAAACATAGTAACCCGTATTGCGGAACACCCCTTCAGAAACGCGCCCACGCGCAATGCAAGACCGATCTGTCTCCTCACTCTGGCCATGGAGCACGGGATATGCATGTCACAACTCCCAACTCTCTTGAGCGAGTTCTACATCCAGGGTAACGAAGGTTGAAGCGATGCCGTGCGTTCTGCCGCCTGCCTAGACTGCTCCACACTTTGTCTGATTTCGTTTCAGCGGATTGCGCATTACGTGCGAGTTCATTTCTTCGGGGGGCCCAGGTCCAAGACATATTTACAAGCACAATCACGTAGTAAGAATAAGCACGCCTCATTATAATATCAACGTGGCTAATTTTTTACACATTTTGATGGTCTGAGGTTGAGGCTTGAGGTGGCTTGCGGTCCGGCAATTGCCGGACCTCAAGCCACGGTGCGCAGCGCGGCTCCCTTCTGAGGAAATTCAGAAATTACCCAAATCAAAGGGCGTCAAGCATGCTTTGGCGAATCGTCACTATATATTCTGAGCTGACTATCAAGAGTATTACGAGCGTCTGAGCGGAAATCCACCCGCTCAGAACACCGAGCGCTGCGTCGACTGCCGTGTCGACCGCTGATGCGAACGGGTCACCGTTTGGAGACACAAGGTCGTTGAGGCTGAATCAAGCGTTAGCGCTGAAGCAAGCGTGGCCATGAGCGGCCGGAAGGCCGTCATAATCATAGCGACGCGCTCAGAACGGGAGCAACAGCACACTGAGCCCCCCTGTCTCCAACCCATATGCTCACAAATGGTCTGCCACCCCTCCCTCTTCCCACTCCCTCCACCCCTCAGCGAGTGCGACGTCCTGAACATAGCAGGGCGGCAATTCTTATCACCAGTCAAGACTTCACGACGTCTGGAGAAATGTCAGAATCGCACCAATCAGAGTTGCGGCGCCAGTTGTCACAGTGCCAATGCCAAGGTTTCTCACAACAGCATTTTTTTGTGAGATTACGTTCCGGAGAGTCTTCTCTACCGCTTCTTCGATTTGTTTGTTGAACTTCTGCAACTGGCTTTCGATGTCGGCTTTGGCCAACAACTCTTCGATCCTTCCAGTGGCGTCTTTCGCTTTCTTTCCGACCTCTTTGAAGCTATCTTCCAGCAGAGGGACACCCATAGTCTTGAGTTTGTCGACGCTCTCGTTTGCGACTCGCTCGGGCAGCTTGGCCATGTCGTCTGGTAAAGATCTCCACCCTGCCCAACTCTTCACATCGCCGAGGGACTGCTTCAAGGACAGCACCATGCTCTCAAGATCCTTGAGAGAATCTTTCACGTAATCTGCCTTAGGCATTGTCTCTACCTGGCGCTGGAAGTTATCGAGAAATTTGAAGCACTGCGTCACCTTGTAGGTATCGAAACGCCCGATGATCTGCATGGACTCGCGGACCTGATCCAAGAGAGCACCGTCTGAATCTGTCAAAGGACTGAGTTTTTGATGGACCTTCTCGTACTCTTCAAGGGAACGCTCAGTCGTCTTGATAATGTCCTGCGTTTTGGAGGCTGCGAGCAATTTGCAGGCCGTGCGGCACTCTGCTGCAACGTCGATGAGGCCGTCACCAAAATCACCACGCAAAGTAGTCTGAAGAAGTTGCATGTCCCCCGCGACCTGCTTAATCTGTTTAGGAAGCGCCTGCATCGCTTCAAGATGCTGCCCCAGTGAATTGAAAATAGACATAGTCGTCTTACTTTGGTCCACGAACTCCTTGGTAATTCTGGGGATCTCCTCGATCTTGGCCTCGTTCAGCAACTGACGGCACGATTTCCGACACTCCGTGACACTTTCTATCAGATCACTACTCTTCAATGTCTCATGAAGACGAAAACCTTCTTTCGACAGTTCCGATATCATCGCGGGGAGACCATGGACATCTTGATTTCTGACCAATGGGCGCACAGCAGCGCTGGCCTCTATAATTCGCCGGCCCAACGGGCCAGAGGCGTGCTAAGATCTCCGGCAACTGCTAAATAGTACTTCTACTTTGCGCGCGCGGGGCCGCCCATGGGGGTCCCCGGGCGAAAAGTACCCCGGCAGGGTCCCGGCAGACTCGGGTCAGAGATGGTCTCCCTCCTGGGCGCCGCCCCCGAAGCCCTCCAGAGAGCCCCAAGAAGGGCCAAGAGGCCCCAAGATAGTGTACGAGGGATCCGAGATGCCATAAGATCGCTCCAAGACGCCCAAGATAGCCCCCAGACGCCCCCAGAGGCCTCCAAGAGCACTCCCAAGAGGGCCCCAAGAGGTAAAATTCATTACTTGTCCTAAGGTTTTGGGCAGATTTCGGCGTGTCCATCTTTTCGCTTTCCCGACGCCCCAAGACGGCCCAAGAGGCCCCCAAGATCGCCCCAAGAGTTCTCAAGAGGCTCCAAAAAAGGCCCCAAGATGGCCCAAGAGGGCTCCAAGACGGCCCCAGCGGCATCCAAGACGGCCCAAGAGGGCCCCAAACGATGCCCCAGAGGGGGAACACAAAACAAAACTTCGAGCCCTCGGCCTTAAGAAGCCCCCAGGAGGCCTCAAGAGGCCCCTGAGAGGCCCCCAAAGCCCCCAAGAGCCCCTCAGGAGGCCCCAAAGCGACGCTGAAGAGGCCCCCCCAGCGGCCCCAAGAGGCCTCCGGGAGACCCTCAGGGGGCCCCAAGAGGTCTCCAAGAGGGCCCGACGACGCCCCAGAAGGCCTCGAAGAAGCCCCCAGCACAAGAAACATGTCCAGGATAGCTCCAAAATTGTCCAACGAATTCAGCCCAAGAGGATTTCAGGAGGAGCCCGAAAACGCTCCAGGAGGAGCCCACATGGGTCCAAGATAGCTCCAAGATTTTTCAACGAATTCAGCCCAAGAGGGTTTCTGGATGAGCCCGAAAACGCTCCAGGAGGAGCCCAGATCGGTCCAAAAGAGCTCCAAGACGGCCCCGGAAGCATCCAAGATGGCCCAGGAGCCTCCCTAGACGGCTCCAAGAAAAAACCCAGACGGGGAACGCGAACACACGTTTCGAGCTCTCGGCCCCGAGAGGCCTCCGGGAGACCCTCAGGGGGGCCCAAGAGGCCTCCAAGAGGGCCCGACGACGGCCGTAGAGGCCCCGAAGAAGCCCCGAGCCCAAGAAACATCCCTGAGGACTCCAAACCACATCCCACGCACAGTGGCGGAATGGGCCGAAGCTCTTCGATCGCAGCTCCAATCTGGAGGAGTCACCAGCATCAGCATCAGCATCAGCATCAGCATCAGCATCAGCATCAGCATCAGCATCAGCATCAGCATCATCATCATCATCATCATCATCATCATCATCATCATCATCATCATCATCATCATCATCATCATCATCATCATCATCATCATTCTCATTCTCAGTATCCGTAGCCACTTTGGCTCAAGGGCCAAAATGGTCATTCAGTCACTGCCTCAGCGGGGTAGGCTCCCATCGATCCTAAAGCAGCTTCTCATTTGCGGGTGGGCCGCGTCCACTCACTTCGCACTCAGTGCCGGGGAACGCCACGGCGGCTGCGGGAGCGCCGCAGGGCAGCATGGAGGCGAATTGGCAGTGCAAAAGCTGTCACACCTTTAACTGGCCCTGCAAGATCGCGTGCCGCACCTGTGCAGCAATTCGTTGGCCGGCTCCCGCTGTTGTAACAGCGAAGCCGGGAACGGCAGCCGGTCCAGCAGCGCTGACTACGTCAACGTTGAAATCGACAGCGCCGCCACGTCCGCCCATGAACGCCGCCAAGGGCAAGGGCGGCCCCACGAAAATCAAACACAAGTCCGTGGACCGGAACTCAATCCAGGACATGCCCCTCACGGAGAAGGCGAGGCTCAGTCGCCTCCAGCAGCTACGGACATCGCTGCAGCAGGCTGGGGCAGCCGATGCAGCCCTCGGCTTCATCGACGCGGACATCACTGCGATCCGCGAGACGATGGTCGACACCCGGACGCTCGACGAGCAGCTCGCAGGCATCGCAGGGGCAATCACTCGAACGGAACGCCGTGCACAAGCAGCCCGGGACGCCATGGCGCAAGCCCAGGCCGAGCTCCAGAAAGAGGAGGAACAACTGGCGCGCCACCGCCAATCTTTGGCCGATGTTCAGGCGAAGATCCGCCGCGAGGCGGGCCTTTCGTCGTCTTTTCCGCCAGTGGCGGGCGCCGTCCCGCCTTGGGTCGCCAGTGCCCTGCAGGACACGGCCAACTGGCTCTGGGGGAACACAGACAAGCAGGTGCAGCCCGGGGAGGTCGCCACGTGGCTCGAGAACCTCACCCAAACTCTATCGCCATCACCGCCATCCCCAACCTCACAGACACAAACGCCGACCGTTGCCTACAGCGCCCAGATCCCGCACCACTGGTGCGAGCGCCGCCGGGGCCCACACGGATGGCTCTACTCCCGGGAGCAGTTCCACAGCTGGTTCGGGGCGGAGGCGGGGGAGATCTGGGATGCGGCCCTCGACGCGAGGATGACAGACCAGACCAAGAGGACAGCTGAGGAGATCTCCGTGGCGGAGGGCTCCGAGGACATGGGGACGGACCTCAAGGAGGAGCACGTGCAGCGGAACCAAGACGTCCTGGCGGAGGTGAGCGACTCGTTCACGCCCGTCACCGGCCGCAGGCCCCTGCGGACCAAGCAAGGCGCCCCCGAGATCTCACCGCACGCGCCCCCAACGCCACAGCTGGGGGAGCCCGGGTCGACAGCACCTCTGGCAGGAGCTGCCAACGGGGGGGCGTAGCCGACCAAACACTTCCACACGAGAGACCTCCTCAACCCGCTGGGGGGGAGCACCCCGCACATGCCCAGCAGGCTCTTCGCAGACTTCACGGGAAGCAGTCCGCTGACTTGGGGCAAAGATGGCTTTGCCTTGCTTCGGCCAACGTCACCACGCTCAGCCCCGCTGAGTATAGGAAGAATGCGAAGGCCGGCATCGACTCCACCACCCGCATCGACTACCTGGATGACCTCTTTCACCGCCACAGGCTCGACATCATCTTCGTCCAAGAAGGGCGCCTCCCCCACGATGGCACATCGACGGGCACTCACTACCTCCGCCACGTGGCGGCAGGCGACAAAAATGGGAACTACGGATCACAGATTTGGTACCGGCATGCCGTTTTTAAGGATGCCACCATGGTCTCCGAGGTGATCAGCCCCCGCATCATCCTCACGCGCGTGGCCCTGGGCGACACCTTCTTCTATGCCACCTCGGCCCACGCCCCAACCAACGTGGCCCCAGAGCAAGAGAAATTCGCATTCTGGAAGCTCCTCAGGGACACGCTCCAGAGCCTCCCACGCCGACGGTGCATCGTCCTCGGAATCGACTCGAATGCTGACGACAAGAACACCGCCCCAGGGTCCAACCAGATGTTCGTGCAGGAGCTCATGGAAGAACATGAAAAAATCACCCCCACCTGGAGGAGCTCCCAAGGCTCACACAGGCGGCTGGACCGACTCATTACTTTCGGGGAGGTCTGGCACCAGGCTGGCTCCTACAAGGTGCACACTGAGGAGAATATCTCCACGATCGAGAGCACAGACCACTCCATGACTACCACCAGGCTCATGCCACGTTTCGGCAGCGCGCCGGGGCCAGAAAAGCGACCGCCCAGAATGAAGTTCGACCCCTTCCGGTTGGAGAACCCTGGTTGCGTGGCCGCCTTCCGGGGGGCCGTCTCTTGCCTGGCCGACGTGGTTCAGGCATCTTGGTGGAGCTCCACCGACGAGTACCTCGAATTCATATCGAAGGAGCTTTATAAGCTGCAACAGTTCTACTTCGCAGCGCCGGCACCCAAGCTACCGCGCAAGCTGCGGCTCTCGCAGGGCACCTGGGCCCTGGTCAAGACGACGCCCAACGCTCGCACGGCCTACCTTCAGGCCACCGAAGCCGCGAAGACAGCCACCCTGTAGTTCTTCTTTCAGGCCTGGTCCAAGCCTGCAGGCAGAGCCACGTCCGACCTCCGAGCCGTGGAATGGCACAGGGCGCATTGCCAATGGGGACCTGTAGCCATACATGCGAAAGCCCATTCTTGCTCCGTGAAGGACAAGGTCAAGGCAGACCGCGAGGCCTGGACTTCGGCTCTGGCCGAGGAAGCCGCAGCCGCTGCCGACCACGGTGACGCGTCCACGCTGTGCCGCATCGCCAAACAGCTGAGACAGGGCCAGAGGCCCAAAGGCCATTCATCCTTGATCACTGAGAACGGCACGCTGCTCTTCGACCCAGAGGGCATCGCCGCCGACTGGCTTGCGTACTGGGCTGGCTTGTACAGAGGGCAGGTCACGACCGCGGGTCAGCTCAAGTCCGCACCGCAGTGCAATGCCGGTTACCTGGTCGGCGAGGCGCCTGCTCCACCTTTCGATTGGCATAGATTCCCTGACACTTCGCCAGACCACGTCGCCGACACCATCGCCCACCTGCCCGGCCGACGTGCCGTCGGGCCGGACGCCCTCCGCCACGACGTGGTCAAAGCAGCGGGCGAAGGCTGCCCTCGGATGCTTTCTCCACTCTTCGAGGCATGCCTGCTGCAGCACAGGGCCCCAGTGCACTTGAAGGGTGGAACGAGCTTCAATATCCACAAGAAAGGCCCGACCCACATCAAGGACAATGAGCGCGGAGTGGTCGCCGAGACAGCCTTCGCGAAAACCTACGCCGACCTCATCTCCATGCCGCTTCTGCCATCCTACCGGGACGTGCTTGTGCCCGAGTCGCAGGCAGGGCGCGTGAAAGGACGTGGCACGGCTTCCGCAGGAGCCGCCACCGCTGGTTGGATCTCTCGGCATAACGCCACTCGGCGCTGCTGGGCCATCCTTTTCCTAGACCTCAGCAGCAAGGCCTTCGACACGGTCTTCAGGGAGCTGGCCCTGGGTCCGAGGGGCGTTTCGCTCACGAAGCTCATCCCCGCCTTGATGCAACGAGGCGTCCCGCCTGATGTGGCCAGCGCCGTCCACAAGTACCTCAAAGTCCACGGCCCCAGAGTGCTCGATGGCGGAATCGAGCCGGCGGCGGCCCAGCTGATCGCAGATTGGCACACTGCCACATGGTGGCACGTGCGACCCAACGACGGACGCGACGTCACGCCAGTCACTGACGACGCGCCGGCTGCCTCGTCGACCATCGGGGCGCGCCAGGGCGACAAGCTCGGCGCCATCATCTTCTATGTCATCTACAACATCATGCTGGCCGAGGTGCGCGAGAGGCTCAAGGAGCTTGACGTCTCGTCCCGCATGGCCGCCCCCACGGATGCCGTGCCCTGGCGCAACGTCAACCCAGAAGGCGACCTGGAGAATATCACCGTTGACCAATCCACGTACGTCGACGATTTAGCGGAGCTCTCGAGGCGGACACGCCGGCACAGCTCATCGACAACCTCACGCGGGCCGTCGACGTGTTCTACGAGGTGCTATCTCGCTACGGCCTCAAGATCAACTTCGGCCCGGAGAAGACGGCCATCATGCTGCGCCTCTTCGGAGTGGGCGCCCGCGCGGCATACAGTCAGCTTCGAAGTGAAGCAGGCGACCAAGGGCTGGGCACCAACGCCAGGCGCTGCGGCATCGTGCACCATCACAAGCACGTTGGGGCGACCCTTCAGACCTCTGGGCGATCGGTGCTCGACGCCCAGGCGAAGGCCACCAAGATACAGAGGACTTCCGGCCCTATGGCCCACACCGTCTTCGGCTCCTGCCACCTCTCGAAGGCGACCCGCGCTTCCCTGGCGCGCTCGCTTCTGGACTCCCAGCTCCTCTTTGGCGCAGAGCTGCGGTTGCAGGACGACCCGGTGGCCAGACGCCCCGCGCGAGCGGCCTACATGTGACCGCGGCGGCAGATCTTGGGACACCCTCGATTCGGCCACACCGACGTCAACGATGACCAGGTGCGCGCGCAGCTCGGGCACTCCGCCCTGGGCATGGCGATCACACGCAGGCGACTATGGCTGCTGCCGGTTTTGCTGGACGGCCCAGCCTACCTTCGCGCCGTCCATTGCGCGGAGCCTAAGCCGCCGCACGCCCGCCTCCTCCTCGACGACCTCACCCTGATGTGGGAGCACTCCCAGGAACTGCGCCATCTGCCGTCGCCGGCGGCGGCGCCCGCGCAGTGGGCACGCTATATCACAGCATCCCGCCCACGTTGGCAGAGGCTTGCGAGGGCGATCGCTCTCCTCCCGAATCGCCCGGGTGCCATTGCACAGCATGCCCCCCCGCGAACGGCTGCCGAAGTCGAAGGGGCCGAAGCCCAGCGCTCGACCCTGACCGGGCGCAACAGCTTCTCCAGTGCGACCTGTGTCACAAGTGGTGCAAGGGATGGCGCGGCCTCGCAGGCCACCAGCACCGAGCCCATCGCATAGTTGCCACGGCTCGGGCATATTGCATCACGCCCACATGCCCAGCACGCGGCAAAGACTACGGATCCCGACCGCGGGCTGTCCACCACTTGCAGCACAGCTCCCAGGTTTGCCGTGAGATGATGCGTGCGAGCCAGCTCCACAGATACGAGGACTCCTTGATCGAGGCCGCGGACCAAACCGATCGAGAACTGGCACGAGCCGACGCGCTGGCCGGTAGAGGGCGCCTTGTGGCTCGACAGCGGCGGCCACCAAGACCGGCCGACTCAACGCGGTGAGGGGCGCGCGGCGGCATCTGTGCCCGCCGCGCCATACATATTCTACATTCCTTTTCTGTGCAACAGTGACGTGCTGCATGCAGCGCAGTTTCCGCCCGGAGCCCGTGCACAGCCGGCCTCCAGCATGAGAGCTGATTACTGGCACACCTTCAGGTAACGCCGTGGCCGCTCGCTCGCTCATTCTCAGTATCATCATCGTCGTCGTCGCCTTCATCATCATCTTCGCCTTCATCATCACGCTCATCCTCAACCTCGTCATGAACCTCATATTCCTCATATATCCACGCTCGCGCCAATCATCCTTCTCTTCCCCCATTGACCCTCCTCCCCCTTCTCGTCCTGATCCTCCTCCTATCCTCATCCTGATCCTCATCACCGTCATCGTCATTCTCCTCTTGTCCTCCCCATCCTCCCGGTAAGCCCCGCGCGCGCCGCAGCAGGCCCGTCGCTGTTTCACTCCCGCCGGGCTCCGAGGATGGGGGAAGAGAGGCGACAACTGCAATGGAGGGACGAATGCGGGAGGAGTGCGGAGGATTGCCGATGAATACGCGGAGATCCCCACGAACGGGCGGGAAGCGGGAGGATTCCGAGAATTGGAGAGAAGAGCACAAGTTGTGGGAAGACCGCGAATTCGGGAGGGGTCAGAAATTACGCCACGACTCCCCCCTCCTACGACCCCTGGAGCTCTCCGGGGAAGCCTCGAGGCACCCGCGGAAACCGCAGGCTGGGAACCTTCGGGGATTTGCGGGAACCTCCTCCGCTCCGTCACGGAACCCGACAATGACCACAAGCACCCGCTGCCCTTTCTCCGTTCTTTTCGGCATGCGCCGCGCCGACATCAGCACAGTCAGTCCAGTCGCACGTCGCGCGGCCACTCACCGCCATCGGACATCGGAGCACACTCACCTCGATCGATCTCTTCTGAGACGTCGCCCCCCCGCTACTGCAGCCCCTGCAATACAGAATAATATGCATCCCGCCCCTCTTCGCCTGGCGCAGACGCTCTGTGTCAAACTTCATGCGGCCCCGTGGCCCACACCCCTCACACGCGTACTTCGTGCAATCCCTGACAGAGCACCCGCCCGCGCAGCACTGCCCGCACGCTGCGTTTCGGCCGTGCTTCCTCGCATTCGACAGCACGTGCACGTCGAACTCCGCGGCGTCCTTCTCTGTGGCGCACGCCGTGCACTTTGTCCGCTCGGCCCCGCACCGCCTGCGTACCTTCTCGGCCTTCGAAAAGCGCCTCTTGTAAAACCTCCTTGCACTTTACACATTCGCGGCAATTCAAGCACCGCCGTGCGTTCCGCTCAGCGCCCGTCTGCCGGCTCGCCCACCATCCAGAAGGCAGTCATTCGCCGGCGTCCTCTCGCACACCTCGCAGTGCGAGGCTCGCACTTATCTATTGCGCATGCCCTGCACACCTTCTCGGCCTTCGAGAAGCGCTGCATGTCCAGCACCTGCTTGCACTCCGGACATTCTCGGCACTCCAGGCACCGCATCACATTCCGCGCAGCGCCCATCTGCCGCGCCCGCCCACCATTCGGAAACAAGTGGTTCGCAAGCGTCCCCTCGCACACCTCGCACTTCACTGGCGCGCGCATCGCGCACACCCGTCCATTGCACGCGGATTTCCTGTAGTCCTGGACCCTCTCCTTGCAGACGACGCACACTTCGCAGTCCGCGCGCCGTCGGATGGCCTGTCTGCGCACATGCCGTGGCTGCCCTCGGAAACTGATCACAGGCTTCTCCATGCCGCGCACAGTGCATTCGAAGACGCGCTGGTCTCTGCAACACTTCGAACAACAGTGCGACGCTGCTGCTCCAGGCATCCTGAACGCGTGCGAGCCCGACACGTACTCTCCGCACATCGCGCAAACGTGAATCTCGTAGCTGCCGGCGAGCACGCACGCGTTGCACTCGTCACTCCCGTCATCGAACAGCGCTCCAATCTGTAGGCGCTTACACGAGATGCACTGTTTCTTCGCGAAGCTCGCCGCCGAACCCTTCGCCCGTTCGCTACACAGAGCGTCCGCGCACGCCTTGCACTCGCGCCGATGCCCTGGACCCAAGCACTTTTCTCCGATGTCTGCCCGATGCCGCGGCTTTGCTCCGAACCCCATCCGCTGGAAACGCAAGGCGACAGCGCCAGCGCGCCCACGTTGGACCCCGCTGCTTCCTCCGCTCTCTGCCAGCCTCCTGCGAAGCCACCATCTTGGCGTACTCCTCCGTCGCCTCCACTCTGCCGTGCTCCCGAGCTTCTCCTGCGGCCTCTCCTGCAGCCGCTGCGCCCGGCCCCTGCCTCGCCCGCAGCAACTTCAACAGGCGCCAGGGCCCCGCTGCGGCGCCTTTCCGGAAAAGCTCCGGCGCGAAAGCGCGCAGCAGTAGGGGCCCTTCGGCCGACGTGGGCCGAAAGAGAATCACGCGCGCGGTCATCGCCTCAGAGGATCCGACCAAATTCAGAACATCTCCGCAGTCGGCTAGCCCGGCCGTCAAGGTCGCCCCCTGCATCATAAACGCCGTGCTCGCGAAGTCCGGGATCCAGGTGAAACCCGCCCGCCGGATCTTCGCCCGCGACGCTGCATTTCCGCGCGCGCCCACTCGGCGCTCCGTCGGCCATCGCGCACCCCTCGACCTCTCGCTTTCGACTTTCCACCCTCCCCCGTCGCCATCTCTGCCCGCCACCTCTGCCCTCCTGCTCATTGCCCTTCCCCCCCGCCTTACATTCGCGCCCTTCATCTCCCCCACTCCCCTTGACCTCCTCCACTCCCGCTCCCACCCTCGACTCGACTATCCGCCGGAGCTGCCGATGAGGCTCTCTGCATAATTCCCACGTCCGTTGCGCAGGGTGCAGAGGGGACACGCCAGGGCCCAACTTCGGATCCACAGTCCATGCCGCGCCGTCCACGCGCAGGTACAGGCAACGGGGCAAGTAGGTCAGGAACCTCTCCGACCCCGCCACTCGAACGCGATCGGCGGGGTGGAGCTCCCACCCGACCAGCTCGCAAGACATGTCCTTCAAAATCACAATGTCTTTTGTCTTGCACACTTTTTCACTCGCCCGGCCCCTCATGCCCACGTACAAGACGCTGACACCTGGAATTCCCGCCGTTTTCTGGTCATGCAGCATGAGCAACTTCTCCAGACCCTGCTTGAGCTTCCCTGGTGTCTTCGCAATCTGAGCTGGGTTGTCTGGCTTATCCTGAGCGGTGAACCACAGAGTATGCAACTCGTGGGCTTTGGCAGGCCCCGCCGCCCTCAGCAGCATGGCGTGGCACTTCGGGTCGTTGTTCTTGTGCATGTACGGCGCTGGCACGAACGGCTCCTGAACCACGCGCCGGTCCTTCGGCAGCACCAGCCGGTTCCTCCTCTCACGCTCGGCCGGGCACTCCGCGCACCCCAGCGCCCGCATGGCCTGCCACGCCGCCCCGCGCAGCTTCATGTCCGCCAAAACCGCGTCTAGCGCCCTGCGCCTCTATTCCCGGCACGCGCATCCCGCCGCAAACGGCCAGCACCCCGCGTGAGCCGTCGGCATGCCCAGCAGGAACTGGTACGATTCCTCTGACATGCAACCCTCCCGCGCCTCCTGCAACACCGCTCTGTGCCACGGATCCACCGCAACTCTCTTCTGCACCACCAGCTCCCAGAAATGCGCAAAACCAACGCGCGGATCACTGCTCCAGAACAACTCTACAGCTGTTTTTTTCCTGGCACGTCTTGCCATCCTTCGGCGGGAAAATATCGCGGCCGAAGCAGGAATCGGCGGGATTTGGTAGAAATCGCCTAAGGCAAGAACGTTGTACCCGCCGAATGGCCTGGAGGTCTTGTCCGAACGATGACGGCGCCGGTTTTTACCTGCGCCGCGTCCGAGAGGTGCTTGTCCAACGCGCCCAACAGAGCGTCCGCCACCATGCCTACTTCATCTATGAGCAGCCACCGAGCCGCCTGATTCCGAATGAAAAGCACGTCCACGTCAGTGTGTGACAAAGTCCTATCACCGCCTCCTACGGACACGTCGCCGCCGGAGTGAATCGTCACCCCGCCCATCGCGTGTGCCACTCTGTTCTGGAACGCAACGCAGAGGAACTGCACCCCGTGCTCCCACTGCAACGCCTCCCTGAACATCCTGGTGATCCAATGAAACAGACGGCTCTTCCCCGTCCCTGGACCCCCGTGAACAAAACCGCGAACGGGTTCTTCTCGAGCTTCCCGATCGGCGTGCCCCTTCGGCAAATCGCACCCTTCTTTCTCGAGTTCGAACTCGACCCGCACCCGCCACATGACCTCCTCTATGACGGCCACGTCCCCTGGCTCTGGCGCCACGCTCTCCATCTGCAACTGCGCGAGCCACTCGTCATCCTGCGCCCGTGGTCCACGACGGACAGACTCGCGAACGGCATCGTCACTCCGCGGTACGGAGCTGGTCGGTCTTCCACCGTGCTCTTCTTCTTCGCGAACGCCTTCCGCAGTTCTTCGCTAGCAGGATACCCGCGGCTGTCGAACCCCACCTCCCCGATGCGCTGCGCGGCGCGTTCTCCCAGAGGTGGCGTCTGCCAAAACGCTCGGCCCATGTTGGTGATATCTGCGTGGCGACCAAGACCCGTCGACTGTTCAGCGGCGTCCAAACGAGCCATTCCATTCAGCGCCCTGTGCACAACATCCATGGGCCCTGCCCGCGTGTCCTCGTTCTTCCCGGCCTCCTTGGAGCTCCCGTCAGACGAGTCGACGCGCTCCTCCCTGGCGCCTGTGCGCGCTGCGGCCAACAAGATCACGATGTACCGCTAGCTCGTCTTCGAGACAACGCACCCGTCCAGGTACTCTCCCACGAGGCTCGATACGAAAAATACGTGTCCAACTCGAAGGAATCCGCAAGGGGCCCCTTCGTTGTAACCCGGCGACGTTTCCCTGCAACTTCCGACCCCATGCCCTCTCCCCGTGGCGTCTCTGCTGCCTCCGTACTCCCCTGCCTGTTCAGCATGTCGAGCCACGCGGGGACGTCCTCCCCGTCGACAGCCGTGCATTTCCCAAGATCGGACAGCATTGGGTTCCACCACTTCGCGTCGACTGCTGCTAAGCACCACGGACGCATGTACACGCTCAGCCGACGCGCGTTCTCTTCCAGCGAGAGCGAAGTGCCAGGTGTTGGGCCAAACGTCCACGCGGGCAGCTGCAGACGGCGCCTCCGCTCCCAACACCACGCATGCCGAAGCCCACGCAGCTCTGGGACATCTGGCAGCAAGATCCTCCTGGGCGCCTCCACCGCCACGAAGTGGCCCCCGCTCTTGTAGTTGCACCAAATGCCTCCGTCGCGGCACTCTTTCGCACACCGACGCCCCGCATCTGTCAACACTGCTCGATGCACCTCTTGCCGGCCCAGATGGGGGTGGATCTTCTCCATGGACCAGTGCAATAACATCTCGCACGGGCTCAATACATCCAAATTGTGGGCCGCGCCACGAAACCCGTACATCAGCGCAAACGGAGCCTCCGTGCACATGAAGTTCAAGTTCCCCCTCCCTGGCCGCATGGCCGACGCGACTGCTCTGCCTACTGCTTTCCCCGTTTCGATCTCCTCGCGCTTCAGCAGGTCCACGGCTGGAAACCGCGCCGTGGGGAACGTCCGAATGCACTCCGCCATGAGCGCGTCCGGGTGGTCCGCGCGCAGCGATAACAGGCAAGACTCCAACGACGTTCGCACAATGCCCTTGCGCTCCAGATCACGGACGAGGCGCCGAGAATAATGCTGGAACTCCTGCGCCGTCGCCCGGTTCGTTGAGCGGGCTCCATCGGGGACCATCTTCCTCTCCAACGTCGCGCTCAGCCTATGAATATCCTTCTGCCCAATGTCCTGCATCTTCGACGAGTTCCCGCCAAAGTACCCTGCGGCCAAAGCCATGGCCGCTTGCAGATCGTTCGCCTGAGTTGCCAGGTCTCCGCCCCGGTAGCACGTCTGTCTCTTCGCGTCGAACATCAATACCTCGTGGGACTCGGGGAGAATAGTCAGACGATGCGGGAACTTCACATCGGCGTTGCTCCCAGCAAATGCAATGGGCGCTCGTGGACCCGCGTTCAACCACTCACTGTTCCGGGCAGGCAGCACTGCCCCTAAAGCGCTCCGCGGCCCTGTCGTTGGCATGCATCGAGAAACGGCCACGCAGCAACACGCGAGCAGCGCCCCCCTGCACATCTGGTTCTCCGAAGGAAAATCGGCCTTGCATCCGCTCTTACCTTTAGGCATGCACGACCGCAGCGGCTGCTGCTCACCCGTCCGCTCGCACATGGGGTGCACGTGATGGTTCATGCTGCAACCGCTTCTCGTACTCGCCTGCCCACTCTGCAGTGCCAGCATCCGCGCCGCGACTCTTCCCAAAAAACGCTGGCAGACGACTCAATACCATGTCTCCCGCAAACGCTGGCCAAGCAGCCTCCACCTCCCCCTTCTCTGCTTCGAGCTGCTCCACCGACGGGCACGATGCGCAGCGACTGTAACTAACGAGCTCCTCGAAAACGTCCGCAGATATGAGCTTCTCCCGGAGCGTGCGCCCCAGCTCCGACAAAGTGGAGAATTGGCCAACCATCTGCAAGTCCGCCATCGCGCATTGCGCGACTGCCGCAGCCATGAACGCTTCAACCTCGGGCGCCCCACTGCACCGCAACAAAGCGCCCCCCGCCCCTGCCTTACCCGTGGTTCCTCGACCGCAAGTTCCCCGCGTGCCCAGCGACAGTTCCAAGATGGCTCCGCGACGGTGACAATATACTCTCGCGGATGCCTGCTTGGCCGTCACGACGGCACAGGACAGCCGGCAATGAGCTCGGGCAGTTTCCAGCAATTCTGCACGTCGCCTCGGAGGCGTTTGAACCTGGGCGCGAACTGCCTCAGTGGGCGCCACGACCTCGCGGCGGCGGGAATTGCCGCAGGCAAATGCATACAGGAACGCGCGCACGTGCAGCACACCCTCCGCCTTCTGCGCTTCCACGGCGCCCACCACGGCATCAGCCCGCCCTGCGGCGCCCCCCATCGGCGTCGCATTGCTGCCGAACTCGTCCATGCATGAACTGCCTGTCACAGCGCAATGGGGGCAATTCGAACACATGCGGAACCCGCACATGCACCAGAGCACGACCCGGGTCATCACCTGGAAGGCCCGCACGCAGCACAGAGGATCGCGAGCTACGATTCCCCGTCGCACGTCGTACTCGGGCAACCCAACCGCCACATGATCCCCCCCGCCGTCCGCGTCCCCGCCAGGGCACAACGTCGGGCGTTTCACCCCCAAGCATCTGCGAAAGTCGGCCCCCTCGGCGGCGAAAACAGGGTCTGCGAGTCGCCCACGGCACAAGTGCAGCGCAAGTCCCGAATGCCGCTCGCTCGGAGTGAACGCTATGAACACAGGCACACCATAAAAGATGAGGGTGCTGAAAACGACGTGGCGCATGCTGCTCCGTATCTGACGTGTCCCAGGCAAGCGGCTCGACATGAACTTGTCGTTCCGCAGCAGCGCCTTCTCCTCCGCCGTGAGGCCGATGATCCGATCGATCTCGGGCACGTCGCCAGCCACCTTCTTCCGCTGCCCACCGCTTGTCTCATACTCTCCTGCAGGGCGCGTCAACTTGCCCCTGCCCCCCCCCTGCCCCCCCTATCCACCTCTCCCTGCGGCCGCAGGTTTGCCCTCGGGCCCTGTATGCAGCAAATTGTACACGCGCTGCACGGCAGCCCCGATCTGCCGGTCGGGCACGTCGTTCTGAAATTGACATCGACACCCCGAGGTTCACTTTCGTGACGAACGACAGACTCCGCAGACCCGGACTGAAGTCCCAATCCTGCCGTATTTGACCCTCGCACCGCGATGCCAGCATGGCGTCGAACGCGTGCAAGGACACCGGCGGAGCCCCGAACTCCGCCTTACGTCGCCAACGGTCCTGCTGCGGAAAATCTGGACCGCCCACGCACCACGGCAACGTAATGTTGAAAACCTGCGGGATGTACTCCGTCCGAAACTGATCGAGCAAATTCGAGCCCGCGCGCAAGTTCAACTCAGAAAACTGCGCGAACCCCTCTTCTCTGCTCGCCTCCACGTGCCTCCCGACGTCGGAATCTCGCTGCGGCATCAACAGCATGGGCCTCCCTTAATCGAGCTCCCTCCCCAAGTCGCCGACGTTGCTGCTGCGTTCCGCCGGTGTCGCCGCCTTGTCCACGCCGAGGAAGGGGGCGCCCCCTGGCGCGGCGAGATCCAGGACATCCGCCAGTCCGTTCGGCACCACTGGGGCGTCTGTCGACGCCAGCTTCAGGGCCTCTTGCCGCGCTTGGCCCAAGTCTACATTGTACCCTGGCTGGTTGGCGCTCTTGTGCATGGTGACAAGCTCAACCGCGATGTTCCTCCGAACTGTCGCTTCCCTCAGCAGGGCGCCCAGGTCCACGACGCCAGACGCGACCACGACACGCGCCCTGTTCGCGAGCACCTCCCCAGTCACAGGCAGCGAAGTGTGAGCGGCGCCCGCCTCCAGCTTCTGCATCTGCTCCACCGTGCTCGCCCGGTCCATCGGGGCGCTGAACAGCTGGCCTCTGTGCGCCACCCGCCCCTCGTTCTGAAAAAGCGGGGCATGTAACAAATGCTTTGGGCGCTTGCTCCTTTGCGCCTCGCGCACATCTATCGAGAGCAACATCATTGCCGTCCAGTGTAGGGACGCGCATGTCTTCGCCATCCACGTCGCGTTCTTCTCGTGGATCCACTTCTCGACGTACCCGTGCCAATTGTCATTCGCGAGACCCTTCGGGATCACCTCGTTCCGCTCCATCGTCAGTCGGCATGACTTGCACACGGGAGCGCGGCAACTCCAGTATAGCCGCTTCCTACGCGGCCACCATCGCGCGGGCTGCCAACTGCGGTCGAGAGCTGGCACTACGCTGCCGAGGCACCCCCAATGCGCCCCCCGAGCGCACTCCGAGCGGAGGAGACCGCCGCCCCCCCCCCCCCCCGGAAAAAAAAAAAAAAAAAAAAAAAAAAAAAAAAAAAAAAAAAAAAAAAAAAAAAAAAAAAAAAAAAAAAAAAAAAAAAAAAAAAACACACACACACAAAACAACACATAAAAAAAAATCAACAAACAAAAACGCACGCACCACCCACCCCGCCCCGCCCCACCGACACATCCCCGAAGCATCGGCCGCAGGTGCCCTGCCCCCGCGTTGGCGGCCGCGCGTCCTCGCCGGGCACCCTCGCGCACATTCGTGATCTTCCAGGCAGCAAATGAGCGCCGTCTCTCTGAAGTCCAGCACCCCGCGCCCCCTCCCAGGCGCGTCTCCCTGTTCGCCGGCGATGGCGCGTTCGAACACCTCGGGGTCTATCTCGAGGGCCCAATCGCCAAAATCTGGGCATCGCATGCCCGGTCCAAGCGGCGCCAGCGGAGCGCCAGACTGGCAATGCCGTTGTTGGAACAGCGAACAGCTCCATCAAGAAGTTCTGCTTCAGAGCCTGCGCAGGAAGACCGAACAACCACCGCCCACTCACGCAGCCGATGTCGGACCAGAAGCTCCCCGTGTCTAAGCATATGCGGGCGCGAGCGAAAGAGATCAAGCTGCGGACGCACTCGTCGTTGTACACCTGCAGAGTGCACTCCATGCAACGCCGGTCCACAGTCAGCCCCGCCGCAGGAAATGCTTTCCGTTCGCGACAGGCGATGGCTTCACAATACAGACCCCAGACCCGCTCGCCGTCCATCCGGGCTCCTGGGTACAATGACTGCACCGCCGCCTCTATGGCCGCCCAGTGAGCCTGGTCGACGTGCTCCCGCACAGCCGCGTCCCACGGGTGCTCCACGGCGCGACGCACCTGCTCCACCGTCGCATTCCCGTCGGCACACTGCCAACTGCAGCCTCGGAACGCACGAGCCACTCCTGCAGACTTCGCCCCCGACGACACATCAACGTCGTCCCTGCAGAGAGTGGGCCGCGCGGCGATGCAACCGTCTGACAGTGATTCCGCGACGTCCAGCCACTTCTGAAACTCGTACTTCTTCGGGAAATCTGCACGGCACACGACGCGGCACAGGTCTGGCCCCCCCGCACTCCTCCCACGCCTCTTCAGCCGAGCCGCGCGGCTGTGGCGACGTCGCCGCGCCCGCCATTCCAGGTGGGCCGCCGTCGTTGCGCTCCTGGCCGCCACGCGGCCTCCGAAACCGCTCAGCGACAGGCTGCGCCTGCGGGCTGGCCGCGGCGGCCCTGGCGCCTGCGCCGGACTCTGGCCTGCCAGTAGCGCGCTGGTGCGGATCCACTGCTGGCCCCAGAACCTCAGGCGCTGGCTGCTCCTGACGAGATCCCTGCAGGCGCTCGGATCAAGTCCCCCTCCGCGGGCGGCGCGGCTATGGATGCGGCGGGGGCGGAGGTGGCGGCGCCCGGTCACTGCCCGCCCCTGGTCCCCGCGCGGCTGCATCTTCCTCGGCGCTGACTGTGCGCCGCGGCTGCTCCGAATGCGGCGGGCGCGGTGACGGACAAGTCCCGCCGGAGCCGACCCCAAGCTGCCGCGCAGCAGCCGCTCCGCCGGGCTCGCTCGCTGGCTCAAGCCGTTCGAAATGACTCCTGCCTGCGGCGACGTTGTCCCGCGCGTGAATGGCCACCCACGTGTACTCTCCGCCCGTGCCTGCCGGCGACGCCCACCGATGCAGGGTGAGTGTCTGCTGCGCGCTATCGTACCGCACAATCGCCACATTTCGCCCTGCACACTGACACAGCGCTAACAGTTCCAAATCACTCAAGAAGAAGCCTTCCTGCTGCATGGCTTGCACGTAGTGCGGGAACAGTCCGTCCAGGAAATTTGGGAACGGCTCAACCGAGGACAGGGCCTCGAATCGAAGTACATGTCGCCACAGCTCGTTCAGGATGGACGCAGGTTCAGCGACTACCCCGATGAAGTCGTCCGGAACCCGGCTGATGGAGTCCATCACTTTTTCGAGGAACGTCGCCAAGTTGTTACGCCCACAATACTCCACCACACTCCTTCTGAACAGGTGCCCTTCTGCGCATTCCCCAAACATAACATCAGCTTTGCATATGCCCTGCCCAGCGCCTGAGTCACCCCAGCGTTCATTCGAATATTCATCCTCGAGCCCCATCGTGGCCAATAGTGACCGCAAGAAACACTCTCTCATCTCTGGCGCGCAAAAAGGCTTGAATGCCTCCACAATCTCCGCCCTCTGCGCCGCGAACACTGCGTACGCCTGCGCTTCCTGCGCGACTGCCCCCACACAAGCCGCCTGAACGCCGGCCGCATCCCGCGCCAAGCGTTCCCTTATGAGCCGCGCTTCCACAGACAAGACGTGGGCTCCAGCATCCAGCCCCGCTTCAAACTTGGCCTGCGGCTTCAGCACATCGCTCCACAGCGCGCTGACGAACTCCTCGAGCAGGTTCACGTCGCCCATGCGAACCCTGAACTCGTCCGCTGTCTGCCCCAACGTCTGCGCCTGAAATGCGCACGCACCGGGGCGTCGATAACCTTCAGGGAACGACGCGCCGAACACTGCGTGAATGCTGCAAGCGCCATCCCCGTCAGTTCTGCACCTCCTGAACCGTCCCCTCGCAACGGCTGCGAGGCTGGCAGGCGGTCGCCTGGTGCCCATGCCCACTGCCATTCCACATGGTACAGATGGCCGCCCCTTCGCAAGGGCCACCGCCGGAGGCGCCGCCACACGAGGCATGGCGGCCCCCACCGAAGCCGACGACACACAGAGCGTCGCTCGGAACGTCACTCCGCTCCGCCTTGAAGCCAAATGGTTACGGACCAGTCGACTAATTCTCCGTCTGAGCCCTCGTGAACCGCCGCGGGCGTCTCCTGCTACTCCGCACGGGGTACTCCCTAGACAAGACGGGTGGACCCCAACAGCGCCAATCATGGATACATTTTCCAACGCCGGAGCCCCGCGCGACGGAGGCTATTCAACGGAACCAGCTGAACGGATGAGCAAAGCAATGCAGTGCAACGCAGTGCCGTAACTACAAAACATTTGAACGCAAAACTCCGCGCCGACTGCCAATCAGACGCTTTCCGATCGTCTCCGCCGGGCAGTTCCGCGCGATTTACCTCCACCAGCGTCCCGCTGACCTTGACCAGACCTTCTCCGAAGGAACCAGCAAAGTTGAACATCCTACACCATTGACCCTCGTTCGACCGCTCTCCATGCAGGCTGCAATGCCCACTGAATGCGTGAAAAAGCGCGTGATGACAAATGCAGTGTAGATCGCCTGTGACCTCCACCATTAGCCACCAACCAAGAACGCCGAGCCACTAGCCAAGAACGCTGCTGGTATCTGGCACCGTGCCTCGAGTCACGAAGGGGAGTGTCCTTAGGTCCTCCAAAGTTCTCTGTCCTGAGTCCTGTATTCGAGTCCTGTAGGGACTGGGGTCTCAACTGCTCACATGTTCTTGGCGCTCCTGGCCGACAGCGACGCCCGCGACCAGCTGCCGAAGGGCAGTTGTGTCTATGTTGTTATTCCTCCATTTCACCCCCCCTTCCTCCCTTCCCGTTTCCCCCCGCTTCTCTCTAGCCAGAGGAGTGGCACTCCTGTTGGAAGGGCTTCAGGGCAACCAAAGTCCAACATATTATTTCATACATTGCTTTATCGTCACAGATTCCACCAATCCCATCTCTCTCGTCTACGCCTGGAGCCGGTCAGACGGCACTCAACGGAGAAGGCTTCTAAGCGAACGAAGCTACGATGCTCAATGGAACGAACATCCTATCACAACAACAAAAACTGGACCCCCCCCCAAGCCTAAGAAGCTCTCCAATACTGATACCATCAGCGTAACAGCATGGAGATCCTAGGATGTCTCAGGCGACACTGGCTGGACCACCACGTGCATGGCATCTCTGAGGCCATGGTTGGCACCATGTCTCAATTGAGACTCGCTGCACCGCCTCAAGCAAGGCCTATCCGAGTCCAGAGTTACGAGATATCTCAGGCGAGGCTGGCCCGACTACCTCTGCGCAGAATCTCTGAGCCCATAGTTGCGAGGATGTCTCGGGCAAAATTGGCCAGAGCACTTTGTGCGCGGCATCTCTGCGCTCCAAGTTCGGAGGATACCTCAGGCGAGACGGGGTCGACCATCTCAGGTCGAGGCAACTCTGAACCCAGTTGCGAAAATGTTTCAAGCGAAACTGGCTGCACCACTTCGTGCGCGGAATCGCTGCGCCTATAGTTGCAAGGATATCTCAGGCGAGCCTGGGTGGACCACCTGAGGTAGAGTCATCTGTGCGACCAGACTTGCGAAGATGTCTCAGGCGAAGCTGGCCGGACCACTTCGTGCGCGGCATTTATGAGCCCAACCTTGGGCGGATGTCCCGACGAGACTGTGTGGATCACGTCAGGTCGAGGCATCTCTGAACCCACAGTCGCGACGATGTCTCGGGCGAGACTGGCCAGAGCGCTTCGTGCGCGGCACCTCTCGGCCCACAGTTCGCAGGATGTCTCAGGCGAGACTGGCCAGACCACCTCGGCTGAAATGACCAATGCGACCATGCTTGCGAGGATGCCTCAGATGCCTCGATGCAACACAGAGTCCCTAGCAGCCGATCCAGGGACGAGGGACAGGAGGAAACGAAGGAGGGAGGAGAGGAGGGAAAATCCGAAGAGCGGGAAACTAAGGCAGGGACAGCGGCACCGCGTGCGAGCTCAAAATAGTTTGATTCCCATCAGGGTGGCTCCGCCGGGGCCGAAAAGAAGGCCCCAGAAAACAGACTGCCATCCTCAGAAAAACAACTCAGAAAACACGAGCAAACGCATCAGGAAATCGATGCACAAGTCCCGAACCAGCCCAGAACCGTTTTTCCCGACTCTGCGTTTTCCCGACTGCGGGAGGACTCCCCGGGATCAAAAACAATGCCCCTGTACCAATGCCCCTGTCGTCGTCGTCGCCATCGTCGTCGTCGTCGTCGTCGTCGTCCTTATCCTCATCCTCGTCGTCGTCGTCGTCGTCGTCGTCGTCGTGGTCGTCGTCATTCCAGGGAACTATTTTCGGGCTCTGGGCCACTGATTTTGGGTTTCCGTCGTCGCTGTCGCCGTCGTTGTCGGCGTCGTCGTCGACGTCGTCGTCACCGCCCCGACTCGAGCAACACTGGATCCAAAAACGTGGCCGAGAAGTTCCATGGAGTGGGGAGAAGTCGGGAAGATTGCGATGAAGAGAGGAATGCGGATGAGTCCGGAGGAGTGCGATGAAGTGGGGAGGAATATGGTGTAGCGCTGAGGAGAGCGATGGAGTGGGGAGGAGTCCGGAAGAGTGGGGGGGAGCGCCGAGGAGTGCGCTAGAAGGAGCAGAGCGGAGGTGCGAGGAGGAGTGCCGAGGAGTGCGATGGAGTAGAGAGGAAATCGGACCAGTTGGGAGGAAAGCCCTGCCAGGCTACCAGCTCTGCTACATAATCCCTCAGACAGGCACGCGGCAGTCAGGAAGCACTGCGCCCTCTAGCTGACACCCTGCTCTCCAAGCGGCTCCAAGAGACCTCCGAAACGGCTCCAAGAGACCTCCGAGAGAACGCGTCCGAGGCGGTTGTTACACTGCATGCTTCTGCACTTCCCTGATTAAGGCAACTCGCCTGGCGATCTTTTCTGGATGGGCTGGTAGGGATATGCGAAGCGTCCAGAATTCTCTTCATGATCCTCACTTTCCCGATTCTCCCTCACTGCATCTTCGCTCTGCTCCATGCCCCTGCAAGCGAACCAGAAAAACACTTGCGTGTACAATGGCATCAATGCACGAACCCGGAACTGCGCTGTAACTTCTCATCCTCATGATCCTCACTTTCCTGAATCTCCCTGACCTGATCCTCGCCCTACTCCACTCTCACGGGGATCCAGACAGCAAAGTAATTGCAATTGCGTCAGGAAGTCGATGCACGAATCCGAAAGCGCACTGGCACGCTTTTTTCGGGCCCCCGAGGAGTCCCGGAAGTGAAAAACGGAGCCCCGGACCCGAAATGCCATGAAGAAAAAATCCACTCGACAAAACATACGCAAGCGCGTTCGGAATTCGTGGTTGAATGTACCCTCGCACCGCTTGACAGGAAAAATCTCCAGATATTCACCGGCGGGCCCTGGACCCTCCAAAAAAAAACTGCTTTAGTGGCCCCTTATACACGAGGCACAATAAGTGTTTGAATGGTAAGCAAGACGGTAAAAATCGGCTCAGTAGCACGAGCCCCGAAGGGTTCAGCGCTACTGGCACCTGGCACGAGCCCCGGAGGGTTCAGCGCCAGGTGACTGCGAGCACGAGCCCCGAAGGGTTCAGCACCCCCAGTTGCAGTAGCACGAGCCCCGAAGGGTTCAGCGCTACTGGCACCTGGCACGAGCCCCGAAGGGTTCAGCGCCAGGTGACTGCGAGCACGAGCCCCGGAGGGTTCAGCGCTACTGGCACCTGGCACGAGCCCCGAAGGGTTCAGCGCCCAGTCACTGCGAGCACGAGCCCTGGAGGGTTCAGCGCCCCCAGCTTCAGTAGCACGAGCCCCCAAGGGTTCAGCGCTACTGGCACGAGCCCCGAAGGGTTCAGCGCCAGGGGACTGCAAGCACGAGCCCCGAAGGGTTCAGCGCCTCCAGTTGACGTAGCACGAGCCCGTGAGGGTTCAGCGCTTGTGGCTCCAGCCCCAGAGGGTTCAGCACCGAAGACTGCGAACACGAGCCCCGAAGGGTTCAGCGCCCCCAGTTGCAGTAGCACGAGCCCCCAAGGGTTCAGCGCTACTGGCACCTGGCACGAGCCCCGAAGGGTTCAGCGCCAGGCGACTGCGAGCACGAGCCCCGGAGGGTTCAGCGCCCCCAGTTGCAGCAGCACGAGCCCGTGAGGGTTCAGCGCTACTGGCACCTGGCACGAGCCCCGAAGGGTTCAGCGCCCAGTCACTGCGAGCACGAGCCCCGAAGGGTTCAGCGCCCCCAGCTTCAGTAGCACGAGCCCCCAAGGGTTCAGCGCTACTGGCACGAGCCCCGAAGGGTCCAGCGCCAGGGGACTGCAAGCACGAGCCCCGAAGGGTTCAGCGCCTCCAGTTGACGTAGCACGAGCCCGTGAGGGTTCAGCGCTTGTGGCACCAGCCCCAGAGGGTTCAGCACCGAAGACTGCGAACACGAGCCCCGAAGGGTTCAGCGCCCACAGTAAATAGCACGAGCCCCGAAGGGTTCAGCGCTAGCGGCACGAGCCCCGGAGGGTTCAGCGCCAGGAAGCTGCGAGCACGAGCCCCGAAGGGTTCAGCGCCCCCAGTTAAAATGCACGAGCCCCGAAGGGTTCAGCGCTTGTGGCACGAGCCCCGAAGGGTTCTGCGCCGTGGTTCTCAGGACACCAGATCCACAATTCAAAAACACGAACCCAACTGCCGCAATTCAGAAAAAATGATAACCTGGATATGATTCAGGCGCCTTGCACGAGCCCCGAAGGGTTCAGCGCTGGGCGACTGCCTCCTCCTCCTCCTCCTCCTCCTCCTCCTCCTCCTCCTCCTCGGGATTCATTTTGAGCGGATTCGCCCAACCCTCGGAAGACCTGGACATCTCAGCAGGTCTGTCACGCGGATGTTCTATTCTGAGACCCCTATTCGGACTCCAACTGCGAATGCTGTGAAAAGCTGATCTTCACAACAGTCTCATCGCGCGAGCAGTCTGGAGCGGCATGCTTGGCTTACAAACGACGGGGCGTTGACTCGACCTCCCCCTACTGTGCCGACGAAGACGACATCGAGTTCACGACCAGTCCCAGCCCCAGTTCAGACCAGTCGCCGGAATTGCGCTTTACCTTTACTCGGTATCCTTGCTGCTGCTCTGCTGCACAAGCACGGTGGCGGATTTCCCGCAGGTAGCTAGATAAAAATCGGCACCAGGGTGAAATTAGAAAGTTCCAGGGTCCGCAATCTGCATCCAGATACCCATAACGAAAAAACATTCAAACGTCGAGCCATTGGATTTTCAATGATTTCGCCTCTTCAGCCGTCTTGGGGGTCGGGACAAAGTCATTCGTTGTCGTCGTCGTCGTCGTCGTCGTCGTCGTCCCCGTCGCCGTCGCCGCAATGCAGTACGACCGCCCCACCATGGACGCCCCCCGGGCATTCTCTGAGCACACACACCCGTTGCTGGATTTCCCACCGAAAGTTTCCGGACGCTGGAGAGACTTGCCACCAAAGATTTATGACATTTCACTAGGATCACGAACAGTCGAAAACCCCTGGGAAACAATTGCGTTAGTTTCACCTTACGATGACGAAAACCGCACGTGTTCAGAAAATGGCTGGGTAACTGTACATGAAAACGCTAACCGGGAAAAGAAACCTTTTCAGGTTTCCCCTCCCACGACCGGACAGGGAACCTTTTCAGGTTCCCTCTCCGACACATCGCACGGGCAAGGAAGCCTTTTCAGGTTTCCCCTCCCGCCACTGAACATGGAGCCTTTTCAGGTTCCCTCTCCAGCACATCGCACGGGCCAGGAAGCCTTTTCAGGTATCCCCTCCCGCCACTGGACAGGGAGCCTTTTCAGGTTCCCTCTCCAGCACACCAAACGGGCCAGGAAGCCTTGTCAAATTTCCCCTCCCGCCATTGGACATGGAGCCTTTTCAGGTTCCCTCTCCAGCACATCGCACGGGCCAGGAAGCCTTTACAGGTTTCCCCTCCCGCCACCAGAAAGGAACCGTCCAGAAAATCTGTCGAACGCACGCCACTCTTTCTATGCACGAGATGGACCAACGGTGAACGGAATGTGGCCATTTGCCGAGGACAAAACAAAAGCCCCTTCTTGACCCCGTGCAGAACCTCCGTGCTAATGTAGAACCTCCACCGTGCCTTGGCACGTTGAGGCGAGAAAGAATGACAAACGCCCCAACGCCTCTAAAAAGTCTCTCCTCAGCAGGAACGCCCAAGAGACCGTACCACCCATATTCCCGATCGGTTCCTGAGCGGCCATGCCACCTCCCTGAGTCTCTCCAAGGCTTCCAACTTAGCCCAGGATGTCCCGACGACTGCCTAAGATGGCCTCCAGACAGCCCAAGAGGCCACCAGTACACCACAAGAGGCCTCCAGTAGCCTTGCCAACAGGCCCCCAGAGGCAAAATCCAACGCTGTTCCTTCAAATGTTGAAAAAATCTTGGCGTCGTCCTCATCATCGTCGCCTTCGTCCTCATCATCGTTGACATCATCATCATCATCATCATCATCATCATCATCATCATCATCATCATCATCATCATCATCATCATCATCACCATCATCAGCATCGTCGTCATCATCATTATCCTCATCATCAACATCGTCCGCATCATCATCGTCTGCATTGTCATGTCATCATCATCGTCGGAAGTCCCGACCATTTCCCTAGTAATGGCTTCTCGCCGTCTTCGTCGTCGTCGCCGTCGACGTCGCCTGAGCCGCCGCCGCCGTCGCCGCTTTCGGAAGCTCATGCGAGATCAAACCAAGCCCCTAGGAGACCCTGGGACACCTCCAAAGAGGAATCAGTCATGCGAAATGGGCCGGCGGAGTGAGCGAAGCGATTCAATAATCGACAGAAGCTCTTCAGCGCTCGATACTGTTCCCTTGAATTTCGTGCAATCCGACGTAACACGGCGTAAACTCTCATTAATCTTCTCCTCTTCAAACAAATCACACAGCTGTGCCACTTGTTTCCCGCACTTGCTGATTTTGAAAAGATTGTCTTTCTGTCCGAGGGAATCTTCCAATAGTTCGGACAGCCCGAGCACTTGACGAGGAAGTTCTCCAAACGCTTTCACAGATTTGTCTACGAGTTCTGCGGCTTGCGTTGCTGTGTCTGCAGCTTTTTTCGTCCGCTCCTGATTGTCGCGCATGACCGCCAACTCGTCCTTCACCGAATTGACAGACATCGCCAACGACTGCAACCGATCACTTACCTTCTCGCGAAGCTCAGCAACAGTGTTCCTGAATTCCTCCCGAATGTTCCCTTGAAGCTACGCCATCATACGAGACATAAGATCTTCCTGTCGCTTGCAAGACTTCTCGTTGAGGTCATGCAGCGCCTTTTCATTTACTTCGCCAGTATCCTTTAAGCTTGCGGCTGCCTGCTCCATCATCTCGTGGACCTTAGCTTGATCGTTCTTCATTGTCAAGAACTCGCTTCGCCACTCGTTTGACATCGAAAGTAAGTTCGCCGGCCCAACGGGCCAAAGGCGTGCTAAGATCTCCGGTAACTTGTTAACAATATTTCTAGTTCGCGCGCGCGGAGCGGCCCCTGGGGGCCCCCGGACGAAAAGTACCCCGGCAAGGTCCCGAGAGAAGCCCGGGAGAAGCCACCAGACCACTCCAGGGGAGGGTATTTTTCGACACCCCTCACGAGGATCGTGGCCTCCGAGGGGGGAGCCGCAATCGACTACCCCCAAGAGCCCCCCAAGAGGCGGGGCCTCCAAAACGCCGCCAAGGAGCCCCAAGAGACTCCCAAGAGGTCCCCAAGAGGCCCTAAAGAGAGCTCCAGGGCCGGCGGCATGAGCGAAGCGATTAATATAATCAGCATAGGACTTCACTGTTCCAACACAGTGCCTCTCCCACCGATGCGCAGGCTCGTCGGCAGGATTCAGATAGCGAGGAAATTCCAAGGAAGCACCATCTTCCCGACCGGTGGCTAGAGGGTGGATGGACGCCAGCTGAATCGACTGACGTCGAGGCGTCGAGGCGATGGACGCTCGCCTCGGAGACAACGAGAAGGACGTTCGCCTCGACGTCATGGCTTGCTTGCAGTGCCGATATACCTGTTGCTACCACGTCACTCGAGCCTTGAGCCAAGTCGGGGTCCTCTTGGAGCCTTCTTGGGCCGTCTTGGGGGCCTCTTGGTCCGTTTGGGAAACTTCTTGGGCCGTCTGAGACCCCTGGAGGCCGTCTTCGGGGTGGCTCGGGGCCGTCTTGGGTCGCTGGGACGGCTGTCTGATCGCTCTGGGGGCCGATTTGCGGCCCCCCAACAGCGGGCCCGGCCCTGAAGCGCCCCGAAAAGGGTCAGGGGGACAGGGGGGTGGTTTTGAAAAAGTGGGCCGCCCCCGGAGCCAGGGGCCCAGTTCCCCGTCAGATGATATACGCACACCTTCCACGAACAGTCTGCAGTGCTGTTTGGTGCGACGCTGGAGGTCTGGGGACTTGGAGGTTAAACATTTGTTTGGAGCCTCGCGGGCGTCGATGGCCTTGCGTGCCTAAGAGGACCTCTCCTGACGGTGACGGCGACGACGAACAGTGGTCACGTGCAAGACGACGACACCACCGCCGACGTCCTCCCAACGAGGGGGTCAAGGTCAAGGTCAAGCCAGTATGCCCGCGAAGGGGCGGCCGCTCAGGGCACAGGCGGGTGAAAACTAGCAGACGCTCATGTGGTGAAGAAAGTCTCCTGTCATACAATTCCAAGATTGTGGGTCTTTGGCTGCTGCTCTCCATTCGCCGATCCCGTACTTGTCGCAGAAACACTGGACATTAGATTCCCACGTCTTCCGCGGTCTCCGTTGGGACCTGTTTCGGGCAGGTGACCATGCAAGAACGCGTGCCAGCCATCTGTCGGCAGGCAGGTTGGCGACGTACTCGGCGAAGTTCCAATATTGGCGAAGCAATGCTTCCGACCAAAATTTGGTCTGCGTGCCTTGCAACTTTTCCGTAACACGCTCGTACCACACATGCAGTACAGGTGTCGGAAACAATTAAGCAACACTCATGCAGAACATATGGTTTGAACCTCCCCCCCTCCCCCCAAATGCAATGTTGGTTTCGGATCTTCCGATTTTGGGCCTCCGAGCGGTCTTGCGAAAACCTGTCAACTTTGAATTGCGGGGGAGAAGGGGAGTGTTGCTTAATTGTTTCCCTCAAACATATACTTCACTACATGCAACATTTCATACAGGAATCCGATGAAACTCTGCCCTCAGACCCCTACTGGACACTCCAGCTGCCGTCCGGCTGAAATCCGCCCGGAATCACGCAAGGGGATCGACAACTTCCAGAACCAAGTTGGATCCGCCCCGCGCTGTCTGAAACCTTGTTCCTGTCTTCCTGGAAATTGTTCATATCAAGTGGAAACTCGACTTGGAAAACTGTAGATCTCGTCCCGGACCCCTCCTGGGGCCAGTCCTCAGGGCCCCGTAACGAGGGACTCCGACAAACCAGAACTTTCGCGCACCCGTGAAAACTGGAGCCCTGGGGCGAAACATTCTTCAGTCAGCGCTTTCTCCAGCTGGATCTGGCAAAGCCCTTGTCTGCAGAGTCCTGGTTTAAAACGGTTCCTGGGACCCGAGGCGGGCCCCTGGGCCATGGCGAAATTCGGAATCGAGGGGAAACCCATCGGCGCGATCTTTTCGATCCCGCGTCGGTAACGACGACGGCGTCGACGTCCGCGGCGCCTGTGGGATCCTGCGTGTCCCGCACCTGCCGTCGGCCGCGGGGCAGGCCGCTTGCCGGGAGGGGGGCTAAGATCGCAACCTTGGGCAGGTTGCGCACGACATGATCCAGGGTGCCGGGTGCCAACGTCCCCCCGCCCCCGCCTATCCAAATGCGATGGGCCCAGGGCTCCTGTGTCCACCGCGCTCCTGGATGGGATAGGAGAGGGGACGACTACCGACGACGACGACGACGACGACGACGACGGCGAGCATGACGACGACGACGACGACGACGACGAACTCGACGACGACGAGCACGACAAGCACGACGACGACGACGACGAGCACGACGAGCACGACGACGACGACGACAACGACGGTGACGGCGACGACGACGATCACTACAACGACGAGGACGCCCAAGACGGCGACGCCAGGGGTGGTCGTCGTCGTCATCGGCGAGGACGACGCGACCCCAAGTAAGTTACACAACATACCCGCCACCGTGCCCCCTTGTCAGCAGGCATGGGAGCAACAGAGATCACACGGATGAGCGAGAGATGTGTGATGAGCACCCTCAGACACCAAGTATCACTGCAATCCTTGGACACGCCAGTGCCCCTAAAAGCCCAAACGGCTGTGGAGACCTTGTCGGTCACAAAGCGGAGAGGGGAGGGGAGGTTAACACGCACTTCCAGCGGGACGGACAGGGGAGAACAGACACCACCACCAGCCCCTCGAACACTCTCGACTCCCCCGAATCAAAATATGTTTCCCTGGTGAAGGGCCTCACCAGCCCGCGCCAACTCTCTCTATTGGAAGCCTGGCGCGAGCGACTCTTCACAGAATTATCCAGGGCACGCTACATCAGACCATCCTCGTCAGCTAAGCACAACGTGCTTCGGCACAACACATCAGCCAAAGCGAGATTGCCGCGCCCTGGGTCGGCCTTGGTCAAGGCGTTCGCCGCCATTCTTCCGTGAGGGACCCAACGGATTTGAAAACCAATCGAGCTCATGGCGTCCAGCTCAAACCCGACGTCTATCCTGTCTTAAGCCGACACTGTTCCTACTTGACGTACCGAACACACATTTAACGTCAACCACGGACAACGAGGAAACCTCTTCAGCCAACGAGTAATGATAACTCAACACAACTGAGAACGTGGCCTGCCCCAAGTGCCAGCTGGGTCGACCTGCGTTGTGAAATATCAGGTCCCGCCACATCACCTGCAACCGCTGAGCCTCGGCGAGAGCTGATGACGGGCCCAGGGTCTCTGCTGTGCTCGTGGAAGACACGACGCGCTTGAGTCAGGTGGGCCGCCGCGCATGGAGAGAGGCCCTCGCTCTCTTGTCCTTCCTGGTGTCTGCGTCTGCCGCGACGACGAGGAAAGCCCCTGGGGCGCCATTTCTCGAGGCCGAGCCCGGTCCTCTGGCGCCCGAGATAGTCGCGAAAGTGACCGCAAGAGGGACCAGGGGCCAAATCGCTATTATCTGGTGCGCCGATGACCTCGAATGACGGACGATCTTCAGGCACAGAACAGCATCTTCAAGAGTGGCAGTGGGAAGAGCTGCAGAGTGGAGTGACGCGCCTCCAGCCACGTCGGGGCGAGTCTCTCGGGCGAGCCACTGAATCTGCGCGACCATGGTGCGATATCCTCGCACCTCTTCTGGAGATGTGGGGGAGGAAGGCGGACCCCCCCGCCTGCGTTTCTCCGAGCGCATGGGAGACAGCTGCTCGAGCACGTATTTTTCTGGATCGACCAGAATCTTGCCGTCAGACAGCTGCTTCAATTGACGCCCTGCAAATAATCCGATTCCCCCATTGTCCACTTGCCGAAACGAAATCCGCTATCTGGTTCCTCTCGAGGCGACTCCCGTTCCCGAGGGTGAAACAGTGATCAGGTCATCGACCTCGATCGGGATGATCGAGAGGGGGGGCCTCCCCGAGTTTCTCCGAATCCAGAGGCAGCGCTCCAACAGCGACTTTTAGAGGCCTAGACCAAAGAGAAAGTCAGTAAGCGTTCTGCGCCGCAACAGAGGCGCGTCGTTGAGCCCGTGGACCGGCGCCACTAATTCGATCACCTCTCCTGGGGCCAGCTGCAATCCTTGGCAAATCTCGCCGTGGATGGCACCGGGGGGGGCGGCTTAAACGATTTGATTGCCAGAGCGCGTTCTTCGCGTCCGCCGCCATCCGAGAGGCGCAACCGATTGCAGAGTCAGCATCAAGCTCTCGACCTGGGGGGTCGGGGCGCACGCTTGAAGACCCCCTCCCCATCAGGGCCACAATGCCCCCGGACGCGCCACCTCGACTTGGCCGGAGTGGCCGCTCCCAAACCCTCCAGAGGCTTGAATCTCCAAGCCATCCTAGAACCGAGAATCCGATCGGGGCATTTCCTCCCGATGAGCTGGGCCTCTGGGGCCGGCGCGACCCGCGCGGCGCCGGACTGAGCGATGGCCTGCCACACCTCATCATCCGAGAACGCAAAGAGCTCTCGCTCCTGAGGCGAGAGGGCCACGGGCGAGACCTCAGCACCACGGCGGGGGGGGAACAGATGAGCCTGGAAGAGAGGCGCGTGTTCCATTTTTCGGGGTGACGGATGTTTGTCGTCTTGTCGCGTCTGATTTGAAATGCGGGCATCTACATCATGGCGCGTCTCTGATTGCCCCCAGGAAAGGCGTCGCCCAAGGATGCCCTTATGCGCCTGCTGTGTGCAATGCTGTTTGCTGCTTTCTCGAGTTTGACAAGACCCGCCTGCCCCCGACCCTACCATTGCACCGCGTTTGCTCCATTTCTCAGCTTCGCATGCGTTGGGTTGATGACATTTATCGAATCCATTGTTTTTGGTTGCGGTCCGACGGCCATGATTCTGATGCGTCACGCGGCGTTCCTCCTCAAAAGAGACGCCGGATTGTCTACAAGACTGATTGCCCTGAAAGCCGCTCCCTCGAAATCCAGGCGCTGTCGAATAGGTTGGTGCGGGACCTGTCTCTGTTGCGCACTGACGCCGTGCGTGCGCGCATAAGAAAGAAAAAGGCGCATTCGAATCTGCTCCTGAAGATCGAGAATCCTGCGCTGTTCGCAGGATTGAGAGTCGACGTTTCCGGCCACGATATTACGTTATCACTCTGCATCGGCGATATGATGGCACAAGAGCGCGTCGAGCTTGCAAGGCCGCGGTTTCAGATGTGGCATAGCAACTGTTCGAGTGGGATGAAGTTAGGAGCTGTCGAAGGCCACATTTGCCAGACGTTGGATCGATGCCTTGGTGGTGACCCAGTGCATGAGTTAGCACGCATGTTTCTCGAATTGCATTGCTTGGACTATCCTCGTTCCATCCTTCGCCGTGCTAGTCCATGGGGTGCAGCGTAAACGTCCTGATTTGACCTGCTTGCAAAAAGCGCTCGATGCTACCCGACATCGAA
>CAUYUJ010021948.1:319306-331806 GCA_963575745.1 Prorocentrum cordatum | reverse complement strand
CTCGGTCATCCTCTCCTCCACCAGGTCGACGCGGCGCAGCTGCGCGTGGACCCGCGGGTCCGAGGGCTAGCCCCAGATCCGGGCCGCGTCGCTGTCCTCGCCCTCCAGGATCGCACCCATATCCTCCTCTGGGTTGCCCCCGGCGGGTTCGGGCCGAGAGCTACGAGGGAGGGCCAGGTGCTGTCTCAGGTCGTCCGCCCCCCTGGACCCGCTGACTAATTGGGGAGAGAAGCTGAGAGGAAGCTTCTGATTACAAGGCCGGCGCAGCAAGTGGCGCGGCCCCCGGCGGGCCCCCCCCCCGGGACCCCCAGCAGGCCTAAGTCCGTGCATCCGACTCAGCGGCCCGGCACCTTCACCCAGCCGAGCGTCTCCGGCTTGGCCGAGTTGAGCTCGTAGATCGCCGTCCGCTCGCGGTTTTCGTAGACATCGGTCGCACCTAGGAACTGGCGAGCGGCCGTCATGCTTTCGCCGATGCTGGCGATCGGAGCGGGCAAGTCCTCGACCTCATTCGGGCAGGACAGAGACTGGCGAGGCCTCGCGTGAACTCGTCGAATCGTTTCGCCGGTCACCGTCCAACAGTCGCCAAGAGCCGCCCCCCCCCTCAAACCAGGTCGACCGGCTCGGCCGCCTTACAAAGGAAGGGGGACGGCTCGCGAGATCAGGATGCAGCTCGAAGTCCCGGGGATCGCAATTCATCAGCTTCGCTGCTCGGTGTCCGGAAGGGAAACAAATCATCTCGCGTTCCCGACAATCGCCCCCCTCACCAACGACCAGCGCGCCGGTCCTGAGATCGACCACTGCCTTCAGAAAATCGAAGAATCGAGCCGGCAACAGCGGGGGGCGCGGATGGGCCGGGATCAAGAACTCGACGACCCCGCGCCCGTGTAGAGAGACTGGTACCAGAGCCTTGCCAGCTGGGATAGACTTGCCTCCAAGTCCACGCGCCGGAAGAAGGTCGGAGACATCGGGGCTGACGCGCGCGATGACAGCCGTCTTCTTGAACGCGGCGACCAGTCGATCAATGTCCGGAACCCCGCCAACACCTGGCCAACTGCCGCGTCCAGAGCCGGGTCGTTCATGTCGCGCAACGTGGCCGCTGCGATCTCTCCCCGGTCGGATCTCAGATCGTCGCGAGGAAGATTGTCAACCTGGCCCTCGTCCTTCATCATCTCCAGCATGGTGTCCCAGGAACTCCCCGAGTGCCCAACCTGATGGGGCAGGTCAAAGAAAAAAAGACTTGTTGCTCTCGCCCTCCTCCTTGACGCGGCCAGCCTTGCTGCGGAAAGGCCCTTTTTCTCCGCAATTCGAACGCCTGGACCTCTGCTTGAGATCTGAGCGCTGCAGCTTGCGAAACTTACCCGCGCCCTTTCCACCGGACATGCCTTCGCGACGACACTCGACCCAACGGTTATTCTTCATCTGCCTTGACTCTTGCCAAGTCTCGCGTCGAACGGTCGTCGTGACCTCGGCAAACACTCGCAGTATATCATTGATTCGAGGTCCTGGCTCTCAAGAAAAATCAGTACGGTATTCAACTCATCTTCATCATAGTCGGTCTCGAGTCCTAGACAGCCGCCCTCGTCCTGCCGGCAGATCTCGTCATCTTCGTCGAGGGCGGCGAACGCATTGGAAGCGGAAGGAGCCTGAAGCTTCGGGACACCCTTGTCGGGAACATCCAGCTGTAGTATCACGTTCCCGATGGTATCGAAGTCCCTTCTTCCATTCATGAGAGTGCGAACCCGATTTTGTCCAACCAGTCCACGCCCTTCTTCATAATATCGTGCCTTGACGCTGTCCAGAAGCACGAGACAATTGTTTTCGCCTGCTGCCAATTGATTGTCGCGCCTAACTATGAAGTCCGTCAACGTTTCTCCTCTCTGGATAGCGTAATCGAACATGGCCTCGTTGTGTGTTTCTCTCTCCCTGTCCCTGGGGCGCTGACCGTTCAACAGCTCTAGATGTGACAGAACCCGGTCGAGCCCGTCATCGACATCCAAAGACTCTCTGATATACTGAAACTTTGCCTGAAGCTCCACTGGGTACGTCTCTAGAACTCGGCCCGCTTTAACTTCGGGACGACATGCGTTCCTGGCTGTTCAAGACTTCGTACTCGCGGAATGCAGTTTCAGATGCTCCACGCCAAGCCACGGCGGTGGAGAGGTGTAGTCCTTGTTGGCTTGGGGCTCGTGCTCCTTCTGATCGCCATGGCCTCTGCACCAGGAATCGGACGCACCCAAGTCCTGGCCTCTCCAGCTCAACGGGTCCCACCAGCTCCAGTCCCAGCCCCAGCCAGGAGAGGAGCCGCCACAACCGCCAGACGGATCCCGGGACAAAACGCCGGCTGCGGCATTTCCCGGAGATCGGTCTCCGGTTGTTTCTTCTCCATGGGTGGCTAATCTTGGCGGCGTCGCCACGGTCACCCACGGGTCTACACCGCCAAACTGATCGACGGCTTGGTCCCTGGGACCCGCATGGGCTCCTGGCGGCCTTGCAGACTGCGCTGACTCGTCAGCGTCTCTCGAGAGTTGTCTCACATATCGCCCTGCTCTCCATGCTCCCTTGCGGCCTCGTCCACGCTCCGCTACCATTGGCAGCAGGCAAAGAAGTAATAGAGATCACACGGATGAGCGAGAGATGTGTGATGAGCACCCTCAGACACCAAGCACCACTGCAGTCCTTGGGCACGCAAGTGCCCCTAAAGCCCAAACGGCTGTGAAGATCCTGTCTGTCACAAAGCGGAGAAGGGAGGAGAGGCTAAACACAACAGCCTGGCACGTCGAGGCGTGGCAGAATGCCAAATGCTGCCTGGCAACGTTTCTGCAATCTTCTAGAGGACCGTTCCCCCTCGGAACACGAAGGGCCGCGTGCACCGACCGTCATCCCGAGGCCACGACCCTTCGTGCAGTGGTTCCGCGCTCCCGAGACCACGGTCACTCGGAGACAGACTATGGAACCGCGATCCCGAGCTTCCGATTCTACCCATGCAGGCAACCGAGGCCGCCAAGATGGCCCGAGATGCCTCCAAGACGGCCGCAGATGGCCCCAAGGCGGCCCAAGATGGAATCAAGTCGGCCCAAGAGGCGACCAGGAGGGAACGATAGTTGGATGGGGGCAGGAGGGAGATGGCAGGAGGTAAGGAGGGAGAGATACGATACGGAGGATGCACACACGGCCAAGTTGACTCTTCAGAAGTGCAAGCGAGCGGCCATCTGGGCACTTCAGAGCCATCTGACTCAAGTCCCCAGGGACGCAGCGAAACAGTCACGGACTCGAATCTCTCAGCAGACGCCCGACGCAAGAAGGAAAACTGTGTGATAAAAGGTCCGCGAAAAAAAACGCCACAGGAGAGCACAGGAGCATGGAGGCCAAACTTCTGCTCTGGAGGCCTTCGACCCGCTGACTTCGGCGACGGCGAGGGCGGCGGCGTCGACCCTCGACCCTCCATCGGCGACGGCGGCGGCGGCGTCGGGCCCAGGAATGCCGCCCTCGAGGACCGAATATCAGGGGTCCAGGATCGACGGCGATCGATCCTCGATCCCCGAGGGCCGCTCCCCACCCTCGAGGGCCGAGGGCCCAGGGTCGACGAGGATCGGTCCTCGACGCTCGAGGCTCGCGCCCTGAGCCTCGATCCCCGGCGGCGGCGGCGGCGAGCGCCGCCCTGGGCCGGCGCGCCTGTCGCCGCAGCGCGTCCAGCTGCCTCTGCAGCTCCGCGCTCCGCCTGCGCTCCGCCAGCAGCTCCTCAGGCCGCGCGCCGCCGCGAGCCGCGAGGCCGCGAGGCCGCGAGGCGAGGGAGCGCCGTCGTCGTTGTCGTCGCTTCTTGTGGGGGGGAGGGCGAAGATGGGAACGGAACGCATGCCTCAACAAGCGCCGTCGTAACGCGAATGCCGGCTGCACTTGAAAGCCGTCTTCTTCCTCACCAAGGGTGAGGGAACGGACGCACACGCAGTGCCGAATGAGAGGAGGAGCAGGAGGAGGAGGAGGAGGAGGAGGAGGAGGAGGAGGAGGAGGAGGAGGAGGAGGAGGAGGAAGAAAAACCACAAACTCCCGAAGGGAAATCTCGAGATTCGACTTCCCGCGCGCGCCCTTAAGCGCTCGACCGCGGCACGCGGGACACCCCTCGGAACCACACCGAGGCCCCGGCCAAAATGGCACTGCAACAAAAACACAAACGCGAGACAACCCCCAAGAAGCAAGGCCCAAGAGGGGCGAGGGAGGGGAAGAGGGAGGACAAGAGCAGGGGACGGGGACCGAACCAGGTGTTCCAAGCGGCGGTGTACATGAAAAGCCCAAGCCCCCTGAGCGGGCCGTGAATAACCACGAACCTACGAAGACAGGGAGAGGCAGCAAATGAGCAGGAGGCACAACGAACCCAGAGAAAATCAAAGCTGAGAGGCCATGGCGGAAGGCGGGCCCGACCGGCGCAAGCGGGACGGCGCCAGCGCCCTGGCGCGGCAGCCGCCCCCAGAGGCCGAACGCCCCGCCACCACAAGGAGGAGAGAAGGGGAAGGGAGGCAGGAGGAGGAGGAGGACGAGGAGGAGGAGAAAGAGGAAAGAGGGGAGAGCAGACCCGACCCCGCTGGGGGACGGCGAAGGATCCTCAGCACAGCCTCGGACCCACCATCAAAAAAAGGGAAAGAGGAGGGCCACAAACAGGCGACACTGGAGAAACCAAGCAAAGCTGCAAACTACGGCCGGCCACGCCCGTCTTCTCCTCCAGCGCCGCAATGGACCTCAAGAGGTCGGCAAAGGCCACCCCGTCCTGGAAGTGCGTCCTCGCCTTGTGCGCCCCGCCCCGCTTGAGGGCCATCATGCCCTCCTCCTGGTGATACTTTGCTAGGGCCTGCACCCGCGCCACGATGAGTTCCACGTCGATATTCTCTATCATCCCGTGGACCGCGGCCAGCGCTTCCAGGTAAGCCGTGCTTCTGGCGCGAGTGGCGTCCATGGTCAGGAAGCCAAGGCCGCAGACGAGTGGGTCGTTCGAGCGGGTCTTGCCAATGTGCTGGGAATCCCCCGTGCCTTCTGGCTCCTGTTCTGCGGGGTGTGTTTGAACCCCAGCGGGCGCCTCCCGTCGAGGCTCTCCGTGCTGCCGTCCGGCGCGAACCAAGAAAGGCCCTGGAAACCCCTAATTAGGGTCCTGACACCCAGGCAGCTCGTCGGCGAATTCCGGAAGGATGTACCCCGCGGTCGCGAACGTGCCCACGCGGTCGTGCTTGGGCTCCGTTTCGCACCCGCTTCGAAGCTCTCCGTGCTGCCATCCAGTCTTAAACTTGCTTGGTCACCGAAGCCCACGGGGTCCTGACCGCTCAGCTCGTTGTCGTAGCTCGCAATGGGGATCCGTACGCCCAATCACCAAACGCGGAGCCACATGGACCCTCATGGAGAAACATTGTGAACTGCTCGTCCTCGCTGATCACGGTCGTCTCCTCGAGCTGCTCCGCTGTCGGCCGCCCGTTGTCGCTCGCGACGGGGGTCCTCACGCCCTGGCCGCCCCCATCGCGGCAACCGTCCAGCTGCAGATTCTGCTCCTGAGCGCGCGTGAAGTCGCTGTGGACGTCGGAGGTTCCAGTGGTGGCCTGGTCGGTAGCGCTGCCGTCGGGGGGGCTGGTCACCGCATTGAGGGCCACCATCATCACCACCGCCTGCGCTAGTGAGCTCGCGTGGCCCAGCCGTTACAGCAAGTCCTGCCACCACGCCTCCAATGCGTCGATCTCCTCGGTCTCAGCCTTCCACTCGCTGTCCTCATCAAGCACCTCATCGGTATCAAGTCGGTAGTGAACCACCCTGGTGCCTTGAAGAACCTCGGGCTCGCTGTCGGGCTCGCTTGTCGAAGGCGTGGCCGTCGGGCTGAACGTCGCGAAGGCCTGCGCGGGCCGCGGCACGACGAACGGAAACGCCTCCAGCTGCGCCTCGGTGGCCTCGGCGTCGACCTCCTCCGCCCAGCTGATCAGGAGCTCGAGACCCGGCGTCTGCTCCTGAAAGCGGCAACCCACAGCCGTCCCCAGCCCGGCCCGTGCTGAGGCCGACCTACACCGCCATCGCGGCGCCCAGCCTCCCGCTGAGCGATGAGGGGACTGGTGAGGTGGGGAGAGGTAGACCTGGCTTGGGAGAGTTGTCGTCGTCGTCGTCGTCGTCGTCGTCGTCGTCGTTGTCGTCGTCGTCGTCATGCTCGCCGTCGTCGTGCTCGCCGTCGTCGTCGCCGTCGTCGTGCTCGTCGTCGTCATGCTGGTTGTCGTCGTCGTCGTGCTCTCGTCGTCATCCTCCTCGTCGTCGTCGTCCTCGTCGTCGTGGTGCTCGTCGTCGTGTTCGCCCGTCGTCAGTCGTCACTTTTGAATTCGTTGTCCGTCGCTGTCGTTGTTGCTGCCGATGTCGTCGTCGTCGTCGTCGTCGTCGTCGTCGTCGTCTTCCGTCGTCCTCCGGCCGCGCGTCACTCCGACCAAAAAACATTCCGAAGATCGGGCCCCAGCATGCCCGTTCCGGTCCCGGGGGCCATGGGGAACGCGCGGCGGCGCGAAACCATGTGCGAATGCTGGGGCACGTTCAGTCTCGAAAGAATCAAGACCTCGGAGGCCCAGGTCGGCCGTCACATGGCAATCACTGTGCGCCCACCCGACGCACTTCTGCCGCTCGAGGCGAGCAAGCTGGCGCGCGCATGTGCGAGAGACAGCTCAGGCAAACCCACGGATGCAGCGACAGCGGAGCGGCTGCATGTCAAATGCGAGGGTTTGTGTGTGTGTGACCAGGGCAAAACAATTTCGCCGACCCCTTGGGGACTAGCCGGCGTACGGAACTGCTGCCCATCCGCAGAACCCTCCTCTGGGAGCCTGGTCCGGCTCGTTTGGAGGATGGGGGGGGTCCGTAGCAAAGGTCTGGCGGGCATGGCTGCCCCAGACATGCTCCTGGACCCAAGACATCCCAGAATGGCCCCCACGCCGCCCCAGATGGCCCCCCAACGCCACAAGCTGCCGACTATGAATCAGGGGGGTCCCGAGCTTTTGTACCCAAGCAAGGCTTGTACTTCGGGCTTCTCCTAAGGAAATGGTCCTGCGGGCGGCTCTGGCCGCCATGTCGCCGCCGTCGCCGCCTCGTCGCCGCTCGTCGCCTGGGCCTGCGAACCGCTCTGGCCGCCATGTCGCCGCCTCGTCGCCATCCGCTTCGCATTGGTTCGCATTGCTTCGCATTGTTTTGCGCCGCGTTGCTTTGTATCGATTGGCATTGCGCTGCGTTGTTTTGCGCTGCATTGATTTGTATTGCTTTACTGGCGTTGCCTTGCACTGCTTCACATTGATTTGTGCTTCGCATGCGCCAGATAATTTACACCACATAGGTTTCCCCTTCATGAACAACTTTGGTATACCACCCGTCCGGTTTAACCCTCGCTGGGGACGTTCTCTTTACATACGATTATATCCAATCGCTTGTTCAAAATATGAACTCATACCATCCGACCTAGGCCAGACTCCACCCCCCACCATCCCTTGCCAAAAAATCTATGCGCGCACACTCGTTTCCCCGAAATCAACTGTTTATAATGATACGTTTGCTTAGAAGGACGAAAATCATACGCGCGCGTCGTCGCGCGCCTATGCCGGAATCCTAAAAAAACCATAGGTTTCGCAAGGATTTCAAAATCAAACGTGCTGAGAACATATAAAAGAACACGAAATGTTGCAACATTGTTTGTCAATAGTGGGCCGCGCGCGCTCCTGCGAATTCTGAAGCAAACCGTGCGTTCTTAACATTTTCATCCAAAGCCATCAAACGGGCCTCTCGCGCGCGCATGTCGAAATCAGTCGAACGCCCTTGCGCGCGCGCAGGGGGGAGCACGATCCCTGTCAAATAACACCATGCGGGCCACTCGCCAATAGCCCCATAGCCCTATAGCCCCTACAGCCCAATAGCCCTACAACCCAATAGACCTCTATCCCTGTAGCCCTATAGCCCTACAGCCTTATAGCCTTCGAGCACTATACCTCTACATGCCCTATAGCACAACAGCCCTATAGCCCTGTAGCCCTATAGCCCTGTACCAACATAGTCCTATAGCCCCATAGCGCTATCTAGAACGAATGTGCGCGGCGCTAAGGCGAGAGCCACATTTTGAAAACCACCCGCCCTCCACATGTGAAACGGTTGCCAAGTTAGCTTCAGAATCATAAGCGGTGAGAAAGTCTCAGGCGGAACGCCCCGTCCAACCCTGAAAACTAGCCTCGGGGTGCAGCAGGCCCGAATCAGAACGTGCCTCTGTAGAGGTCCTGACGATCATATGGTTAGGTGTGCTTTGCAACCGATTTCCGCGGCCCGCACAGGTGCCCGGGTGCCCAAGTGCCTTATAGCCCTTTAGCCCTATAGCCCAATAGCCCTATAGCCTAACAGTCCAATAGCCCAATTGCCCTATAGCCATAGCCCTATATCCCTATATCCCTATAGCCCCATAGCCCTATAGCCCTATAGCCCCACATCCCAATAGCCCCATAGCCTGATAGCCGAGGGCGCGCCGCTGGATGTCCCCAAAGGGGGTGGGGGGTGGGAACCCCCCCACCACCCCCTTTCCTCGATCCGTTGTCGGGGAACCCCCCTCCCCTCCCCCCCTTTCCCGATCCGTCGTCGGGGACCGCCCCCCCCTTCCCACCTTTCCCCTTTCCCGGTCCGTCGTCGGAGAACCCCCCCCCCTCCCCCCCTTTCAGACGGGGGGGAAGGGGGTTCCGAACCCCCCCCCTCCTTTGGCCGCCAAATTCGAATCCCCCCCCACCCCCCCCTGCCGCCACGGCGCCCCCGGTCTCCGGAACCCGACCCCGACCACCCCTAACACGAATCCTCACCCTTACCCTAACCCCCAACCTTACCTATACGACCACCCTTCGGGTGATAAGGAGGTTCGGGGGGGGGGGAACCAACGTCTCACTCGATCGGTCTCACTATCGATATCACTATCGATATCACTATCGGTCTCGCTCGCTCGATTTCACTCGATCGATCTCACAATCGATCTCACTTGATCTATTTCATTCGATTGATCTCACAATCGAGCTCACATCCGGTCTCACTATCGATCTCACCATCGATATCACAATCGATCTCACAATCAAAGTCATCATCATCAACATCATCGTCATCAACGTTATCAACATCATCATCACCATCATCATCACCACCGTCATCATCATCGGGACACCATGATCATCACCACCTCATCACCATCATCAACATCATCATCACCATCATCATCATCATCTGGGCACCATCATCGTCACCATCATCATCATCGGGACACCATCATCATCATCATCATCATCATCGGAACACCACCATCATCATCATCATCATCATCAGCAACATCGACCTCATCAACATCATCGGGACACCATCATCATCTCATCACCATCAACATCGTCAGGATCATCATCATCATCATCATCATCGGGACACCATCACCATCATCAGCAACATTATCATCATCAACATCATCATCATCGGGAAACCATCATCGTCACCATCATCACCATTATCATCATCAATAACAACATCGTCAACATCATCATCATCATCATCATCATCATCATCATCATCATCGGGCCACCAGCATCATCATCACCATCACCATCATCACCATCATCATCATCAACATCATTGACACCATCATGATCATGATCATCATCATCATCATCATCATCATCATCATCATCACCATCACCATCACCATCACCATCACCATCATCATCATCATCACCATCATCATCATCAGCATCATCATCATCATCATCATCATCATCATCATCATCATCATCATCATCATCATCATCATCATCGGGACACCGACGGGACACCCGCGGGACACCGCGCCCCACCGGACGCCGGAAGGGAGTCATTTGGTCCGGCCGCGCCTCAGCCACATCGGGACACCGACGGGACACTGGCGGGACACCGCGCCCCACTGGACGCCGGAAGGGAGTCATTTGGTCCGGCCGCGCCTCAGCCACATCGGGACACCGACGGGACACTGGCGGGACACCGCGCCCCACTGGACGCCGGAAAAGAATCATTTGGTCCGGCCGCGCCTCAGCCACAGCGGGACACCGACGGGACACTGGCGGGACACCGCGCCCCACTGGACGCCGGAAAAGAATCATTTGGTCCGGCCGCGCCTCAGCCACAGCGGGACACCGGCGGGACACCGCGCCCCACTGGACCCCGGAAGGGAGTCATTTGGTCCGGCCGCGCCTCAGCTACAGGAGACTTTTTTCTCGCCTGCCCACGCAGCTTCGCCTCGCCCGCACGCACGGCACGCACGAACACGAAACCGAAATCGATTTCCCGATAGGTGGTCTCTCCGTTCCACTTCGATCTCACCCCCTCACCTCCGAACCCCAAACCCAAACCCTAGCCGCAATCAGCACTCACTACTCACTACGCACTACTCACTACCCACAATTGCTACTCGCTACTCACTACTCACTTCTCCCTATTCACTACTCGCTACTCACGACCCACGACTCACTACCCACGATTCACTACCCACTACCCACTACTCATTCCAACTCCCTACACACTACAAACTACTCACTACAAACTACTCACTACTCACTACCCACTACTCAATGGTCACTACTCACTGCTCACAACTCACTACCCACTATCCACGACTCGCTACTCGCTACTCCCTACACAGTACTCACTACTCACTACTCGCTACTCCCAACGCCTTACTCGCTACCCAATACGCACTATTCACCACCCACTACTCACTAATCACTACGACGCTCCCACTACTCACGACTCACTACTTCCTACTCCCTACTGCCTACTCCCAACGCACTCATCACTACTCACTACCCAGTACTCAATACTCACTAAAAACACTACTCACTGCCCACTACTCACTATTCACTGAGCACTACTCACTACCCAATAACCACTATCCACTACTTACTACTGAGTACTCACAGTTCACTACTCACTACGCACTGCCCACAACTCACTACGCACTATCCACTACGCGCTACCCAATACAAACATATTCACTACCCCGTACGCACTACCTGCTACTCGCTAGTCACTAGTCGCAAGTCGCTACTCGCTACTCACTACTCACCACTCACTACTCACGACTCACTACTCACAAATCTCGACTCGCAACTCCCTACTCACTACCCACTACTCAGTACCCACTTCTCGCTTCTCACTACTCACTACTCACTACTCCGTATCCACTACTCACTACTCGCTACTCCCTACTCGCTGCTCCCTACTCCCTTCTCACTACTGACTCCTCACTACTCCCTCCTCACTACCCACTACTCACAAGGCCCTACTCGCTACTCACTATTCACTACTCGCTACTCCCTACCCGCTACTCCCTACTCGCTACTCGCTACTCACTACTCACTTCTCTCTACTCACTGCGCACTACTCACTACTCACTACCCACTCCTCGGTATTCGCTACTGACTACTCCCTCATTCCTACTCCCTGCTTACAACTCACTATGCACTACTCACTACACACGACTCATTCCTCACTACTCTCTACTCATAATTCCTTACTCACTACTTCCTTCCCGCTACTCACTACTCACCAATCTCTACGCACTACTCACTACTACCACTACCCATTACTCACTACTCACTACTCACGACTCACTGCGCACTACTCACTATCAAGTACCCACTACTCACCAATCGCTACTCACAACACTCTACTCTCTACTCACTACCCGAGAAGCCCCCTCCCCAGCCCCCTGTTTGGCGCAAAAGGGGAGAGGGGGGGGGTCGACCCCCTCCCTTTCCAATGCCAAAGGGGGGAGGGGGGGTGGGTCGAAAATCTCACCCCCCCCCCTTTGAAGGGGGGAGGGGGGGGGTTCTGCGAGCACACCCCACCTTTTGTGTATTCAGGGCTATCCACTGGCGCGCTTTCCTTATAGCCCTATAGCCCTATAGCCCAATCGCCCTATATCATTATAGCCCTATAGCCTAATAGCCTTATAGCTCTATAGCCCCATAGCTCTATATGCCTATAGCCCTAGAGCCCTATAGCCCTATGGCCCTATAGCCCTATAGACCTACAGCCCCACAGACCTATAGCCCTTGGCCCTATAGCCCAATCGCCCTATATCCTTATAGCCCTATAGCCCTATAGCATAATAGCCTTATAGCCGTATAGCTCTACAGCCCCATAGCTCTATATGCCTATAGCCCAACAGCCCTACAGCCCTATGGCCCTATGGCCCTATAGCCCTACAGCCCCACAGAACTATAGCCCTTGGCCCTATTGCCCCATAGCCCTATAGCCCTAAAAATATTCGGATTCCCCAATCAGATCTTGCCTCTGCAGGGGTCCTAGCGGGTTCATATGGTTAGATGAGCTTTGCAACCGAATTCCGCGGCCCGCCCAGGTGCCAGAGTGCCCGGGTGCCCCGGTGCCCGATGGCCCGGGTGCCTCATAGCCCTATAGCCCGATAGCCCTATAGCCCTATAGCCTTTAGCCCTATAGCCCCATAGCCA
>CAUYUJ010021948.1:293701-306706 GCA_963575745.1 Prorocentrum cordatum | reverse complement strand
CTACTACCACTACTACCACTACCACTACCACTACCACTACTACTACTACTACTACTACTACTACTACTACTACTACTACTACTACTACTACTACGACGACTACGACTACTACGACTAGTACTAGTACTAGTACTAGTACGAGTACTAGTACTAGTACTAGTACTGGTACTGGTACTAGTACTTAGTACTAGTACTACAACCCTCGTCAAAAATAAACTGAGGGATTCTGTTTTCGGTGATTGTATGGCGAGCGCTACTCCAATGCTGACGCTAGATATCTGACGTGGGCGCAAGGGCTTCAAAAATCCGACGACCCCTCCGCAGCATTGAAGAACGCAGTTTCTAACAAGTGCCCGAGAAGATCGATCGTCGTGATTTCCATCTGCGTTTCTGTTTATTTTTGACGAGGCTTGGCCGCTTTACAAATCAGTGTTGACCCCAAATAGTAGGTTCTTGTATCATCTTAGCACCATCTGCGCGGCGCAATGTACATCGCGCTAAACTGCCGCGCGCGGCACCCAAGAAACTCGAGCACGGCTGCCGCGGAAGACGCGCGGGGCCGGCGGCGGCGGCGCGGCCGACGGCGGGGGGGAGGCACCGATCTACTTGGTCCTATCAGGGAGATATACTTCTGGACCCCCCCGCGGCAACCTGGCAGCCGCCCCTGGACCCCCCCGCGGCAACCTGGGGGCCGCCCACTCGTCATGCGCTTTGATGCAGCGCGGCGAACACCGCAGTCACTTCGACATATTATTTGCACAACAACTACCCACCCTTGCCCACCAGAGTGTATTTTTTGCAAGGGATTATGGCCGGGTAGTTGTTGGTATTAACCAACAACTACCCGGCCGCCGCCCACTCGGATTGTATTTTATAGTACGGCGGTCACCGACGTCACTTCGACTTATTATTTGTACAACAACTACCCACCCATGTCCACCGGAGTGTATTTTTTGGCACGGATTATTGCCGGGTACTTGGGTAGTTGCATTTTTCTGAAAGAATAAGAAGGCCCCCCTTTTCCTTTCTTTTAAAATCTGCAACTACCCAAGTACCCGGCAATCATACGTGACAAAAAATACACTCCGGTGGACATGGGTGGGTAGTTGTTGTACAAATAATATGTCGAAGTGACGTCGGTGACCGCCGCACTATATAAAAATGCAATCCGAGCGGGCGGCGGCCGGGTAGTTGTTGGTTAATACCAACAACTCCCGGCCATAATCCTTCACAAAAAATACACCCTGGTGGGCAAGGGTGGGTAGTTGTTGTACAAATAATAAGTCGAAGTGACTGCGGTGTTCGCCGCGCTAAATCAAAGCGCACGCCGAGTGGGCGGCGGCGGGGTAGTTGGACAAATACCCGGCATCATCCTCTGCAACGACCCTCCTTTGGGCGGCGGCGGCGCGAAAGCTCCCAGCCGCGCAAATTTCCATAACATTGGAACGTCTACCTGTGATTTTGCACCGCCCCTTCTTCCTAGCTGTGCCGGTTCCGACACAACGACCTAAACGCGTCTTCCGTGCTGTTGACCTGGCAATTTGCTAATGTTACGCTACCGCGGACGCCGAGAATCGCGCGAAAGCTCCCAGACGCAAGAATTTCCATCACATTGGAACGTCTACCCGTGATTTTGCACGAACTCCTTCTCCCTAGCTGTGCCGCATCCGACTCAGCGACCTAAGCGGTCTTCCGCGTTGTCGACCTAACGATTTGCTAACTGTTACGCCACCGCGGACGCCGAGAATCGCGCGAAAGCTCCCAGACGCACAAACTTCCATAACATTGGAACGTCTACCCGTGATCTTACACTAGGTGACTGTGGCGTCGATGGCTGAGGTGTCGATGGCGCAGGCGACGGTGCCGATGATTTATTCTGTCTCGCCCCCCCGAATCTGTTCAGTTCAGCGCCGCGCGACAAGGGGTGGGCGGCTGTCTGGGCGGCGGCAAGCTAGTCGCTAAACGCGAACTCGTTCTCCAGCCGAGCGGACGGACACGCGCTGCGCATTAGCAAAAGAAAGCGGCTTAGAAGCCTATAAGCGAACAACCCTCGTCAAAAATAAACTGAGGGATTCTGTTTTCGGTGATTGCATGGCGAGCGCTACTCCAATGCTGACGCTAGATATCTGACGTGGGACGCAAGGGCTTCAAAAATCCGACGACCCCTCCGCAGCATTGAAGAACGCAGTTTCTAACAAGTGCCCGAGAAGATCGATCGTCGTGATTTCCATCTGCGTTTCTGTTTATTTTTGACGAGGCTTGGCCGCTTTACAAATCAGTGTTGACCCCAAATAGTAGGTTCTTGTATCATCTTAGCACCATCTGCGCGGCGCAATGTACATCGCGCTAAACTGCCGCGCGCGGCACCCAAGAAACTCGAGCGCGGCTGCCGCGGAAGACGCGCGGGGCCGGCGGCGGCGGCGCGGCCGACGGCGGGGGGGAGGCACCGATCTACTTGGTCCTATCAGGGAGATATACTTCTGGACCCCCCCGCGGCAACCTGGCAGCCGCCCCTGGACCCCCCCGCGGCAACCTGGGGACCGCCCACTCGTCATGCGCTTTGATGCAGCGCGGCGAACACCGCAGTCACTTCGACATATTATTTGCACAACAACTACCCACCCTTGCCCACCAGGGTGTATTTTTTGCAAGGGATTATGGCCGGGTAGTTGTTGGTATTAACCAACAACTACCCGGCCGCCGCCCACTCGGATTGTATTTTGATAGTACGGCGGTCACCGACGTCACTTCGACATATTATTTGTACAACAACTACCCACCCATGTCCACCGGAATGTATTTTTTGGCACGGATTATTGCCGGGTGCTTGGGTAGTTGCATTTTTCTGAAAGAATAAGAAGGCCCCCCTTTTCCTTTCTTTTAAAATCTGCAACTACCCAAGTACCCGGCAATCATACGTGACAAAAAATACACTCCGGTGGACATGGGTGGGTAGTTGTTGTACAAATAATACGTCGAAGTGACGTCGGTGACCGCCGCACTATATAAAAATGCAATCCGAGCGGGCGGCGGCCGGGTAGTTGTTGGTTAATACCAACAACTACCCGGCCATAATCCTTCACAAAAAATACACCCTGGTGGGCAAGGGTGGGTAGTTGTTGTACAAATAATAAGTCGAAGTGACTGCGGTGTTCGCCGCGCTAAATCAAAGCGCACGCCGAGTGGGCGGCGGCGGGGTAGTTGGACAAATACCCGGCATCATCCTCTGCAACGACCCTCCTTTGGGCGGCGGCGGCGCGAAAGCTCCCAGCCGCGCAAATTTCCATAACATTGGAACGTCTACCTGTGATTTTGCACCGCCCCTTCTTCCTAGCTGTGCCGGTTCCGACACAACGACCTAAACGCGTCTTCCGTGTTGTTGACCTGGCGATTTGCTAATGTTACGCTACCGCGGACGCCGAGAATCGCGCGAAAGCTCCCAGACGCAAGAATTTCCATAACATTGGAACGTCTACCCGTGATTTTGCACGAACTCCTTCTCCCTAGCTGTGCCGCATCCGACTCAACGACCTAAACGGTCTTCCGCGTTGTCGACCTAGCGATTTGCTAACTGTTACGCCACCGCGGACGCCGAGAATCGCGCGAAAGCTCCCAGACGCACAAACTTCCATAACATTGGAACGTCTACCCGTGATCTTACACCAGGTGACTGTGGCGTCGATGGCTGAGGTGTCGATGGCGCAGACGACGATGCCGATGATTTATCTGTCTCGCCCCCCCGAATCTGTTCAGTTCAGCGCCGCGCGACAAGGGGTGGGCGGCTGTCTGGGCGGCGGCAAGCTAGTCGCTAAACGCGAACTCGTTCTCCAGCCGAGCGGGCGGACACGCGCTGCGCATCAGCAAAAGAAAGCGGCTTAGAAGCCCATAAGCGAACAACCCTCGTCAAAAATAAACTGAGGGATTCTGTTTTCGGTGATTGTATGGCAGCGCTACTCCAATGCTGACGCTAGATATCTGACGTGGGCGCAAGGGCTTCAAAAATCCGACGACCCCTCCGCAGCATTGAAGAACGCAGTTTCTAACAAGTGCCCGAGAAGATCGATCGTCGTGATTTCCATCTGCGTTTCTGTTTATTTTTGACGAGGCTTGTAGTACTACTACTACTACTACTAACTACTACTACTACTACTACTACTACTACTACTACTACTACTACTACTACTACTACTACTACTACTAACTACTACTACTACTACTACTACTACTACTACTACTACTACTACTACTACTACTACTACTACTACTACTACTACTACTACTACTACTACTACTACTACTACTACTACTACTACTACTACTACTACTACTACTACTACTACTACTACTACTACTACTACTACTATACTACTACTACTACTACTACTACTACTACTACTACTACTACTACTACTACTACTACTACTACTACTACTACTACTACGACTACTACGACGACGACGCCGCCGACGACGACGACGACGATGACGACGACGACGACGACGACGACTACTACTACTACTTCCACCAGTCTCCGCCACCACAATCGCCAAACTCTGGTTGAGACAGGATGGGGATGGCGGAGGAGTAGTACGGACACCGCCCAGCCGCAGGCGCCTGCCGCAGCGCGCGCACCAGGTCCAGGCTGGCGTCGGCGTCACCCGTGCCGTCCAGGCTAGGGTAAGGCCCCGGCGCGGCGGTCGCCGCCTGCGCCTAGCGGAAACGCCGCCGATGACGCCGACGACGACAACGACGACGACCGGCGGCGGCGGCAGCTCCTCGTGCCTCCTCTCTCCTGCACGCCCCTCATGTCCCCCTGCCTGCTCCTTCCGCCGACGGCGACCGACGCCGGCGGCGACGGGGACGCGACGGCGTCTCCTCCACATCCTCGAGTCCTCGAAACTGTGGGCGATCGGGCCCCCTGGAGGCGCAGCCCCGCAATCTGCTGCAGCCTGCTGCTACTGCTGCTGCTGTTGCTACTGCTGTTGCTGCTGCTGTTGCTGCTGCTCCTCCTCCTCCTCCTCTTCCTCCTCTTCCTCATCCTCCTCCTCTTCATTGTCCCTCTTTCTTTCTTCTGCCTGCCTCCTCTTCCCTTCCTCCCTCCCTCGTCCTCCCTCCTCCCCTCCTGTTCCCTCCTCCTTTTTGTTGGCGGGAGTGGGCGACCGCAGACAGGTGGAGGAGGAGGAGGAGGAGGAGGAGGAGGAGGAGGATTGCAGTGTAGTGCTAATGCCCTTGAGGGTAGACAGAACCCTGTGGAGGTGCTCGCGAAGATTGAACGACCAACCTTCTGATCCCAGAGCCTGCGCAGGGACTGTTGGCACCTGGTGTTAGAGGATGGTATGCGTGATCAGCATACTCCGAGACAGCCACCTCGGTTCGACACATGAGGCTTGGCGGGGGGGGGCTGCACGATAGCCCCATATCCCCTCTTACCGTACACGTGATAAGTCATGATGCGTGTCTCACCGCCAGCTCAGAAGATGGGCTGGCATCCCCCAAAATAGCGTCAGAGGCTGACTGCCTAACCTTGCAGGGGGGCCCGGGGCAGCTCACCGGGGTGGCCACAAGGCAGGACGGGTTGCTACCCTAGTTAATTGGGACATGCGCTCCTGCTATATCGCAGGGAGGATCGCCATCCTGGCGGTGACGGGGGGGACCCGTTCCGCATCGGGGCAGCATGGAGATCTGCTCTGCAGAAGGCCGGGACGCAACCTTAGGGTCGACAAAGGGGGACCTGCGCCATCGCAGGTCGGATCGCCACCCCAGGGTGGACGGGGCGGGCGCCCTCCACTGCTGTCGATGTTCCGTTGTCTCCGCTGTGGGGTGGCAAGAGGGACGCGTTCCACAAAATAACCGACCGCCGCCCTGGCGGTTCCCGGGGAGACCAGTCCACAAGCTGGGCACCCGTCCACCAGAAGGGGTGGCAGGGAGGCCCTGCTCCAGCGCGGGTTCATCGCCACTCCAGGGGCCTTACAGGACTGATCGCCGGCCTACGGGTGACCGAGGGACCTGCTCCACAGCAGCGCGGACCATCGCCACTTTAGGGGTGACGGTCAGGAAAGCCTCAGCCACAGCAGGGCGGAGCGTCACCCCATGAGGCAACAGCTTGGCGCGTGCTCGTCCGTCGAGCGATGACCGTCGTTCGACCGCCGGTCAAATCACACGTCGATCCAACCGGTTGCGCCCAGAGCGTCTTGGCCCCCAGCGCTCGGAGTCATACGCCCGCGCAGAGTGCTATCTGAGTGTCCCCCCAGCCGCGGATGCGCCGCCAGACAGGCGGCCGCGCCCCAGCGTTTCGGTTCGGGTGTGTGTTGCGCTCAGGGCGTACTGGCAGTCTAAACTGTCGCCGCCTCCGTGCGGTCGCCGCCGCTCTGGCCAGGCTGGCGTCACTCCAGCAGCAGCCTGCCTGCCCGCCGCGGCCTCCAGGCGACCCCGTTCCTCCTGGAGATGCGGGTGATGGGCCGAGGCGCACCTGGACGGGGTGATCAGGGGTGGGGATGGGACGGAGGGCGGACTCAACAAGATCCGCCATGACACGTTGCTTGCTACCACTGCGATGCCAACTTTCGCCGGCACAGGGTTGCAACCCTCCGTCCTCCAGGTTCTCCCGCCCACGCGTTCCAAGGGCTGGATCTAGGGATGGGGACACAGTGGCCCTACCTTCGTGGGGAGGGCCGCGCCTGCCCTGAGTGCGAGGGCGAAGGGCCTAGGCCACTGTCGCCCGGCCATTCACTGGATGAGGGGCTACTCAGGGGTGGTCTTCGAGTTCAGGGCAATCTTAGTGGTGCCCCGTGCGCCCCCTGGGCTTTTCCTCTTACCCAGAATCGAATCGAATGGCGTCGGCACGGGGAGGAGGAGAGGAGGAGGAGGAGGAGGAGGAGGAGGAGGAGGAGGAAAAAGAGGAGAAGGAGGAGGCGGAGGAAGAGCGTGTTCGTGCGAATCTATGGATAGGGCTGCACGCGCTGCCGCACGGGCCTGGTGAACCTGGCCAAGTGATGCGCACGCTTGCATGCCGAGATAGGGCCGAAGGATATGGTAGATACGATATGCGATGCATGCGCATGCGTCCATTCTCCAACTCCTCGTAGTCAGACCCACCCCCAACACCATCTCGAACCAACGGGGGCGCGGGGGGGAGGAACGCGGGTTGGGGATCGACCGCGCGCCACAACACTGGGCACATGAAATCGTGTGCAGTAGAATCAGGGCTTGAACAGCCGAAGCGAGAAGCGTGCTGTTTAGATCTTGACCCTTCTACTGGTGATCCACGCACCAACGAGGGTCTTGATGCGGGGCCAGGCGCCGGAAAGGGCCCGACGGGCAAGGACGCTACGCAGATGCCTCAAGTGGAGGTTCATCGCGTTAGGGGAGGAGAGGTCGAAGTCGGGGAATCAGGAGGAGGTGACGAGCTAGTAGGGGCGGGCGCGCCAGTCTGAGACTGGAGAGAGGGAGACAAGTGATCGAGCGCTGCGCCTGCAGCTGCTTCAGCCTGCTCATGCGTTCGCCAGAGGATGCGCGAAGGGAGGGGGGAGGGGCGAGCCAGGGGTCCGAATGGACGGGGGTCGGAGGAAGGGATGAACGTGGCCAAACGCTGAACAATGATTGAAGTCTGGACGCGCCAGCATCGCGCGCGCCAGCTCTCGGAGACCGCGAAACGAAGAGGGCCCGCTGCAGATGCTCGGGAACGTAATCGCTCGAAGGCTCTCCCCCCCCATCTGAAGGCGCGGTAACATGCGCGCCACGTTGAGGACACACCTGCGGTTTTCGAGGGTTCGGGCCTTCGAAGCCAGAGGGGGCCGCGACGCCCAGCGAGTCGGAAGCTGAATGGGGGGGGCGGAACAGTTTATATAGCGCGTTCGATTTACGCTGCAGAAGCTTCTCGGGGAAAGGGAATAATTGAGCAACGTAAGACAAGCATTGGATAAGAAACATTCCATTTAAGGTCACATTCGCGTCGGTCGGGGCGCGAATTGTCGCCGCCAGTTTCGAACGTGACCACCACATCTGGCCTCCTGATGCAAGCTGGTCTGAAAGGCCAGCCCCAGGGCAGAAGTGGATTCCGGGGTGGTGGCAGAAACTGCGCACAACAAAATTACCCAATTCTGGCACTAGAGCAGCAACGGGATCGCGAGACGCCGGTATTTTGCTGCCCTCCAGGATTTGCCAGAGCGAAGCCCGACAACATTTTTGGGGCTGGAGGTCCAGGCTGGCTAGCGCGGGAGCAGCTTGGAACGGCGAGATAAGGAAGCAGGGAGAGATCGGAGAGGACAGCTCCAACGTCGCCAGCACTGGCAACAGCAGCGGGTTCGAGGGGAGGAGAGCGAGTGACTGCTGCCGAGCGCTCTTCCTTTGAGCGCGGCGCTGGCCTCGGAGGTGCGATGCACTCATTCGCCGCGCGTTAGACCGACTCGATGCGTCTGTAGAAGCGATCCTTTCCAAGGGCCCAGAGCGTGCCACTAAGTGGGCACCCCTGGAGGGCACCACGGGTTATTTCGAAACGTCCGCTTCGCTGCCCCCGCCCTCATGGGGCCGACGGCGTCAGCTGAGAGGACCCGAAATTCATTCAAACATTATTGAAGAATGCTGAGAAGTTTCAGGACCTCCCGCAACCACTGCTGACATCTACTAGGACATGCTGCACGGATATCCTGGGAGATAACGCACGAACGCCTACCCGTCGCGTTCTCACCTGCGCTATAAAAACAGGATTCAGCGCTCAGATTAAGCATGCGCGCGCCAAAACTGCGGCCCCCTGCGAATCCCTGCGGAATGCTACGGACATGCTTCTTGGCTGCAAAACTGAGGTGAAGCTTGACAATCCGCACGAGGACCTGCGCGTGTTTTTGTTCGTCTTTACGTGGGCGGCCCAAGGGGACCAGCATCCCCGACGCAATTGGCGACGTCTTGGGGGCGCTCACCTGCGGGGATAAAAACAGGATTGGAATGGTTCAGGCCTTCAAGAGGGCCCTCGCCAGAAAACGACCGCATCAGGACTTCGCCCGGGATCTCGCTAGCCGCAGGGACGGGGCCGATCAGGGCCAGGGGAGGGGGGCCCGCCGCACTTCAGCGCCCTCGCAAGGTCCCTGGGAGAAGTGAGTGAGAAGGTAGTCAGAGCAAGAAAAGAGGGGGGGGGGGGGGCGCGTATCTAAATAATCCTGGATGGTCCGTTCAGAGCAGGACGCGGCCTCGAAGATCGCGCACCAATGCTCGGCGACGGCTGCCGCCGTGTTTCCGGGCTCGCGCCATGTCCAGGCTGGCTATGTTTGAACCGTCAAAGAATAAGCATTCCACTCCCTGGGTTCTATGCCGTCGCCTGCCGCGTAGAAGTCTCCCGCAACTTCGTGGCCCCTGGAGTTCCCGCTGGTGAGTCATCGCGTTGAGCAGCCCTTTGGCGGCGATGGGCGCGCCGCGCAGTTTCTCGAGCCCTCTCCTCGAAGCGCTGCTGGCTCGTGGATGTGGCGGGGCTGCGGTAGCCCCCAGGGTCGCTGACGTCGCCAGCCCGCCTTCTGCGATCCCGAGGTAACGCCTGCCGAATTCAGCGGCGCTCATTAGCTGTTGAGCGAGGCGGCAGTCCTGGCGCCGTGCCGCACGGGCGATGGCCCGCAATGTCACGCCCGTCACCTCCAAAACACCGTTCTTCCCTTGAGCGCGAAGACCATGTTGTAGTTCATTTCGAGTGATGCGCGCGGCCATGAGCATCGGCTCCTTGATCCTGGTCCACTTCCGATTGGAGCACTGTCTGTTGAGTTCGTTCGCGTCCACGCGGTTCTGCAGGATTTCTCTGTACCTTCTGCGCCTCAAGGCGAAGGGTGGGGCGCCTCCGTGTTCCACAGCCTCGGACCGTCGTGGAGCGAGCCGCGTCGTGAGGCCAGCGTGGTCTGATAGTGCCCAATCTGATAGCTTCTGCGCTTCCTGGATAACGCCGATGTCGCGATCGCATTCGATGGCGAAGTGCGTGCCGGTTGATATGAAGACGCGGTCGACGGTGCCGAAGGTCTGCGACGCGAGGGGAGTGCGCGCGCAGGGGGGCCCACGAGCGCCAGCATGCCGCGCTGGGCAGGATCCGGCCATCACGATTGAGCCAGTAAGGCCCATCCATCTTAGCGGAGCCGAGCTTGCCGCCGTCGAGACGAAAAAGAAACTACTTCGTGGCGTAGCTCGCGTTGTTATCGCCGGCGCCGATGGCGAGTCTAGCGTTCGTTCGCTCGAGCCCATTCCAAGCGCTGAGCCCGCCGCCGTTGGATACAAGGCCGAGCTTCGCAAGGGTCGACGCAGTCGCGCGCGCCGGGGGCCCGCGCTTCCTGGCCCGAGACGAGGCTCGGCGCGCCGGCGCGCTGGATGCGACCGAGCGCGCGCGCGCGGCGAGAGCACCGAGGGGGGCGACAGACAAGGCGACGCGCGAGGGCGCCTTTCCCGCGCCAGAGACGAACAAACACGGCACCCCCCTCCCGTGACTGAAATGCCCAAGCGCCAGCCGGGGCAGCAGGGCCCCCCGTTTCATCGGCGGGGGCGGCTGAGAGAAATACCCGATACTGGAAGTTGAACAAGTGGATGGGCGCGCAACATGCGAGTTCAGCGCCGTGCACTTCATGAAGGAGAATTACTCGTCTTCCTCTACAATGCGCGCGCATCCTTCGTGCCACCCAGCGCGCGGGCATCAGCCGAAGGCGCTGAGCTTGGACAGTCTGGCCTGGCGTCGACACTGTTTTGCAACGCAGCAGCCCATCGCATTCCATGCCGCAACTTTCAGCTTAAACGAGTCGGTAGCAATCCCCCGCGGCCTCCACCTGCTAAGATACCGTCCATGCCGATGCGCCCACGCCCTGGAGCTGCTGTCGGATGGGCGCGGGGATGACGCGGCAATCGAGTTCCAAGTGGGCCACTCCCTGGGGCGACCATGCCACGCGAGAGGGTTCGTCAAAGTCTTGGGCCCCCACTTCCACCGCGGGAATCGCGTCGGCGCTGATGGGGCCTCTGGAGCAAGCGCACCTCCAATCGCATTCAGAATTGACGCGCTGTTAGATACCGATGAGACGCTCGCTCTGAAAATCACGGCGTACTGATTTGGGGGACCTGCCAGGATTGGCGCATAGTGCGTCCTCAGCGCTACTGACCCCCACCGCGTTGAATCGCCGCCATGTGCCGCTAGGTAGCCGGAGATTCTGAGCCCGACGAGCAGCCCGAGCAATGCTGGGCGCGCCACCATGGATATGCATCTACTAGGATCGGCCTGGACTCTGGCCATGGCGTGGAAACTGATCACCTGCGACGCACGTGTCTGAAAGCCATGTTCGCATGCTTCCTGTGATCGCCGCGTCAGCCGCGAACTGCGCGCAGCCGGTCCGAAAGGCACCGGGGTCTGCAGGACGGTCGCACTGAACCAGGCGTGCGAGGACCACAGTGCCAGCTGCAGCACCTCTGACATGAACAAGAGGGCGCTGAACTTCCTGAAGCTCCGATGTCCGTGCAAGCGTTCTGCATGATGTGTTCTACTTGCTTCGTGGGCTGATCAATCGGCACCTTGCGTGCGTTGCGAACGACGGCCTCAATGCCTGCAGAAGACTATGGGGCCAGCGGTATAAGGGTGCGGCAGGTGCTGCAGGAGCACGGCCAGCCCACGAATCCCCGTCGCCATGCAATGGGTCAGGCCTAGGGGTTCCGTTCCTCTCCTCGTCGGGGAATATATGGGAATGTGGACATGAGGTCCATGTCCCGTAGAGCATGTGCAGCTTCGGCATGCGACATTGGAGGCGGTGGCGCTGTGCAGCCATGGCACCTGTGACCACCGTTATGAGCAGCAGCAGTAGCACGCGCAGGGGCGGGTGCACATTCGCCTCGGTGATCGTCATCGCCAGGTCGAAGGATACGAAGCCCGCTGCTACTGTCTGAAGGCACGCTCGAGCAATCTCTTCTGCGGTCGCGCTCACAACGACGGCATCGATACTCTTTGCGCCTCGTCGGGCACGTCGGTCCCGAGCGATCGCACCTTTGACTGCGGTATGTCTTACCTGTGCCATCATTTGACATGAAATGCGTCTGGAAGAGTGGCGCCCAAGAAAAGAGAAACGGGAACTGCCTCCGTGTATCCACGGCCCCAAAAGCCGCGCGTCTGGCGCGCGAAGAACTCTGCTAGACTTCAAGAAGTCTTGAGCCAAAGTGGCTCGAGCCAAATTGGCTCGTAATCGGGGGGCTTGCTCCAACGAGACGATGATTGATGCCAGACATGTAAATGCCGCAGGTCTCCGGAGGTTTCCGGAAGTCTCAAGAGGCCAACTGGCGGTCCCCGCGGAGATCTCCAGAAGCCTTCGGAGGCCAAGGAACTGCCAAAACGACCCTGTGAGGGAGACAACCAAATTGCATCAGTGGGGCAATACGGGCTAGCCCAAACTTGCCTCGACAATGACAGTGCAGGCGCCGTTAGATGTTGTGCAAACTACATGGACTGCGGTCGCGTGGCGCGATTCCAACAAAAGGACGAGGAGCGACCGCCCAGGCTTGCGGAAGACATGGGGGAAGCCGACCCGTCAGCGAGGCAGCAGCAGAGGGAAAGTGGCAGGGGTCAGAGGTCGACGACGAAAGTGACGGGGGGAGGCCGAAGAGTGTTGCTTTTGTCGGTAGTGCGCAAGAGATGCAGCGCTGCCTGCGCCATGTCGCCGCGGCGCTCGACACAATAATTAAAACTGAGTTAAACTACTGCAAGGAAAGAGCGAAGCCTAGCTCGCCCGCCAACTTCCCTGCTTTCAGTGCGGGAGATAAACGCTCGAAAGCGCGCCGCCAGGTCTGCGGGCGGTCCGCGACGGCGCCCCGCTGGATCCCCCTGCAGCCCTCGAGTGTGGTGAGACTTTCGCAGATCGTAGCCCCCCAGGAACGGCGAGGTCTAATCTGAGTTTGGGTGGTGCCTCGCCCCGCTGACCCCCCCAGCAACCCTCGAAAGTGGCGACAGTTTCGCAGATCGCAGCCTCCCAGGGATGGCGAAGTCTAAACTGAGTCTGGGTGGTGCCTCACTCC
>CAUYUJ010021948.1:278701-288701 GCA_963575745.1 Prorocentrum cordatum | reverse complement strand
CTGAAAGACCTTCCAAGGGACCCCGACAGATCCCCCATCGACGCCCGCCGTGCGTGATTTATTTTGGCTGAAGGTCGCTAAATATTACAACGTGGAGTTCTCAAAAGCGGAATGGGAGAACCGATTGGATGCGCTACTGCGGGGGGCGAGGAGGGGGGGGGGCGAGTCCGCCTGCAGCTGCAGCTGCACGGGGGGGGGGGGCGCGGGGCCGCGACGGGCAAAAAAGGGGGGGGAGTAGGAAGGGGGGGGCGAGAAGGAGGAAGACGGGGAAAGGGGGGAGAAGGAGTAGGAGGAGAATTCGCTTGGCGAAGGACCCAATCATATGCAGTTGTGAGTACCACCTTTGTGAGCAACGCAGTCGGTGGGGTTCCCTATAGGGCCACGAAACGCTGCCCTGCGTGCGGGAACCGCATGCGAACACCCCCACTGGAACCTCCGGTGGACCCCCCCATGGGGCCACGAAGCGCTGCCCTGTGTGGGGGAACCGCATGCTGGCACCCCCACTGGGGCCTTCGGTGGAGCTCCCTATGGGGCCACGAAACGCTGCCCTGTGTGGGGGAACGGCATGCGCCCCCCGCATTGGGGCCTACGGTGGAGCTCCCCATGGGGCCACGAAACGCTGCCTTGGGTGGGGGAACCGCATGCGGGCAACCCCAGTGGGGCCTTCGGTGGAGCTCCCTATGGGGCCACGAAGCGCTGCCCTGGGTGGGGGAACCGCATGCAAGAGCAGCCAGTGGGGCCATCGGCTGAGCTCCCTATGGGGCCACGAAGCGCTGCCCTGGGTAGGGGAACCGCATGCAGGCACCCCCACTGGGGCCTTCGGTCGAGTTCCCTATGGGGACACGAAACGCTGCCCCGGGTGGGGGAACCGCATGCGACCCCCTCCCCACTGGGGCCATCGGCGGAGCCCCCCATGGGGCCGCGAAGCGCTGTCCTGGGCGGGTGAGCCGCATGTGGGCACCCCCACGGGGGCCATCGGCGGAGCTCCCGATGGGGCTACGAAGCGCTGCCCTGGGCAGGGGAACCGCATGCGACCCCCCCCCCTCCCCCCCCTCACGGGTGCCATCGGCGGAGCTCCCTATGGGAACGCGAAACGCTGCCCTGGGCGGGGGGAACCGCATGCGACCACTTCCCCACTGGGGCCATGGGCGGAGCTCCCTATGGGGCCACGAAGCGCTGCCCTGGGTGGGGGAACCGCATGCGGGCACCTCCACTGGGGCCTTCGGTGGAGCTCCCTATGGGGCCACGAAGCGCTGCCATGGGTAGGGGAACCGCATGCTGGCACCCCCACTGGGGCCTTCGGTGGAACTCCCTATGGGGACACGAAACGCTGCCCTGGGTGGGGGAACCGCATGCGACCCCCTCCCTCCCCCCCCCCCCGCTGGGGCCATCGGCGGAGCTCCCGATGGGGCTACGAAGCGCTGCCCTGGGTGGGGGAACCGCGTTCGGCGGGGCTCCCCATGGGGCTGCGAAGCGCTGCCCTGGGCTGCGAAGCGCTGCCCTGGGCGGGAGAACCGCATGCGCTCCCCCCCCCCCACTGGGGCCATCGGCGGATCTCCCTATTGGGACGCGAAGCGCTGCCCTGGGTGGGGGACTCGCATGCGACCCCCCCTCACTAGGGCCATCGGCGGAGCTCGCAGAGATGCGATGCCCCGCGGGGCAGCAATACGCGCGTCTCCCCGCGCGCGCGCGGCGCCGCGCGATCGTCGCCGGGGACTGCCCGAAAGAACGTCGAAAACTCCATCGCGGAAACCACTGGGCTCACTTGTATTATGGGCAGCAGGGCGGGGGGATAATTGGAGCAGGACAAGCGTCTCCTCGCGCGCGCGCGCCGCGGCGCTACGGGGGAACGCGCGCGGAAACTAAGAAGTTAAACTCGAAAGCTGAAGCGTTTAAAAACCATTGTTCGCTTGCATTCTAAGCCCCAACGTGCCGCGACATCTCGTGGGCAACGCAGGTTTCTCCTAGCGCGCGCGGCGCCGCGTGCATTCAATGGGGCATGGCCGACCTAGCTTCGGCAACTGAATGGTCACAAAGAAACTGGCCCACCCGTTTGCGAACGACGCTATTTTGTCCTCGCGCGCGCGCGAAAGCGCGGCTGCCTATGAACATCAGGGCAAGCGCCCTCGCTGCGAAAGCTGGATCGTGAAAACCAAACAGATCACCTGTACACTGGGCCTCAATATGAGAAGACACGCTGTGAAGGAGACAGATGTCTCGTCGCGCGCGCGCACGGGGCGCCATCTGACAATCAACAAGAGGTTGCCACGTTCAATTCGGAGTGGGAGCGGTAAAAATCAAATGGTCCGCGTGTACTTTGAGCCCTAACATGGAACCGCGCGCATCTGTCAGCGCATGTGTCGACACTCTGGAAAACATGCAACTGCCCCCTCGCGCGCGCGCGCCCGCGAGCGCGGCGCCGCGTGGAAACCCACGGGGGATGGCCGCCATCGCTTCGGCAGAGACCCAACAACAATGAGAAGCCATGACCGCCAACGCCCAACGCTACAGCTGCGGCCTGACTGGGCGCGGAAAACCGACCGCAACCGACCCCCAGGGCGCGGGACAAGCAAGTCACCTTCGAACCCTGCGCCTCCGTAACCCTGCATCATGGACCAAGATGCAGTCGATTTAGGTGGCGAGTGCCTGGTGCAATTCTCTCTCTCAAACAAGACAGGGCCGCGACCTCGCTGCTGCAAGGGGTCGCGCGGTGGCATCGCATCTGGAGACCTCTAGCCATGAACTCTGAAATCGCACTGCACTCCCAACAAGCTTGCATGCAGCCCTTGGCGCTGAGCCTCGGAAAAAATATGTGCGCGGCCTGTGCTGTCTTGAAGGAGTTCGGGCCAAACCGGGCTGCATCTTGGGCACTTCTCGGTGTCGCGCGTGGCCTTGGTCGTTTGAGTTGAAGCGCTTGTGCGACGCATTTCGCGCGCCCACTTGTCCCGGACATTTGCCCGCTGGCGCGCGCGCCTGTCTTGCTGCTCGCCCCGAATGGGGATCGGCATGCTCGGGCCCGCGGCCCCGCGCGGGCGGGCGGGGGGGGGGCCGGGGGAAGACCGAAGAAGGCGACGCCCGCCACAGGTTGAACTCTCGGCCCGAGGACAGGCTGGACACGCGCTGAACCCCCCGGAGTTCAGGGGCAAGGGCAATGGTGGGCCAGGCAAGCGAACTCTCGCTCAAACCCGCAAAAAGTCGGACGATGAAAATGCGGTCGGCCACGCGGGCCTGGGCGTCGGTCTCCGAGGGGGCGCCGCGCTTTTGAGCGGCCGCCTTGGCCACTCGACCCGCGGCGCCGCCCCCTTGGGCCAGCGGTTTTCCTCGGGCAGAAGGGAGGGGATTCTCGATATTCCAATGAGTTCATACTCTAACTCTGAAGATGGCGCTGGGGGCTTCCAACGCAAACCTCTGCCCCGGAATGCAAAATCTGCCCGTCGCGGCCGGCCTTGGAGCGCGAGGCGGCGGCCGGGCGGCCCGGGCAGATCTGGCGCGTTCGCGGGAACATGCGCGCCACTGCTAGCGCGGCGTTCTCGGCGGCGGGCGAAGTGGCCGACTGCGGCGCGCCAGTTTGTCCGGAAACGAAGGCGGCGCATTCGCCTTGGTCGTCCGTCCGACGCTGCCGCGGCTCAACCAATTTGATTCCAGACCTTGGGGCCGCGCCCTAAACGAGAGACGTCGACGAGACTTCCCTGGCCACGGCCACTTAGTTCTTCGTTTTCGAACCAAAACTCCCCGGAGAAACCGACCGCCTCGGGTCGGTTCACGCGCGAGGGGGGGTTGGAACTGAGAGCCGTGGGCGAGGGGGACTGCGCTGGGGCGCCCGACATGCTCGATGTCGCTGGCTCCTAAGCTCTCGAATCTGAAGCCCCTGACAAAAGGGCAGATGAATCGGTGCTCCGTCTCGTCAGTAGCGCGTCCGCAGTCGCGCCGAGTCTCGACGTCGCATCCTGCAGCTGCACATCTGGTTTGTCTTGGCCCACGAGCACTGGGCGAGATGCGACGGCGCGCAGTTCCTTTCCTGCCCGCCGAGGGTCGAGCCATCCAAGACCTGTCGAGCCGCCGAGGCATCGATCTGGTCATCGCCAGGGACCGCCCCGCAGGCCACCCTGGCCTCGAGCTTCGCCATCCAGGCGGCCTCGAGGCGGCGCTTCATCAGAGCTGGCGGCGCGATCGCGAAGGGCGAGATGTCGCCCCCCGAGGCCCCGCGCCCCCGCGGGCTCTCATGGGCCCAGGAGGCGCGCTCGAGGCCGATGAAGGCGGCGCCTCGGGGCCTGCGGCGTCGGCGCCGAGCTTCAGAGGCGTCGTCCAGGACCTTGCTGATAGTGGTCCCATACCTGAGGCGGTTGAAATCGAGCGCGTCGGGCCGGGCGCCTAAACCCCCGACGCGGCATGCTGCAGTAGATGATGGCACCCAGGGCGGCGCTCCAAGACGCCCCCCCCGCCGCCCCAGGGGTTGCAGGCAAACGGCTCCGGGGCGGGCGTGGCTTCTGGGGCCCGCGGCGCTTTTGCGTGGATTCTGGTTCTTGGTCAACTCCTCATCCGCGGGGCCTGCAACTTCGCCTCCGCAATGATTCGCCCCGCCCGAGTTTGTTCTGCGCAATTGGCGCGCGTCCGCGCCTGCCTGCCTGGCGGGGCTGCTTGCAACGCTTCAGCGGGGCTGCCGGTCCTCCGCGGCTGCGAACTCGCCCTCCAGCCAATGTCTATGCCAGGGTTCGCCGCCGAGTGCTAGGGCCCCCGAAGTCCTGCGAACCTGCCCAGGGACTTGACTGCCGGGCCCCTTGCGGCATGCTGGGCGAGGCGAGGACGGTTGGCATGTGCACGGCGTTCGCTGTCGGAATCGGTTTCGATTCTGTCTGTCATGCCGTTAGGGGACCTCTGTGAGGATCGCGGCAAGAGCCTTCGGGCCCGCGTTTTAGGCCGCGAAGGGGATGTCCCCCCCCATCGCGCGGATGTCGGTGTCTGAGTTGTTCCGGGCCCGAACGTCGGGCGGCGCGACGCAAGACGCCCGGGTGACAAAAGTGGCGAAACTGCATCCTGCCGGCACGCCGCGCTAGGGGCGTCCACAAAACGACTACTTGCAAGCGATTTGCTGCGAGCCTGGGGGCGCCGTGCTGGTTGGCCGCGATTGCCGCCAGCGCCCGATTGAAACCCGTCGAAACTGTTGCGCGATACCACTTGTCCAGATCAACATGTTCTCCATCGCTAGATGCGCCCCGCAGCACAGCGGCCGCGAATTTTGCATCGCCGTCGCAGCGAGCAGTTTCTGCTTCCAGGGCCTGACTGCGAACGGTCTCGAGATTGACGCTGCCTGACTGGAGGGCCAAGTGCTGTCTGCGAGCTTGGGGCCGCCATCTGCGAGCAACTGGCTGTCTGACCCTGGCGCGGCGTCTCCAAACTGCAATCGTGAATGATCCCCCCGTAGCTTGGCTCGCCCGGGGCCCGCTGCTGCTTGCGCCCGGGGGCGATGGCGGCGAGGCGGGGCGCGGCCGGGCCAGGGGGGGGCAGACCAACTCGAAGGCGTGCGCCAAACGGGCGACGATCTCGAACTCGCCCTGCCCAACAAAACGGAATGCCTCGGGCGGGCGCCATCGTCGGCCGTCTCGCGGATGGACATTCTGGCCGCGCCCTGGGCGGTCGTCGACTCGAGCTCGTCTAAGGCGGCCCTGGTAAGTCCGTGCCGCTTCTGCACTTGCCCCCGAGCGGTGACTTCCCAGATGTCGGAGAACCGTTTGGTCTCGGCTCGCGGTGGCGCCGCCGGGCAGCCGGGCCACCTACTAAACGTGCTTCGCCATGTTTTCTGGGGCCCCCAGCTGCTGTCGCCCTCGGCCCAGCGGCGGCCCATCCAACTCCTTGCCGCGTGCTTGTCTCGGCCCGATCCTGCCAGATTCCCCCGTCGGTCGATCGCTCGCATTTACGGCGTCGGCGCGAAGGTTGGCGAAGGAGCCCTTCGCGATCGCAAAGTTCAAGGCCTGGTCTCTGGCGTCGGTCAGGGCTGTCGGGGCGCGCGCTTAAAGCCGCTGAAGGCGGCCTCCTAGCCCCGCCGCCTCTCGGATAATTAACGGGCGCAGTGCGGAGTTCGTCCACGGCGGTCTGGAGACGTTCATGTAATCTGGGTCCTCTGTTTTGTCCAACGCGCGCTGCGCGTCGTTTGCCTTGTTCTTCGGCCACTGGATTCGGCGTGCTGAAGTTCGACTTTCAACTTCTCGAGCTGCTGCGATGAGCTTTCTCCGAAGCTCGCGCTGGCGCCCGCGCGGCCAGGGGCCCTCGCCCTCGGACCCCCCGGCCGCGCAGAGGCGCGCCGGGCGCCTTGCCGAGGTGGGGGGCGAGGTCCGAGGCCGGGGCGAGATGGGTCTGATCCAGGGCTTCATCTAAAACGTCGGGCTCCAGGTTCAGGCCTGGGAAGGCACCGATCGGGCCCTGGGCGGCCCTGGTTCCGATATTTTGATGCAGGTTTCCGCGCGAGCTCGGGGCCCGCAGGAGACTCCGGCCGGTTACTTGGAGGGCTCGACCAGGGCTGGCGCCGACTCAGGCGCGTCTACGGCGAGGTCGAAGCGCTCTGGCCCGCTGGGGTCCGATGAGTAATCCGCGCGAACCTTGGGCCGATAAAGACGTAATCCGGGGCGCAATCCGAGACGAGCAAGGAATCGACCGTGTTCGTGGCTGTCTAAGTGTAGCGCGCAGGCGCGACAGACGAGAGGGAACGCAACGCCGCCTTCGTGCGCTAGCTGCTCTTGCGGGCGTTTTCCCATTCGGAATTTCGAGATTGGGCAAAGGTGGGGGGGGGGGGGGGGGGCTGGCCCCGGACCTCTGACCAGCGCGAGCGCTTGCGACGGGGCGTCCTGCGAGGGGAACTCCAGCACCGCCAGAGCGCCCGCTGCAGCCCCCCCTGTTGGCACGCTGCGCGGCGCCGCGACTGGGGCGACACCGAATCCAAGCCTTCTTGAATCAATATTGTAGCCCCTTTCATGGCGACCCCGCATTCTTCGACGACCCCGTCAGCGAGGATGGCGTTCCACCCTTTTGTCGGACGCCGCTGGCCACTGGGTGGCGTCGGCTATCTGGCAATCTAAGTGCTTGACCGCCTGGCAACGCTGAACTTGAAAGTATTTCGCCTCGTCGGGTTGGGCGCGGGCCTCGACGATCCCCCAGCGCCTGCCGTCAGAGGCCGCGAAGCTAAAATTGCCCATCCGGCTTGCTGGCTGGCGCGGACGCGCAGCCTGCGCGACCGGCGCCCTGGGCCTGGGGGCGGGGTTCTGGCGCGGGGGCCTTGGCTTTGAGACGCCCCTGGGTTTCCTCGCGCGCTGGCCCGCTGGGCCCCTGGAGTCTCGAGCTGGGCGGCCTGGCCCAGGCGGCGCAGGACGCGCGTGGCGCCCCCTCCTGCGCCCCCGTTCCTCGAGGGGCCCCGCCTGGATCCTCTCGGCGCCCTGGTCGTTGGCGTCGGCCGGGGCCCCCGGTGGCGGCGGGGCTGGCGAGGCCGACGGGGTCGGCGTGCCTTGCGCTCCTGGCGCCGCAGCTGGCGAAGGCGAAGGTGGCGACGCGTTTGCTTCGATGCGCTGGTACTCCTCGTGCTGAGCTTGTCGGCCATCTCATTGATCAGATCCTGAATGCCCGGGCTGATGTTGGCGCCCTCGAGGAGCTGATTATTGACGAAGTCCTCCAGGGTAACGGTAGCCAGGTCTTCTGCTGGAACTTTGGGTGCTGACTGTGGCGCTGCATCAACTGCTGCACCTACGACTTGAGCTGCTGCCACTTAGACTGCGGCCTTGTGCTGTCTCTGGAGCTGCTGGATATCCGTGGGGATGTCGGTGCACTTTGTGGCCGCCGTCTGGTGCTTCTAGGTATGCTTCGCGACCTCCTCCAACCAAATGCGGAGCCACGTCCTCCTGCTTGCCTGCCACGATGTGTCGCTGTGTTGCGAGCTGGTCGGACAAGCTCTGAGTCGTCTGATCTAGCGACTTGGCAGCGAGTGCTTGGGCCTTCGCAACTTTGAGGTCCTCCACTGCTGACTGGTCGTGGGCGCCCCCGACGCTCTCGATCTTCCGCCCGAACCTGGCGGCCTAGGTGCGGACGTAGGCCGGGTCCGCTGCAGGGATGCTCTTCTTACTCTGGAGCGGGCGCTGGCTGAACTGGCTCATCAGCTTGAAGCTGGACGTGCCTTGTCCACCGATTCCTGGATGTAGAACGGGTGGCGGCTGCACTGGAAGGTGTGTTCTGCTTCTTGCCAATGAAGATTGCACCGAATTTGCCACCATGGTTGTTGTAATTGACCATAACCCGCATGATGAATGAGGACATCACACTGGGAGCAATACAGTATACTCTATATCAGAAAAAAAAAGCGGGCGGCGGAGAAAAAAACCTGAAACAGTAACTGACGTATCGAAAGAAACGGCGGCAGGGCGAACCAACGAATTCAAATCAGTTGGAACTCCCCGTAAAAATTTGGCGGCGAATCGTCTTATGACCAGTGCGGAATTATTCAGGCGGGCTGCGTTTTGCAATCCGTTGAAAAAACTACAACGAACACAACAACACATAATATCTTAGGCGGGCGTGGGACTCTCCCGAGAAATATTTGCAACTCTATTAAAAAGGCGCACCGCGTGACGTGGAAATTCGATATGTTTCAATTCCCAACCAAACGAAACATTTCAACCTGCCCGCGGGCGCAACCGTAATCGCAACTAGGCAACAACAAAATGGCGGCGGGCTCGCCGGTCAAAATCAGTTCAAAATGGCGGCGGCGGGTGGGGGGGGGGGGGCGCCCCCCAATCAGCACTGCAGTGAGCACCGAAGAAACCGTAGTGATATGAGGACACCACGTAAGGCGGCGCTTTGGATTCGCCCCGACGAACGTGCAGGCGCCATTGCCGCACGAGCCAGAGCAACAGGGCGTGCAACAATAACTGGGCATCTGGGCAATGGAGGCGGCGGCCAGAACTAATGTAAGAGGTGGGCGGAATGGCGCCCGTCCTGGCCGAAGCAACCAAGCCTGCAAAAAAACTGCCGTCTGCCTCGGCATCGGGCCTCTGGAATCGGGAAGGGAGGTAACCTCCGTCTTGAACCAACATGGCCGCGGGGAGGAGAAAGAGGAGGAGGAGGAGGAGGAGAAGGAGGCTCCTTCCAAAGAGAGGTTCCCAGGGGATTGGGAGGAGGAGAAGGAGGAGAAGGAGGAGGAGGAGGAGGAGGGAGGAGGAGGACGGAAAATCGAAGATCGAATCTGAAAATGTTTGGACGCTCTCGACAGATGTGCCGCTCGAGAGGCATGTGGACTCATCCCTAGACGGGGAGGGGTGGGAGATCGAGCACGGTTCGACCGAACAACTCGTCGATCGGCCTGTGGGGACCACGCGACGCGCGCAGAAGTCCCTCCCTCACCCATGGGACGGGGAGGGGTAATCCAGGATCAACGATTTAACTGTATAGATGTTCTGATCAATGTGTACGTAAGCCTTTGGAAGCCCCTGGGCCCCTCCAGAGGCCTTCCTCCTCCGCCTCCTCCTCCTCCTCCTCCTCTTTCATCCTCATCCTCATCCTCTCCCTTATGATCGTGTGCCCGTTCCTCCACTTCCTCATCATCCTTCTTCTCCCCATCCTCCTGCTCCACCTCGTCCTCCTCGAATCCCCCCCCTCACCTCCTCCTGCTCCTCCTCCTCCTCCTCCACCTCCTCCTCCCAAATCCTCCGCCTCCTCCGCGGAGGGAAATGAAGCGGGGAGGGATGGAGGAAGATGTGGGGAGGCAACACTGCTCCTGGACACATCCACACTCTCGCCTTCGGCCAACCCAAGCATCGCGCATAAAACGGAGCTCCTCCAATTGACGCTCTTGAGGAGTGAGAACGGCAACCTGGCAATCATTCAGAATGGGACGCATGCCGAGCTGCGCAGCGAAGATGGCAAGCCGACTGAACGGTGGTGCAAGGGAAGACGTACATGAATATGCTTGGAACGCGGGTCCTCCTAGCCCATCGGACAAGAAGACAAGCATGGCAGTAGCGGC
>CAUYUJ010021948.1:123701-273701 GCA_963575745.1 Prorocentrum cordatum | reverse complement strand
TGCGTGGTGGTGTGGTGCGTGTCTGTTGGTAATTGTCCAGGCCGCTCTTGTTATCGTCGCGCTGGCTGCGGTTGGGCGTCTGCTGCGTATCTCGGCAAAACGTGGGCGACGCGACGACAGGCAGGTAGGTGCTCGCGGCAGCCCTCTGCAGAGGGGGCGCGGCGCGCGCCTGCTGGCTGTTTTCCAGACCGCTATCATGTCCTCGTCATGCGAATTCTTTCTCCGACTAATTGAGCCAGTGGAGTAGCTCGCACTTGATGCTGTGGTATCCTGTCCGTCTCTTGCACTCGCTCCTAATCTTGTCTGAGATGTACTCAGTCGTCGCTGCTCCGCAGAGCTTGCAGAACCATCTGGCTTCCGCTCTGAGCAATGCGAGCGGGCGGCTTGGGTGCGCCGTTGTGACGCGTCGCGTAGCTTGAGTGCCATGTCTCGGAGGTCGTCCTTTCCATCCTTGGCTGAACAAATCTTTCACGACGTCGAAGTTAGCGCGTTTGTCAACCATTTGTTGGCAGCACCTGCATTGCCACCATTTGCCTCGTCTTGGTCTCGTCAGGTTGGCGCGGTCGGTGGTCGACTTCCGCCTTCAGATTGGTCAAGTCCGTCAGCGAAATAATCCCGTCGTCGTCGTCGTCGTCGTTGTTGGGCACTCCGCGATCGCTTCGCGCCGAGCCTGGCTTCGCGTGCTTCTTTCTCGTCGGGCGAGCGTCGGCCGATGGAGTCTACGGTGGCTGCCGCTCTTCTTCGTCTGACAAGTGCTGCTGTGGCGCTGACCCAGCTGTAGCACGTCATCTGTGCGTCGTCGATGTCGTGGTCGCGTGCTGCTGTCTCCGCGAGCTTGTCCACTTGTCCGTTGCCGTGCCATGCGCGCAATGCGAATCCGCGTTCCTGGGCTTCTTCCCAGGCGAGAAGGCCGTTGATGTGGTGAACCTCAACTTTCCCATCTCCTCTGCGGCCCCGTCGGTTGAACTCCTTCCCGATGAGCTCCCACAGGCCGCCATCGGTGCCCGCGTCGCCTGCGCGAAGGTAGCGCTCGCTGCGCCACCCTTTGAATACCAGCTCGCTGTCGGCCCAGTAGTGCAGTGGCCCCGTAGTGTGTCGCATGCAGTCTACTAGCGCCCAGAGCTCCGCACCGTTGCTGGTCAACCGTCTATGCGGGAATGGGCCGAGGCGTGCTGCTGCGAGCTGGAAGTTGCCGTCGTCTGTTGTGGGTAGCCGTGCCCGTGCCCCACCGCATCGTCGGTATCTCCAGTCCGCGCTGCGCTTGTCGCCTGAGCCGTCTCCGTAGATCGCGAGCGGGTTGCCGTCTGGAGACTGGATGCGGTCAGCGTGGATCATCTCTCCTATGTTGTTGGCCATCGCGGAGGTTGTGCACTCTGGCGGTGCTGACCAAGCTCTTGGTGTGATGCCTTGTAAACAGAACGCGGGCGCGTCGATGTGGCCATCTGATGCCTGTGCACGTGGGCGCTCTGACTTCGCGTAGGCTGCGTCGTCGCTCCTGCATTGGCACCCTTCCCATATTCGGTGGTAGTCCCCGTCTGTGGACCCACATTCGCAATCGTCACAACCGTGCCCGAATGCAACCTTTTTCCGCGTCCGTGTCCAGGTACCTGCGCAAGCCGCCGTTCGTAGCCGTTCGTAGTATCGATGTTTGCCTCGCTTGCGCAGCCGCTCCACGTGTCTTCTCAAGTGTGTCGCGTCCGCTCCGCGGTGTTCCAAGCCTTTCCCGTTATCGTGTTCTGCGGCTGATTGCCGCAACTTAAATCGAACGCCTGCCACGATGGCGTCCAGGATGTCTGTGCGATCTCCCTCTCAACTCGCCGTCTTGCCGGAATGCCCAATCGTTCTTGTCTCGGTCGATCCAGTGCTCTGGTCCTCTGGGGCCCCAGCACAGTTGCCATGGCGCGAGTATGATTGCTGCGATCGGCCCTCGTCTCTGGGCCCATCTTCTGTTGGCTGACTTCTTGAGAATTCTGAAATATCGTAGGCCATGCTCGTCAAACCTGCGCTCGCAGATCTGGGCTATGCCCCCAGCAATTGAACCAGTAGGCGAACTGCGCTTTGGCGATGGTGCACGCGAGGTCGGTGCCTTCCAAGTCCAGGTAGGTGGTCGAGCATCTCCCAGGCCAATGTCGTCGTAGTGCGCGGGCGTACTTCCGTCGCGCGCGCAACAGGCGTAGGCGCCATGCCGTGGAAGGCCGGTCTGTACTTGAGCGAGGCCATGGCACCTTGCTGCGCCAAGTTGAACGGTTGGCCTTCGCTCGTGTTCTGCATATGTCTAGCTTTCTGCCGACTGCTCCGAGTCTGCGAGGCGCGACTTTGAGTCCGTTGGCACGCGCAGCTCGTCTCGCGGCGCCGCGTGCCTCCCTGTCTGCTCCAGGGGCCCTCCCCTCTGTAGCGGCCTTTAGGGTACTGCCTTGGTGCTGCAACTGCTTGTGGATTTGCTTGGCGTCGCTGTAGTGGGTCGGCATAAGGGTGGTCTTGTCTGCCAATTTAAGCCCTTGCTCGTCTGGGGCCAGGAAGAGATGCTGGGTGGCAGCGACAATGGCGGTCGCGATTTGCTCCCTGATGCCGACGACGCGCATGCTGGTGTCGTCGAACCATGCCCGGGGCATGTGTCGAGGTAGCTGGCTGGTGCTCGTTAGTTTTGCCATTGCGGCATAGACCATTGCGCGCGCGATGTTGCTGGCATGTCGCGATCCTGCTGGGATAGAGCGGTCGGCACACATGGGGTGAAATCGCGAGCCTTATCTGCGCAATGCTCGCGCGGCGGCGCGTTGGAACATCACCAGGTATAGCTGTCGCGCTGGGAACTGCATGTGCAGAGCCGCTGGCGCTGTCTTGTCTTTCCCGAGGCTGTCGTAGAACTTCTCAATGTCAGCTAGCAAGAAGGACTCTGCAACGTTGGACGCGTCGGGGCACTCGTCCGCGACGAGGCGGCGGAGCGCCTCTCTCAGACAGCCTTTGCCCGCGATGGCCGCGCCTCATTGTTTTGCGCGTCCTTGCCCAGTGGCGAACAAGATCGCAATGGAGCAGCTCCCAGCAACGAAAAGTTTGTGGGGGTGGGGCGGGGGCTCTGTCTCCCTTGGCGGGCTTGGGCGTGATCATTACACTTGAGAGTAACAGTTGCCATGGCCGCATGAGGTGTACATCGCACATGTTGAAGAGGTCGATGACTGCTTGTCGCCTTGTCCGTGGTCGCCGTCGTGGGCCGCTGCGCCGTCTCGCGTTCACTCCATTGCCTTTGTCGAGTTCTCCCTTCAGGCATCTGTCCAGGCCCCCAGCTGTCCAGGGTCGCGGTGGCGGTTCGTCTTCTGCCAATGACCTTAGCTTGGCAAGCGCACGTGCACGCTCATGGCGCTGCACTTCAGGGCAACCCCAGATGCCGCTGAAGCCCGTGGCCTCGGCGTCAATGATGTCCATGGGGCTGCGGAGGACTTGGTCGCAAATGGCCACTCCGCGCCCCCGTCGAGGTGTTGGCGCGGGGATATTACGCAGCGTGCCCGTCGTCCTGGTGGCCGCGGCGAGCCATGCGCTGCGCTCGCGGTTGCTTCGGCGCAGGTCTCGTCGAAATGTTTCGCGCTTCTCTTCCTCCGTCCTCGTGGGACTTCCAGCGAGACCTGACCCAGTCGTGCAAGTCGTTGGCGCCATAGGTCATGGCGAAACTCGGGCTGTGCCACTTGCTTGCTTCCCTGAGGGTGGCAGCCCTTCCCGTGCTGTCTTCCTGGTGCGCGTAGGCATTGCTGCTGCTGCTGCTGCTGTTGGCCGTGTCCTCTCTGCTGGAGTTTAACCAACGTGGTGTGTGCATTCTCTGTGCGGCTCCGCCAGTCATCTCGGTGCGAAACTACTCGTATTCGTCGCTCACCTTGCTCGCGCAAGGGGGCTGTCTTGAATTCGCAACCTTCTCCGCGTCCTCTGAAGCGCGCTCGTTCTCCAAGGGGCGTCTTGCGCGCCATGCAGAAGACGGTCTCCAAGGATTTGACTACATGGAGCTAGTGCTTGCCCGCGTGCTCAGCATATATCGGGTCGGCGCGGCAGGCGGCGCACTCATGTGCGCGTTGGTGCTTGCCGAGGACCGCCGTGGCTGAGCTTTGCTGCCGCGCCCCAGGCGTCGCCCATGCTGGCAGCGTTTACTACCTCGGCAAAAGCTGAGACCCGTCATGCTAGCCGTTGCTGTCGCCCGCCCCCCTGCGAGGTCGTTCAGTCCAAAGCATTGGTCTCCGAATTCTGGTCGCGTGGGGAGGAGTCGAGGTCGTCGCGGTCAGCCTTCGCCCTTTGAGCGTTAGGGGTCGCTCAGCCGTTCTCCTCCCGGCCACGCATGTGATAGCGGGCTGGGTCGCCGTTCGTGGGCGCGGGGTATGACAGGCAGTCGTTCTCGTCGTCGTCGAAGGGGCCCGCCTCTGCGATGTCCGTCGCGCTGGGTCTGCTGCCCACTGGCGTCGCCATGCTAGCCCGGCCCCTGCTCTCCTCCATCCTCCCGTGTAATTGAGGTGGAGGGGTATCGACGCGGCTAGCTGGGCTCGACGCGCCGCTGTTCGGGTAGTAATTCCAGCCATGCATTCATCGCTCCGCATCCGCACGGTCGAGGCCATAGGGATCGATGTGTACGTCTGGCTCGGGCTGGGGCCTGGGTTGTTTCTTCTTGCTGCGCTTGATGTTGGGTTTGTCTTCTGCCGCTGAAGTGGTGGTCGAAAGAAGGCCTTCGGCATGTTCGGCACCCTGCGCTCGTGGGTGTCGAGGTCTGCTCTCGCCGCTATGCCAGGCCTATGTGGGGCTTCCAAGGTACGTCGTGAAATGGCAAATTGCTGAAAGCCTTGCGCCATGCGCTGTCCCCCGTCGTTAACCAAAGCGTCGTCGACGTTGGTTGGCCGACTATCTCCTGAGAAACACGCGCGCTGTTCCCCCGGCAGGAGCGGCGCTGGCCGCGCAGAGGGCTTCGGGCCAGCCAGTCTTCTCGAACTCGCTGCACGGGGTGTTGAAGTCCCCGCAGATGACCCAGGGCGTCTTGACGGCGTCGAGGAAAGCGGCAAGCGCGGTCAACTTTCCGCCGTTGATTCCGCTCGCGGAGGCGCGGCTCGGGCCGAGGTAGTGCGAGATGATAGGGGGCGAGGCGCCGCGCATGTGCAAGATGACTGGGGTCCAGTCGCGCATGTCTATGTCATCCGATGCTCTCCGAGAGTCTGATGCGGTTGCGCTCGAGACTACATTGTGACTTCCCCTGCGGCGAAAGGATGCAACTTTGAGGTGGCCCTGCGCGAGAACTGCCGTTCCTCCGCCGGCGCCGTCCTCGCCGCGCTCGCTCGCCCTCGCCGCCGTGAACGCTGCCGAGAAGCCCACCTTCTGCAGCGCGTGCTCTGCGGCGTCGAGGTGGCGCTGGCCTAGGTGGGCCCCCTGCGGCGCGTGGACATCGCACGGCTGGCGCATGCCACCTCGCCGCAGTCAAATCAAGGCCGTTGGCCCCCATGTCGCGACGTCGCCAAACTGTTTCCCCCCACCCTGCCGCGACCTTCGGCGGGCGGCAGGGCCCTCTGAGGCCGCCGCCGCTCTCCGCTGCCGAAAGCGCGCCTCCGCCGCCGTCGCCTCGCCGTGACTCTGGGTCTCCACCGTGTCGGCCGCGAGCGTGACCTTCTGAGGGGGGGCCGTCGTGCCCGTCATGGCGTTCTCCTGCGTCGCCTGCTCCGCTTCCCTCTTCTTGAGCGCCCGGCTGCTTCTTGGTCGCAATCAGGTGGTCCTTCAGCTGGCCTGCGAGCGCCCTGGCATTCAGCTGCAGCTGGGTGAACGCCTGGTTCTCGGCTTCCTCCACAGCCCGGCGCCCCCCCGCGCCCGCGTCCTCGTCGCGGGCGAACTCCTGCTTGATCCCGGCGATCTGCGCGTCACTGGGCGACAGCAAGTCCGCGCCCGCGTCGAGCAGCTGCTTTTTTCCCTATATCCTAAGATGAGGTTATTCTTATTACCTGGACGCCTCCTACTCCTCCTTCTCCTTCCTCGTCTCGCCCCCTCCTCTTCTCGTCTCCCCCTACTCGGACTCGCTCATGAGACTTACTCATGCCCAGACTTACTCACGCACAGACTTACTCATCCTGAGACCTACTCACACCCATACCTACTCACACCCAGACGTACACATACACAGACTTACTCATACACTGACTTATCCATATTCAGACTCATACCGGGGAGGAGAAGGAGAAGAAGGAGGAGAAGTCGGCGGCGTCCAAGAAATAACAAGAACCCCATCTAAGGATATGGGGACCAACTCCTTTGTTTTTTTTTGTCATAATTTGTATATATGATATTGGTGCTGCCCCTTCGGCTTGCCCTCCTGCCGGATCGCCTCGATCTTGCTCTCCGCGGCGAGCGCGGCATCGGCGCGTTCCCGCCAGGCTTCTCGAGCACGCTCGGCCTTCTTCTCCGCTGCGTCCTTCTCGTTGGCGTCCTCGAGCTCTCTGGCAGCTTCGGCATGTCTGGCAGCGCGCGACTTGGCTGGCCTGTTCGGCGTCTCCTTCAGCGCGCTTGCCATTCCTGCCAGCTGCTTCGCTATGGCGTCACCGTTGGCCTACTGCAGCGCCCCGATGGAGTCCGCGACCGTCCGCAGTGCGTTGGCCAGCTGTGCGACTCAAGCGTCGCCGCCCTTGCCGCTGCCCTTATCCTCGCTGTTGCCCTTGCCTGACTTGCCCGCAGGGTCGGCGCGCCAGCCGCTCGCTCCACCTGCTTTTTGTCGCTTGGGTCTCGCAACTCTGCGACCGCGCTTGCACTGGTAGCCCCTCTTCTCGAGCTGCGCGCGCCGCCGCCAAGCCTCGCAATGCTTGCGAGTGCTCCAGGTGCCCGGCACCTCGCTGCCGCGGTGCATCTCGAGGATGCGTTTGGCCTGGGCGAGTCGCAGGTGGCGCCCGGCGCCTGTCCTCTGCCGCCGCAGGCGGCAGTGCCAGGCAGATGAGCGGCCCCTCCGCCACCGCCCCGCCCCGGATGCCGGGGGTTCTTCGATTGCGGGCGGCCGCGCCCGAGGCCGCGGGCAGGGGGGGGTGGCCGCGCCGCCCCGCCGAGGAGCCACCTAGGAGGAGGAGGAGGAGGAGGAGGAGGAGGAGAAGGAGGAAGAGGAAGAGGAGGGGCAGGGAGGAGGTGGGGGGGGAGGAGGAGGAGGAGGAGTCTGGCACCCACTGGGGAAGCGATCGCATTCCAACGCGCATCAAAACAAGGGCGGCATATCGACCTCAAAGAAGTCGCCGCGCGGGGCCATGGGCACCCCGCAGGCCAGGTTTAAAACTCCGACGAATTCATTTCGGGTTCGGCTCGAGCCGCGCGGCCCCTGCGCTCGACAGCACGGGCGCTGCGGGCTTCGGCCGCCGCCCGTTCCGGGAAGCCAATCAAAGCCAACCCCCTCGCCAAGTCCACCCCGATCCCAAATGGAACCGCCGGCCTCAAGCCTTCGGCAGGCGGCCGCGCGCGGGCGGGCTGCTGCCCCAGCCCCATCTTGGGCGCCAGCCCGGCCCTCGATGCTTCCGAAATCACAGTCGGCCCGTCGGCGCGAAAACCTCTGCGAGACGGATGGCCCCCGCGCGAGATCCAAGACAAGCGCCGGCCATGACCCGAAGAGCGCGCCCGCGAACAGTCCGGCGCGAGAGCGCCCCTACCCCGCCGGCCCCACCTGGCTCGCAGCCCAACGCGAAGAGCACAAGGCGATCGACGCAGCAGCCAACCCCTGCGAGTCGAACACAGCGGCCTCTAAAATCGAGCGCTTGGGAGCGGGCCAAGGGGCCGGCTCCGGCCGCGAGACAGCGGCAGCAGGCGCGGCCTCCGACGAGGCCGCGGCCTGCTGGGGGGGGGCCCACCAGGGGCCGCTTCGCCCCCCCCCTCCCCCCTCGCCCCGCCCGCCCCGCCAGCCCCCGCCGCAAGGGGGGGGAAGAGGGGGGGCAGGGTCAGAGTCGAGGTCCACGTGCTTGAGACATTCTAGTTTCAAGAAGTCAAACACCTTCGAAATTCCGATTCGGGCCTCCTGCTCAGCCGTGAAACGGGAAACAAGGCGCGCCATCCCGCGGCGCCCCTCGACGACTCACGACGAGGAGGTCCTGGGGCGCGAGCCCGCCTAGCTCAGCGGATTTTTTCGCATGCGAGTCTGCGGCGCAATGGCCCTGGGGGTGGCTCAGCCCCCCTTTCCAACGCGCCCCGCTCAGAGCAGCGAGCGGGCACTTTATGGGCAAGGGCTCCGCCCAACTTATCGCGCACATGCTGCCGCAAGCGCGACCGAGGACTATCCGGGCGCGCCGCGGGGCGCGGATCGCGGGCCAGATCGGCCGCGCCAGGACAATCGATGCGACGGTGGGCCCCAGGCGAAACCAGGCCGTGACGCGCGCGGGAGACAACGGCGAAATCCTCGCCGCGTTGGGCAACCAAGTCGGGGGCAACGCCGCGGGGCACGCGCCCCCCAGAGCGCGCGAGATACCATCCCCCGCCCGTCCGTCGCAGCCACCGCCCACCCGGCAGCCCGAATCCGAGGCAGAAGGGGCTCAGAGGCGGGGCCATCAAAGAACGCGTGGAACCCCGCCTCCCAAATCAGGCCCAGCACAAGCCAATGTAATGTATATCCGGCGCCCTCGGGAAGGCTGGGCGGGGCCCAGTGCAAACGCGTCGGGCCAGGCAGGGCCCCGCGAGCAAAATGTCATCGGGCCCGCGGGCGCAAGCTCGAAACGACGATTGCAGCAGTCTCCATGTCAGAGCCCGAGCAGTCCCTGCGCCACCCGGCGTGTGCAAGGCACCTGAATCGGCGGTGAAACAGCGCCCCGGAGCTCTCGCTGCACAGGAGACACAGAGGCGAATTGTACCAGCTCTCGGCGAAGACAACGAATCCAAGGCCGGCTTGAGGCGCATAGGCCCCGCCCACTCGCATCCCAAATGGGACTGACGTGTCTGCCCATCAGCCGCGATAGTCTCGCCAACAGCTTCACGAACGCGCAGCTCGAAAAAGGAAGGCGAGGAGGACGACAGGTGCCAAGACCTCCAAAGATGATAAACCAGCGACTCCTTGACAAAATCGAGACGCCACCCAATCCTGGCCAAAGAAAGCACTATAACGCCGCCGCGGGCTGGCTGGCGGCACTCCAAGATTCCACCTCGGCCGAAACTCGAACGGCGGAACGCAGAAGCCAAAGCGGCCTTCGAGACCGATTTGTTCCACCAAGCAGAGACGAAAGTCTCGACCGCCGCAGTCGTAATATACGAGAGCGGATCCCTCTGGGGACCCCCGCTGAGATGCAGCGCGGGCCCCAGGGGAGACCCAGGTTGCAAGGGCCCAAAAGAACGGACCGCCGTGACTCGAAGAGGGCGGAGGGCCGAATTTCCAAGACGCACGACGCGGACCCTCAGGGCGCATCGGCGGCAGGCCCCGCCCCGCGGACCCGAGCCGCCGCCCCCCCCCCCGCCGATTTCCTGGGGCCCGCCAGCCGCGGCGCTAGCAATGGCAAGACGGCCGGCCTGCGCAGGCACGCGCCTGTGGCGGCCGCCCGTCGCATCACCGCCCAAATCGCGATGAGTTGAAGCGAGAAAACTGGCGTCGAACGGCCACTCAGAATCCGCCAGCAGCGCCTCGGTCAGATCCACGGCGGAGGAGAGAGACGACGCACGTCTTGCCAAAATTGGATGGCAGGCACAAGCGGCCCATCTCAGTGATGGCCATGTTGGCAGCCTGGGCCAGCTGCATGGCCACCACCTGCAGGCCCCCGATGGCGTGGACCTCCAGGTCGTCGACCAGATGGAGCGGCCTACACGCGGGCGTCTCCGCCGAGATGGTCCTGAACACGCAGAGGGCGAGGAGCTTCGCGACGCCGGTCGCGCAAGAGCAACCCGCGATCGCCGCGCCGTTGGGCGCAACCTTCCCCGGGGTCGCCCCATGCCGGCGCGCTCGCCGCGGGCCGCGGTAGAGCGCGCGCAACGCCCGCGGCAACCGCTCGTCAATGCCGCAGCGCTGGCTGGCCCCCCGCAGTGCACGGCGGGAGATGGTTTCGTAAAACTTCGCGATCGAAGTAGAGTGTGCCGCTGGCCATATTGTGGCGCCTCGCATGCGCCACTAGCAGGCTATGAATGCAAGCGGCCCTGTCCGCCGCCGTGTCGCCGCTCTTGCCCCGCAAGAAGGGCGCGTCTACGCTGCGCCTCCAGCGCCGAACATCCCGCTGACGGATCCGAGACCAGACCCAGGGCCACGGGCGGAGCAAACCTATCGGCCGACGGCCCTTGTCAGGCGGGGGCTTCGGGGCGAAGACGAGCATCGTCGCCCACGGAGTCGGCGCCGGCGCCCGCCGCCCCCACTCATTGAGGGCGCTCGTGAACCTGAGCGCCAAGGCCTCCGACATCTGCTCCAGCGCGCGAGGGCGAAGGTCGTCCCACCCCAGCCCCGCGCGCTTCCCAAAGCTGCTCAACACTGGGCGGACCTGCCGCGCGGCGATCGGATCCAAGCCAGCTTCAGTGGACCACGCCGCTGCGGGAAGCTCAGACTCGCGGTGCGCTTTGGACCAGAGCGGCAGCCACTCGCGCAGGATGGCTTCCGCCGTCGCCGAACCCACCCGCGGAAGGGCGTCAGGGTCCCTGGGCAGCACCGCGGGCAGCGACTCCACGGGGGGAGGCCGAATCAGCCCGTGCGCCACGCGGCCTGGGTCGGCGAGGGCCGAGGCGCAGGACTCCCGCCGCGCCGCAGACCTCGCCAACGCGTCGGCCCCTGCGCCGCCGCTGCAACTCATCCTCCAGCAGCCCTTCGAACCAGGCCGCCAGCGGGCTACTGCGTTCCGCGAGCCCGAGCCACCTGTCGAGGTCCAGCGCGGCGAGGGCATTTGCCTCGGAGAAAGCGGGGGGCAGATCGATATGCCGTGCCTGCTGGACCAGGCCGGCCCTCAGGCATGCCCCCCTGCCCTTGGACCCCAGGCGGGCGTGGCCCCATCTGAAGGCCGCGCCAGATCTTGAGCAGGCTCCGCCAAGCCTCGGCGCCGCTCGAATCGCGCAGGCGCTGCTGACGAGCCTGCGCTTCTGCCGAGGGGCGCCGGGCCAGGCGGGGCCCCTTCGAGCGGCCCTGGAAATGACGGCTGCGCCCCGCCTCGATGCCCTGCAGGCGCGGATCAAATGCTGCTCCGCCAAATCGAACCAGCGACTGCAGGCGCGCTCCAAATCGCTGGGGGGCTGCAGCAGCTCGGCGCGTTCCCGGTTCCACTCGGTAGTGGGCTGCTCGGCGCGGCGGGCCCCTGCGTCGGCAGCTTCGACCTTCGGCGAGCCGCCCAGGACGAATGGGCGGCGCAGATGATCGATCCAGACCTGAGGCTGCGCCCAGATCCCCCGAACGCGCGTCGCGACCTGCGCGCGCGAGCCCGCGGGCGCCCCGGCGCGGGCCGCAGCGGCGCCCATGCTATGGGCCAGGGCCCGAGAACACACGGAGAAGTCGCATTCGTTCTCCCCGCAAGTCGGAGCCCCCGGCTGCGCGATGTTGCCCCCCACCTCGCCCGCCCACGACAGGGTCGCCAGGTCCTCGGGGGCCGCTTTCCCATCGGCACCTGCGACGAACGGTTCGGGGAACTGGCCGAGGAACTCGGCCGCCGCGGCCAGGATGTCCAGGCTCTCGCCTACCAGCCCGATGGACGTGACCAGGTAGAGGGAGACCAGCAGCAGCGTTGAGCCCTCACCCAGGCGGGCCCTGCGGACCACCATGCGGCGCAGGGACTCCGACGGCGCCTCCGCCAGACTCGACGCGCCGATGCGCGACGCAATGGCCAAGGCAACGCCGCCATAAACGGCTATGCGGTCCGCGTCAGCGCGGCGAGGCCCGCCACTGGCCAAATGGAGACCTTGGCCAAGGCACCGCTGCCTGGCCGCCCCCTCAGCCTCCGCGTCGAAGAACCGAGCCTCCTGGATGAAGACTACGTCGAAAGGCTCGGGAGACAGCACCTCGTTGGAGACCCGGGCCCGGGCTGGCGCGCGGCGACGGCGGCGCGCCCAGACGGGGTCCGCGCGCTGGCCAGACGCGAGAGCGCGACGTCCGGGCCCCTCGACGGGGACAGCGATCGCCCGCCACTCTGGCCTGCCCGAGAGAACTGCAGCCGCGGGCCGGAGCGTTCTCCACCGCTCGCTCTCTCCCGGGTGGCCTCTCCAGGGCCCCGGCCGACTGAAGGGGCCCTGGGACACACAGATGGTGTCCTGAGAATGTGTCAAGCCCAGACAGCCAGGCACCAAAGGCTACTTCGGCCTTCGGCGCCGGGCAACTCCACACCGCTGGACACCCAAGCAATCTGGCGGAGCCCTGGCGGGGAGAGACCGCATGTGCATCTAATATACATAGAGACCGTCTACGCTCCTTGGCGCGGCGCCCCAAGTAGTCGCCTTGCTGGAGGGCCCTATGCTGGCCGCGCGGCCTGGCGGGCTCCGCACCCAAAGGCGACGGTTGCCGTCGGGTTTCTTCGCCTGAGGCAGAGGCCGCCATCGCCCTGTTGCGGGGCTGGCCGACGGGCGGCGACGGTGCCAAGCCCCGGGAGGAGGAGGAGGAGGAGGAGGAGGAGGAGGAGGAGGAGGAGGAGGAGGAGGAGGAGGAGGAGGAAGACGAGGGGCAAGAGGAAAAACACACCGAACAGACGCTGACCAGAAGGAGGGAGGGAAGCAGCAGAGGCAGTGCAGAGCAAGCAGGGGGCGGACGGAGGTGGTCGTCGTCGTGGCCAAGGCCAGGGGGGGTCGTCGGGGCAGGGCGTCGGGGGCGGCGGTCGTGGGCCGCTGACCACTCCAGCACCCAGCGGGCGCCGCCCCATGCATTGGCATTGAGGGTTTAAAGTGCCAAGGAATCGGACTGGGGCGGCTGCCGCTCCCCGATCAGCTCCTCCAGCTCGAGCGGCGTCTTGGCCGCGGCCCCAGCGACTGCCTTGGCGGGCGCCTCTGCGCGCCCAGGTCTGGGCCCAGCGCCGGGCAGCGCGCTGGCGCTCGGTGGCCGGGGAAGCCCCTCGTCAGCGCCGAGTGGGTCACTGGCCCCAGGGGCGTCGGCGCGGCAACTGGCGGAGTCCCGGCCCCGCTCGGCCACCCAGCGCTCGGGCGGGAGCGCCCCGCGCCGGCTGCCTGTCGCGTTCATGCCAGCGCCCAGCGCCTTGCGACATGCCGGCGCTCGGTGACCCTGGAGGCCCCTCGGCAGCGCCGAATAGGTCACCAGCCGCGGCGCCGCCTCCAGGGGCGCCCACACAGAAATCGTCGTCATCAGCGGTAGGTTCTGGAGCCTCCCGGGCGGTGCCCGCAGCGCGGCTGGCTGCCGCAGCGGCCTTGCAGACGGCCTCCTGGGCGGGCCCACGCCGAACACAAACAGGTAGAAGACCTGCACCGCAGTCGGGGAGACGTAAGACCCGGGTACGGGGGACTCGGAAATCCCCGACGAGGTCGTCAACAAAAATGACGAGGCCGAGCCTGCATTTTGACGAGGCCTCCCGCTGCAGACATCCCACGAAACTCCTCCTCGTCAAAATCCGAGGCGCGGTCGTCAAAAAACGATGGCGAACCCGAGTCCTGGCAAACCCGGGTCTCACGCTCCCCCGACGCAGGCCGGCTGAGAACTTTCGAGCAGCTCCCAGCCGGAGCGAAGCAAGAAGAAAAAAGACATCATGGTGACGAGCAGGCAGAGGGCAAGGAGTCCACCGCATCGGCGAAAACGCGGCCCCCACCCTGTCGGCGCAGAACCTGCCGCCCAAGGCCTCGCGTACCTTGCCGTGCATGGCGCGGGCGTCTGCGTCGTCGGAGGGCGGCTCAGCTCCACTTGCACGGATTTCTGCACGAACCTGCTCAATCGTGAGCGGCGGCGGCGCAGCAGCAGCATCGCCCGCAGGGGCGGCCGTGCCCTCGGCCGCGGCCAGCGCCCTCGCTGCAGGCGCCTCGAGCCTGACCATCGTCTGGATCGCACAATTCGGCGCTTGCTCGCACGTCGACCGGGCCAGGGAGGAGACCTGCACGCCCAACTTGTCCAGCCCGTCCGACAACAGGGCCTGGACCTTGGAGGCGTCAAGCTGGAGCAGAGGAGCAGACGGGGCCTTAACGCGCACCCCTTCCGCAACCAGGGCCGCCCGCTGCGCCTTGAGTTGCTGCAGCTGCTGCTCCTGCTCCTGGGCGGCCTCCTCAGTCTCGTGCACCGCAGTCTCGGCGGCGCTGAGGCGGGTCCTGCAGGACTAGAGGTGTTTCTTTCCCTCGGCCAGCTTCGCGTCTGCCTCGTCGACCTTGCGCAGCAGCGTGCGGAGGCGCTGAGAGACAGGCTGGCCGTCGAGCACACGCTGCTCAATCTGCCGCTTCTCCAGCGTAAAATCGGCCTAGAGCTTGTCCCACACCGGCCCCTGCAGGGCCGCGATGGTGGCCAACTCATTGTCGAGCGAGTCCAGGCGATCCTTGTCGGGCACAGCCTCGCAGCCCAAGCCGACGTCCCAACACTGCTGCGAGGGTGGCTTGGCGGCCTGATGGCGCGCCCGCTTGAGCTCAGCCTCGAGCTTCTTGATCTGCTCCGGGCACTTCGCGACCTGGGAGACTCCGACGGAGGCGGCCCCTTGTCCCAAGAAGAAGCCCGCGTCGAAGGAGCGAGTGCCTGCTGGTGGCCACCGAAGCAGGCTGATTTGCTGAGGTGGCATTTGAAGTACGCCTTGTCCTCCGCGAAGTTGAGGAATGGCTTTCCCGACCTGTCGTGCTTGCAGAGCTTGCAATGCCACTTCTGAGGCCCTGCACCACCACCCTTCGCCGGCGGCGCCATGGTATGGCAGAATGCTGGGACGAAGTCGTGGCCACAACGCACTTGCAGCGGTCAGGCAGCTCTGGCTGCAAGGATCGGAAGATGTAATAAGTCACTGAGGGCAGGCTGCCTCGGGCCAGCCTCTCGGCTGCGGACAAGCTCCAAGCCTCAGGGCGAAGGTTTGGAACTTGAGCCAAAATGGCTACGGAAGGGGAGGAGGAGGAGGAGGAGGAGGAGGAGGAGGAGGAGGAGGAGGAGGAGGAGGAGAAGGAGGAGGAGGAGGAGGAGGAGGAGGTGGAGGTGGAGGAAGAGGACGAGGACGAGGAGGAGGAGGAGGAGGACGAGGAGGAGGATGAGGTGGAGAGGAACGCGGGGCGCTGTCTCTTCAAAATGGGGACCCAACACCACAGGATGGTTGGGACAAACCGTCTCGATGGGTTTTCATGAATGCACGACAAGGCAAGAGCAAACCTTCCAGAACGCCTCCGACAAGTAAAGCGTTGTGAAAATAATGCGTGTTTCATGTCGTCGCCGTGCTGGTTTCACAGCGTCCATGACGACCCAAGAGCCTCTTGGGTCGCGTTGGAAAGGTTGGCCAAGAGGTTCCCTAACCGTTCCAATGCGACCTAGGAAGCCCCCGCGATGCCCCCGAGAAGGCCGCTAGAAACCCCGGCAGACCCCCCGGAAGTCCCCGAAAGGTCTCGCCAAGGCTCCCGAGAAGCCAAGAGAGGCCACCAACAAGCTGCGCACCTCGATGATCCTCAGACCACGTTTTAATGCCAACGTGTGCTTGCCCGCCGAAGCCATGCTGAGCGACGCAAACGTTGAATTGAGGGCCGACACAGGCCGCGCTCCATCGGCGGAGCCGCACAGGGCAAACAAAAGCAAGCAAACAACCACACACAGGGCTCACAAACGTCCTGAAGATCATCGAACACCACTTCGTGCAGCCACTCTCCACGCTTGGGCGCTGCAAACACACACACACACAAACACAAACACACACACACAGACACACACAGACACACACAGACACACATACACACAACACGCGCGCAATGCACATCGAGGGCAACTCGTCAAAATTTGACAGGCGAAAGACCCAACCACATGCAATTGTGAATACCGCGGTTGTAAGTATCGTCTTCCGTGGAGCCTAGGGCTACGAAACGTTGTACCGGGTGGGGGAGACGCATGAGGGCTGCGCCACTGGAACCTTCGGTGGAGCTCCCCATGGAGCCACGGACCGCTGTACTGGGTGTGGGAGACGCATGCGGGCTGCGCCACTGGGACCTTCGGTGGACCTCCCTATGGGGCCACGAAAAGCGGTACTGGGCGGGAGAAACGCCCGCGGGCTGTGCCACTGGGACCTTAAGTATAGCTCCCTAAAGGACCACGGAACGCTGTACTGGGTGTGGGAGACGCATGCGGGCTGCCACTGGGACCTTCGGCGAAGCTCCCTATGGGGCCACGAAGCGTGATGATGATGAGGAGTGAGTGAGTGAGGCGCTCCCCAAAGCGGATCCCTGACTGCCCCATGAGGAGGAGGAGGAGGAGGAGGAGGAGGAGGAGGAGGAGGATGATGATGCTGATGGTGATGATGGTGATGATGATGCAGAAGATGGTGATGATAACGATGATGATGGTGATGACGCTGGTGACGACGACGACGACGATGATAATGATGATGGTGATGATAATGATGATGATGATGAAGAATGTGATGATGATGATGATGATGATGATGATGATGATGATGATGATGACGATGATGATGATGATGATGATGATGATGATGATGATGATGATGTTGTTGATGATGATGATGCTGATGAAGATGGGAGGAGGGAGGAGGGGGAGGGAGTGAGGAACGCGGGCCGCTGTCTCTTCAAAACGAGGACCCAACACCACAGGATGGCTGGGAACAAGAGTGGTTTGTACTTTGATTGAACTCGCAACTTGAACGATTTCTTGACAACGGCAGCGGTGCGCCAAGGCCGTGGCTAGAATCGTAAACATACACGTGTGTTATATATCCCTCTTGCTCAAACGCAGAGTCTAAATCATTAGACTAACCACTGCTCAAACGCAGAGAACTACTGGGATGACAATCGGGCGCCGAGGTAGCTGTCGGCCCGAGGCATGTAAACAAACAACGCCGAGAAAACTGAACGGCCAACCGTATATTCTATACGAAACGCGCTGCGCAATGTGAAATCTGCATGAAAAACATCGCGCGCGAGGCTGCGAAACTATCTGACTACGTTGGTAACTGCACCAGGTCTCTCCCATCCAACGGGGTCAACTATTGGCCGAAGCGGACTCAAATTTGGTGGCGCTGGTGGTTCGCAGTCCAGCGTCATGTCAGAGCACAAAGGCGCGAACTGAGTATCCCAGTCCTGCGGTCGTGTCTGCAAAAGCGCGGAGAGTTTCCAGTTCAGCTCCTGCAGCTCCTTGTCGTCCGGCAGCAGCTCGGCGAAGGCTGCCGAGCACTGGCATACTCCCACCGGATCGGGCGGGAAGCCGTACTTCGAGATCACTCGAAACCGGATGGGGTCGCAAAGAGATCGCCTCTGCCGAACCTCCCTCCTCAAGTCGCCGTGAGCCTCCTGGCAGGCCTCCCTCAGAGCCTGCTGGAAGCTGAGGGCACTGAACTCGACCACGAATGCATCCGCCATCTCCAGCGCCGCTGCCCGGCCCAGCCTCGGCGGGCAAGCCGCCTTGGTCGCCGGCGGGGCCACCGGGGTGGCCCACGCGGTGCTCTGCAGGGCGTCGGGCTGGGGCCGCACATCCACAAGGTCACAACTGGCCTCCCCATCTGGTGCGACCGCCCCCATGCACTTACCTCGCCCCGCTCCGAATGGAGACAGCGAGCCGGTGAAGGTCCTGTAGTGCCTGAATCTGGGGCTGCTGGCGATGGCGTCTGGGACAAACCTGGCTGGCTCGGGAACCCCTGTGCGCCCTGGCCTTCGCTCTGCTCGGGAGCCGCACTCTTGCCTCCGCCGGGCCTCCGCCGACGACGCCGCCCTGCTTACTTCCGCCAGGCGGGGCCGTCCCCGAGCACCCGCCGAGGGCCAGAGGCCAGCCACTCCGAGTCCTCGAGGGCGGGGCACGCCGCGCAAGGCCCTCGGAAGCCATCCCCGGGCCCCTCCGAGGGGCGCCCCCGGGCCAGGATCTCGAGGTAGATCCGGCCGCGGCGACGAGGAGGCCCCCCCCCCGAAGGCCCAGGGGAGGGGGGGCAGGAGGGGGCGGGGGCCAGGCGCACCCTTCCCTGAGCGCCGCGCCTGTCGACCGCGTCGGGGAAGCGGTGGCAGGCGAGCCAGAAGGCGCCGCAGAGGCACAGGAGGCCGATCGCCACCCCCCCAGCGACGGCACCGGTGACGAGGTCGTCCTCGCTCACCAGGGGGGCCTCGGTCGTCGCGGTGACCGTTGTGCTCGTCGTGGAGGTCGTCGTCGTGGTGCTCTCCGCGCACTCTGGGAGGCAGCACGCCTGCTCCGCGGGGCTCGCGAGCGCACCCGCGGCGGTGTGCAGCGCGGGCGCATCTGGCAGGTGTCGGAAACGCATCACAGATGGGTTGAGCTCCCTCCCCCCCTCCTCCCGAGTGCAGTGTTGGTTTCAGATCTTCCACGTTTGAGAGTCCCAGCGGTAGTGCGGATAAGCGTGCCAACTTTGAATCGCGGGGGAGCGGGGGAGTGTTGCTGATTTTTCCCTCAGCCGGGGTGGCGGCCCAGACAGTTGTCCTTCTCCGAGGCGCAATGGCAGGGCGTGACCTCCCACAGGCCCCGGTCGCTGGTGCAGGATCCCAGCTCGACCAGCTGGTTCTGGCCCGTCTCCTGCGGGGAGACGATGCACAAGCCGAACTGCAGGCTCCGCAGCCTGACGAGGTACGGCACGCCGGCCGTCTCCACGAAGAGGACCTCCCAGAGACCGTTGTCGTCGGGATCTGTGCATAGCCCGCCACCTGGGGAAGACCCTGAGTCTGGCGACCTCACGTCCCAGGAGGCGGTGTCGTACCCGTTGTCCGCTGGCCGCTGGTGCGCAAAAAGGCAGCCTGCCTGCACCACGTTGAACACCCCAGTCGTGGGGCGGAAGAACTCCAGGCTATACGCGTCCGTGGCGTTGTAGTAGGTGTAGGTGTACTTGCACGGCCAACTCACGACGCCAGTGGATGCCAAATACTTGCCGCTGTAGACGCTCCTGTGCGCCACGTGAAGCCCGTCCATCAACAGAGCGCCGCCGCTGGACGCGTCGGCACGGTCTCGCGAACGCAGCATAACGGCCAGCGCGAGAGCCCGCACCAGGAAGGTCCTGAAGGGAACTATTCCGAGATCCCCGGCGTAGTGAAAGATCAGAAAGGTGTAAAGAATCACGACCAAATCCCTCAACACCATTTTCCCTGCGGCACTGGCAGATCGATCCGCGAGGGTCTCCGATCCCCGACACGGGGCAAAAACGTTGGGGATTTTTTCAAGACGCCCGGATCTCAAGGGATATCGAACAATTCGGAGGGGAGTTAGAGAGGGAGACTGGAAAAGGTGGAGAATCAACATTGCGTGCAAAAATGGAAATGGCCATCTCTGGACAAACGAAGCTGGTCTGGAGCGAACCTGAACGAACTGGAAAAACCAGAGGAACTCTTGCTAGGTCTGGAAAACATGAAATGCTGGCCCCGGCCACATTGTGCCGTGAAAGATCGGTAGCCTCTGGCCCCAGCATCCGACGATGTTCAGTCCGCGGCCCCGATTGCCTCGCCCCCTTCCCCGGGGGCAATTTGTCGCCCCAGAGAGATATTTTGATGTGATGGTCCCGGGGCTCGAAAAGGACCCTGGAGTCCGAAATCAAGGAACAACTCAGGAAGATTGAGACACACCATCTCCTGGGTAGACCCAAGAGATCTGCGCGGGCATCCGAGAACTCATGCTCATGCCGTCTTGTCTTCTCTTCGAGATAATGAGCACCGTTTAACCGATCACTGTCCCCACTGGGAAGGCCTGGGCCCCACTGGCCGATTTACCACCTCTGTCAGATGGGGATATAGGCTGTTCCCTTCGGGCTTCGAGGGGCGGGCCTATCCCCAACTGGGGTGGTGGGATGGTGGGGCTGAGATGCCATGGCATGGTGGGGATGGGGATCGGTTAAACGATACTGAGATACTGTAAGCGAGTGAGGTCCTCTCGCGCCGCGCCCCGCAGCCCGCGGGGATCATCCTGCGGGCGACTCCGAGGCGCCCCCCCCTCCCCCCCCCGCAGAACTCAACAAGCATCGGGCGAGGGATGCCAGCAGCTGCCGCGTGGTGCGCTGGGAGGGCCAGCGCCGCAGGGAGGATCGAAAATGAGGGGAGTGTGGTGCGCCCCGGGAGAAAGGCAGAAGGGGGCGGGCCTTCTCAGAACGCTCCCGAGGCCTCCGGCCTTCTGAGAAGCTTACGCTGAGCCTTCTGAGGCCACGCCGCCATCTGAGAAGGTCTGCCTCCTCTCTCTCTCTCTCTCTCTCTCCCGCCCTCGGCGCGCAATGGCCTGGCATCGACCACACACCGACGATAGGTCGGCGATGGACCCCCGAGTGGGCCCCCCAAAGCTCCCGGGCAGGCTGGGGCCCCCCGACCCCGATCGGCGAGGGATGGGCGATCGCGGGTCGATGCCGGTCTTCTCCCCTGAGTCTGCTCCTCTTCCTCCTCCTCCTCCTCCTCCTCCTCCCCCTCCTCCTCCTCCTGCTCCTCTTCCTGCCCCCGGGTGTGCCCGAAAGGTTCCCACAGCGGCGGGGAAAGCACGCAGTCCGACAGCGTGGCCGAGTTCTGGCCGCAACGTTCGGCCACATCGGCGCTTCCAAAAGGCAGGGGGCGGCGGTGATTCGCCGTAAGCGTCTTCGAGAAGGATAAGGGGCACGGATTGACGCCCTCTGGGGGGAGCGGGAAGGATCATGGCCCTCCCCCCTCCCCATCCCCCCCTCCCTCCCGGCGCTGCAACCCCCCTCCCCCAAGGCTCTTCAAAGGCTGCCCACAAATGACGGGCAGACCGATCGAACCGCTTGCACACATCGGACCGATCGGACGGAACCCCGTCCGCAGGCGGGGGGAGTCGCCCCTGGGAGGTGCGCGTTCGAACCTCTCGATCGATGCCACGCGCACACGTCGGAAGGCATCGTGGGGTCGACCGTATCGTGGGCAACCCTCGGGGGTTGCTGAAGGCGTCTCTAGCCCAAGGTGCTCCCAGGATTTCCATCAAGGCCCCCGCGGCCTCCAGAGCACCCCTCGCGAGGCCCCGAGGGCTCCACGGGCTCCACAGTGGAGCGAGAAGCTAAGAACACCTCGGGCCACACGCACCTCTGGCAACACCCGACACCCCGCCCTGATAGAATTCACGCCGAGAAAACAACAACAAAAAACGAACTGTATTCTTGATCCCGTATTGGATGATCTTCCGCGCCAGGTCGATCCGGCAGGGACCCGTGGCACGAAACGGGACAAACACGCCCAGCGTGTTTTGTTTCTGTTTCTCCCCACGGTGCCCTGAGAGCACCACGCCAGCCAGCCCATTGAAGACGTATTCTCGCTGCCGCGTTGAGGCTTCAGCTGCTAAAAGGGACCCCGACCTCCAAAAACCGCCAAAAACCTTCGAGCCGCCTCTCCGCTCGCGGCACGGATCTTCGACCTCTGCCCCTCAGACATCAACAGAGCCACGCCGTCGCTGCAGCCGATGGAGAGCCCTTCCAAATGGCGCCGACACATCCGCGTTGCATCGGTGGGGACGGGATAAAAAACTCGGGCCCCAGATCGCGACGCATCGCCAAATGGCGCCGACACATCCGCGTTGCATCGGTGGGGACGGGATAAAAAACTCGGGCCCCAGATCGCGACGCATCGCGGATGCATCGGCAAGGCGGCGCGACCCTGAACGCATGAACAATGACCCAAGCCACCCACACGAAGAACTTTAGACTAATAGGACCGTCAAACGAAGCGTGAACTGCAAACGGAAACAGCTCGATGCATCAGAGGGTAACCCTCCGACCCAGCATACAACGGCACCATTTGGCCAGCGTGGGTCCGGTCTCCTGAAATCCTGGGAGCCTCTGCATGCCTCCAGTCCCCAAAAGCGCCCCAAAAATCCAAAACCTGTGTCGTCCATCCTCGCCGCCGCCGCCGACGCCGTCGCCGGCGGCGTCGTCGCCTCTGTTTGCCCCCCCGACTTTGTCTTCGTCGTCGTCCTCGAGCCCGCCAACGCGGGGGTCGGCGGCGCGGGGCGCCGCGGCGGGGCATGCGCGCGTGCACGCGTGCGCCCCGGCCGCCACGCGGCCGGCCCAAGGCACCCGCAGTAGGCCCCTCGAGGCGGAGGCGGAGGCGGCGGCGGGCGCGCGCGCGCTGGGACGGCGGGCGGCGGCTCGCCCAAGGCGGGGGCGCTTTGCGCCCTGCGCAAGGTGCCACGTGAGAGGCGAGGCAAAAACGGGTATTGCGCGAGAGGACGTGGAGGCCTTACTCCGCAACATACGCGGCCCACCAGCGTGGCATATCGCGGGGCGAAGAGGGCGCTCAGGTGCAACCTCACGTGGGAAGCTTACGCGCGAATGCCCGCGCAAGCGGCCCCGATGTATTCCGTCGCTCACCTGGCAGCTGGCAGTGTGCCCCTTGCTCTTGCCGTTGTGGAACAGCTGGGCAAACTACCCCCCTCGACACAGTCAGCCTCAAAAACTGTTGACGCGCCCCTTCAACGTCGCTCCCTTTCGGCCCTTCAGTCCCGCCCCCTTCAGTGTCAAAGCAGACTGCAGCGCGGTCTGGGCCGGCGCGATTCGAGAGTTCCAAACCGACACTGGAGATTGGGCGCCAGCAAGTACTTCGCACGTTAACGTTCTCTTGAGGTAAATCTTGCCGAGGGTAATCGTACCCCTCGGGCCACAGCCCTCGCCTGAACTACATGTACCCCCGGAACTATAGCGGGACCCGAAATGGCCTTCTCGGGCACCTAGTTTTACGCGTGAAGAATCCGCGGCCCGCGTGTTCGGTACTCCCGTGGCGCTCACAAGCATGAAACACATACCAAACGCACGCGTGTCACACGCACGTTCGATAACCCTTCTCCCCGCACATTTGCTTGACATGCGATAAATCTGCCGTCCACTCCGATGCAACCTGCTTTACACTCCTCCGGTTTACGGCCAATAGCCCAACGACACAAAGAGAACCCTGGTCGGAGCCCTCATTGGGGAAAAGCCAGGATAACTTTACCCTGAGGCGTCGCGACACCGCGAAGCGGCGCTAGGCACAAGCCAGGGCGGACCACAGCGCGAAAACACAAGACGGAGTGAACCGAATCATGTGATGTTGGCACCTCGAGAGTCACGCATGAGATGACCAGCTCGTCAGCATACTGTTGAACCTCAGGGGTCGGCAGGGCGGGGCGGCTGGTTGGCGGCGGCCGCAACCTGCTCCTTCCTGATGTTCGCGCACTTGGCGGCGAAAAACCTGAGCTGTGGACGCGGGTCAGAAGAGAAACGCAGCGTCAGAGGGCGTGTCAAGCAAGCAGTGCACGGCGCGCCTCGCCTCGCCGAGAAGAGGTCTGCGCAGGAACGCGAGGTGGACAAACAGCTGCGAGGAGAAGGGGGCTGTCACCACCGCCCGTCCAGCCCCCGCCTCGGAGCCGAAGGGGCCGACTTCTTGGCCACAGAGAGAGAGAGAGAGAGGGAAAGAGACAGAACAAGAGAGAAAAAGAGAAATAGAGAGAGAGAGAGAGAGAACAACACAAAAACATTCAAAGAAAGAGAGAGAGAGAGGGGGACAGAAAAAAGGACAGATACACAGAGATTGAAAAAGCATCGGCCCCCTCGCCTTTGTTTCTACCCCGCCCTCTCCCAATTACTTATCTTCTTCCTCGTCGTCCTCCTCCTCGTCCACCTCGTTTCCTCTCCCGCCCCCTGTTGCGCCCCAGCCTATTTCCCCCCTTCCTTCCCCATATCCGCCTCCGCCTCCTCCTCCTCCTCCTCTGCCTGCTCCTCCTCCTGTCCTTTTCCTTATAAATAACTTCTCCCTGTCGCACCCCGGAGCTAGTTTTTAGGGCGGGCAGGGCGTTTCGCCTGAGACAAACTTAAACTTTGGCAACAGCTTCGCACATGGAGGGCGGGTGGTTTTCAAAATGTGGTTTTCGCTTTACCGCCGCGCGCATTTGTCCGAACACATTGCAACAGCTCCACATATTGAGGGCGACCCGTTTTCAAAATGTGGCTCTCGCCTTAGCGCCGCGCGCACTCGTTCGAAACATTTGCAAGAACTTCACTGATTGAAGATAACACGTTTTCAAAATGTGGATCTCGCCTTAGCGCCGCGCACATTCGTCAAACAATGCTAGCCGCTTCACGGATTGAGGGCGGTTCCTTGTTTTAAATGTGGCTCTCGCCTTAGCGCCGCGCACATTCTCTTTATACGGCTTACAAAATGTTCGCGGATCCCCTTGGGTAGCGCACCAAAAACGGTGTTTGGAAGGATTCGGGGTTTCGCGGGTGCAACAGTTACGTTTATGCGCGGTGTTGAAATCCTTCTAATGGCGTTCTGGCACGATCCAGGATCGTCAAGACGCAACAGTCAGGTTGATCGGTGGCGTTGGAAGTTGGAATCCCGAGAACAATGTTTTGGCATGCTTCAGGGTCTTCAAACGGTTGCCTTCCAACGAAACAGATCCTTCAATTAACATGAACCGTTGTAGGGACCTACGAAAAAGAGAACTTGAAAGGAGGGTGTGTACTTACATCGTTGATGGTTCTTGGGTTGACACTGGTCCTCCTCCTCCCCATCCTCCTCTTGCTCCGCCATTTCCTCTACTTCCTGTTCCGCCTCCACTTTCTCGGGTGGCATGAGGTCGAGGCTTACAAAAAGGGGGGGGGGGGGGGGAACGAGGAGTACTTTCGTTTGACCCCCTCGGCCAGAAAATGCGTTGTTTTGCGACGGCGGGCGAGGCAGCAGGCTGCAGCAGAGTTTGGGAGATTCGGTCTCTTTACAACCAGAACAACCACTTTACAACCAGATGGGTTACTTTACAACCAACATAGGATTGGACAGTGTGGTTTTTCATCGAGAACGTCAACTTTGCAACCAGAACGGCCCGCTTTACAACCAGAACGGACCACTTTACAACCAGAACGGGCCACTTTACAACCAGAACGGACCACTTTACAACCAGCTCAGAGTGGCCGTGCGTGTTTGGGCGTTCCGCAAAGTGCTCCAGAGCAAGTGGGCGCTCTGAAAAATGCCCCAGAGCAGGTGGGCGCTCTGAAAAATGCCCCAGAGCAAGTGGGCGCTCTCAAAAGTGCTCCAGGGCGCGCGGACGCTCTGAAAAGTGATCCAGAGCACGTGGGCGCTCTGGAGCCCGAGCGCCTGAACTCTCTGCGCAGGCCCCAACGATGCCTCTGAGCCCGAGCGCCTGAACGCCCCGCGCAGGCCACAGCGGTGCCTCTGAGCCCGAGGACCTGGACGCTCTGCGCAGGCCCCAGCGATGCCCCTGAGCCCGAGGACCTGGGCGCTCTGCGCAAGCCCCGGCGATGCCTCTGAGCCCGAGCGCCTGGACGCTCTGAGCAGGCCCCAGCGATGCCTCTGAGCCCGAGCGCCTGGACGCTCTGGCGCTCTGAGCCCAGCAGACTAAGACAGGGCTTGCTAGCAGGGGCCAAGCGGCCTCAACAAGGGCCCCGTGCTCGCACGGGAATAAGGCGACAGCATACGTAGGAAGGCTCAGGGCGACGCGCTGCCCATTTTAGGGATCACTCACAGGAAGCGAGCCCAGTGGCCTCCACAAGGGCCCAGCGCTCCAGGGAACTAGGCCATTGGCACCGCGGGTCTCTTGGGCCACGTTGGCCCCTGAAGCCCCGCGGTGTTCTGCAAGGGGCTAAGTGTTCCAGCTCCAGTTGGCCCCCTGCTGCTCCTCGTCTTGGAAGATCGAGGTTCAACGTTCCGAATAAATGCACATATTTCGAAGATCGTTCCTTCCAGCGTCAGCCACAGTGCCAGCGCAGCAACGCAGGTATCCTGCTCGGGCAGCAGCCTCAGCCACCGTGCCAGCGCAGCAGCTTGAGCCACCGTGACCGCGCATCACCGCCACCTTTGCGCCTGCTACCACCACACTTACCGCTGCAGCCCCGCTACCTCCACAATTCCGACTGACCCCCCGCTACTACCGCAAATCCCATTGCAGCCCAGCTACCACCACAGTTCCCACCGCTGCCTGGCGACCACCACAGTTGCCACCGCAGCTTCCCAACACCATGCAGTTCCCATTGTAGCCCCCGCTACCACCACATCTCCCACTACAGCTTTCCACTGCCATGCAGCTCCAGTCTTGGGCGGGATCATGGTTTATTCGTATGTCCTGCGCGACTAGCCTTCGCCCGTCAGAAAAAGGCAGAGCAAGCAATGGCAGAACTGACCGACAGAGCTTAGAGAGCAGGTCAAAACTATAATGCGCCCACCAGCACGCAACATACCATAGCGCACCAGGTCGCCGCATCGCCAACGCGTGCGCAGTGCTTCTTCGTGCGCGATGGGCAACTTTACAACCAACATGCCTCAAAGAGCCCAAAGCCACCCTTGCGCTTGCCCACGGAGATTTCAAGGAAAGGCCCGCGTGCATTCAATATTTGTTGTTTACTTGCCTGGTTGTAAAATGCCCTTCCTGGTTGTAAAGTGCCCTTCTCGGATTTTGTATGCTGGTTGTAAAGTGGCCCATCTGGTTGTAAAGTGCGCTTCTGGTTGTAAAGTGACCCACGCGCCAGAGTTTGGGGTGCCATCGTCGAAACTGCGGCGGGGCCAGCGCCAGCCGAGGCGATTCTAGCAAGGCTTTAGCCACAGACCAAGCCACTTGAACATCAATAAAAGAAGAAGCAAAGAGACAACCAACCAAAAAAGAGGAAACGAAATAGGTAGGATGGTGGGAGCTTGAACGGATGCGACGGTAGAGGCCGCGCGGCCGTTCCCTTCTCGCCAAGTGCTTCGTGCAATGAAAACTGCACAGCACCTCGCCGTGACCCCAGCAGCCAAGCGATGTATTTGTAACGGCGGGCGAAGCAGCGGGTTCCTCCACAATTGCCGGTGCCGGCGTCGAAACACTGGCGAAGCCAGCGCCGGCCGAGGCGAGACGTGCGAGGTTTAAACCAGAATCCCGATCCCGCAAATAGAATTGCCCAGTACGCCGCACACACCCCCAGACCTCAAAAGGGCCAAACCCCTGATGTCACAGGGTCCGAAGCAATTCAAACAAATCTGACGGAACCTGGTGGTCCAGAGGAACTTTGCTTGCTTACGCAGGCGGAGGCGGCAAAGGGGCGAACTTCGGGGAGAAGGGGCATCCACTTTCGCCCACAGCTCGTTAATTCCAGGAGCAAGCCCGGACAGGATCATGCGAGGCTGGCGTGCACGCGCACGCGTGGAAACACAAGCATGATGTTTGTTCACAGACGGTGTATGCGTAGCGCTGCAAGAAGCGAGTTTTCTACCAGAGGGTACTGCATCGACAAAAACTGTTTAATTGGCCATGGAAGTGGCGCACTCCGAGAACAGCACCAACGGCGGCATGGGCCATATCTGGGACGCACGCGGGTTCCCCAACAAAAACGAAGCGCTCGACGGCGAAGCAGGCCCGCATGCTCGCGGGCGCTACCTGAGCGAAGCCTGGTGAGCTCAGCGTCCGAAAGACCTGGGACGCCCCAGGTGTACACTGAGGACCTGGAAGGCTTCCGGAATGCTCTCCTGAGCGCGGCGCACGGGGTGCACAGCCAGATCCCGATGATAGCCTCGGACCCGAAGCCGAGCCCAGCCGGTCGAAATCTTCAAGACATGCGTCCTGGTGACGTTATAAGTGACGTCCTCGTCCCAAGAGCCCTTGAGGATGCCGAGCGAGATGGCCCCGTATCCGAGCTTCCGACGAGCACCGGAAAGGCGATCGGCCCTCGCGAAAATATGCAAAAAACGCAACGCCTGAATTGCGACACCGGGTGGCCTTAGACCGCAGGGAAACAAAACAGCAATGCGAGATACAGAAAACATAGCTTCCCGACGTAGCTAAAACTATAGCCTCCGTTGAGCTTCCGAAGCGACAAGACCGAGCACGCGATGGGCGACGTCGAACCGGCGGCGGCGACGCGCCGAATCAAACCACGGCCCCCGGCGCCAGTAAATCAATAAGGAATGCCGCGCGGTCTGCGCGCGACGCCGCGGCGATGGTCGCGGCGCGGCGGCCCGCCGGCGGAATGCCGGGCTGGGCGGAGATCGCGCGTTTCTATCGATCTGGGCCGGCCGCGCCGGCGCGTTTTATATTCCGGCCGGGCCGCGCCGGCGCGCCCTGCAAATCCGGGCGCGGCCGATCCGGCGCGTTTTGCACGTCCAGGCCCGGCCGCGCTGGCGCGTGCAAATTTGGGCCCGGCCGCGCTGGCGCGTTTTGCGCATCCGAGACCGCGCCGCGCCGGCGCGCGGAATACTGGGCCGGCCGCGCGGGCTCTCGCGGGCCCTGAACTTGCCGGCCCACCTGGCCGGCCGGGCCCGCTGGCGGGTCGCGGCGCTCCCCCTCGAGGGCCAAGGGTGGCCCCCTGGCGGGCCCGGGGGGCGCCCCGAAATTGCTCTCTAAATCGACGAAATAATTTCCCCGCTCCCGCGCGAGGTTTCAGATTAATCGATCTTTACCGCGCGCTGGCCTGGCGGGCGGGGCCCCGCCACTTGCTCGGCCCCGATCATAAAGCTGCAGCCGGCAGAAAGCGCCGCGCGCGATAGAATCCGCGGGCCGCCCTGTAAACTACAAGAAGACGCTGGCGCTGCAACCCTGGATGCATGGCCCCCAACGCCCGCGCGCTTGTTTCGAGCAGCGCGGCCCCGCGCCTTTGAACCTCACGCGGCGCGGAGCAGCGCGAAGCGCCCGGGGCGGCCGCGGCAATGATGGTTGCCGCGCGACAAATTCGCGGCTCGCGCCCTGATCAACCATTGACATGTTGTGTCTAGGTTGGGAACGTATTTCCTATGTGAAACTAGTGTGACAAAGCTTGTTCCTACTTCAACATAGTATTTTCAATTTTCTGCATTGGGAAACTACTTGTACCATTTTTCTATCCCGCATCGATCCTCAGGGCTGGTTGCTGTCGACGGACCCGTTGTCATAACGCTTGAACTCGGCGGCTTGGCGCCGTTCATGCTGGGGCAACTCGCTGAGGCAACCGCCTCGACGTCGGAGCAGCCCAGCGCCGTCGGCGACGCTCGGGGGGCCCGGCCGCGGCGGCGGGCGCCGCGCCCGCGCCCTGGCCGGCCAGCCCCAGGCTGCCCACGAGGCCCAGCGGGGTCCCCTTCCAAAGGCGGCGGTCGCAAAGCCGAGACTGGAGGGCGAGCGAGAATTTGTCCTGGGCCAGCTGGCCGAAAGCGCGCGCGGCTGGCGAGATCTTCGCCATCTCCTTGGGCGGGCGCGTCTCCATGCCGCGCCTGAGCAGGCTGCGCTGGTCTCGCCGCTGGCCGCGCCGCCCCGCCTCGGCGAGCGCGCGTCTCCTGGCGGAAAGGTCGCCCAGCGCGCCCCGCGCCCGAGGCCGGGCAAACGCGGCTGGCCCGGCGGCCGCGCGCGCCAACTGAACTCTCTGCGCGGCGAGGCGCGCGCGAAGTCCCGCGCGCGGGCCTCGGCGGCCGACGCCGCTCGCAGCGCCGCCGGAATTCGGCGAGACGCGGCGCCCGGCCACGGGCCCGCCCCGCCCGCCAATCTTGCCGGCTTCCCCGCCCGAGTCGTTGATCAAAGCGCCCCTGCGAGCGCGCCGCGGGCCGGCCGACGGGCAAGGGGCCACCGGGCGGGCGGGCGGCAGACAGAAGGCCTCCACGGGCGCAGGTAGGCGACGCGCGCCAGCGCGATGCCGCCATCTCGGGCAGCGGCAGGCGCTGGGGGCCAGGGGCTTGTCTCTTTCACGATGCACATGCCCTCGACGACCTTGGCCACTGAACCTTCGGCGCCTCGTGGAGCTCTGGCGCAAGGTACGTCGGGGCCGCGAGGAGCTTGCTGCCCGCGTTGGAGAGGCGGTCGCCCAGGTGGAGCCTGCGGTCGGCTGCAATTGTCCATGAGCCCCTGGAAGAACTGCCCGCGAGCCGTCTCCGACGCCACCGAGACCGCCGCGCGCCCTGGCAGGGCAAGCCTGCCCGTCGGCGGCCTCGCCGCGCGCAGGGGGCCCGTCGACGCCGCCCGAGCCCATTGCGCGGCGGCCCCATTGCGCGGCGGCCTGGGCAGGCCGCGCCCGCGCCGCCCGGGGCCCCGCGCGGCGCGGCGCGGCAGGCGGGGGGGGCGGCCGCGGCGCGGCCCCGCGAACCGCCCGCTGCGGCCGCGAGAAGGTTCACCAGCGAGCTCGAACTCGCCACGGGGCCATCGAACATGAAGCATGGCCATGCATGGCCTCCGTGGCAAGAGACAGAGCGGCATCTCTGCGTCTGGGCCGATGCAGGCGCCCTGAAGACCCCCCCCTCTGGCGGCCCCCAACGCTAAGGGCCCCGGGCGCCCAGAGCGCACGTTTGCAAGCTGGCGCCAGACCGCCCCCGCTCGAGCTCGAGAGCGCTCGCAAGCGCGACGACCTTCGAATCGAACGCGACTTGCCAAGCCCCCTTGTCCAAGATAGCCCAAGAAATCGTCGAAAAGCACGGCAATCACCGCGAGCCGGCTGTCGGGCCCCTCGAACGCTCCCAGCGAAAGCCTGGCGCCCCCAGCCCCAGCCAAGACGCGACGAAAAGGCGCGCGAAGAAGACGGCATATCGGCAAGGCCTACTCCCACAGAGCGCCGACGCGCGCGCGCGCCCCCCTTTCCACCGTGCGCATTCATCTCTCGCTGCGCCGGCCAATGTTTCCAACGACCTCGGGCCCCAACTTGCGAGCGCAGACCGCCGCGCTCACAGTGGGAGCGTCGGAGCACGCCGCGCCGGGCGCCAGCTCGCGGACATGGCGCAGCAAAGAAACGGGAGGAGACTTCGGATCATCCAAATCTCGCGCAACATTGAGGGCCACGCATCCACGATCTCGACAGAGTTGACGGTGATGACAGCATAACAAACGTCCACGCCAGGGCCACCAGGGACTTTCGCTTCAGTAGGCAGGCCCAGGCAAAGTGGCCCACAAGGACCTGCAACCAAAGCCCTGCGGCAGCTCCGACGGCAAATCAACTCCGTGAAACCCAGCTGAAAACTCCAGATGTTTAGTTTTTTGATGCTCAACCGAGCGTTCCCGTATAGCTCCACGCCCAACAGAGAACGGTCGGTGGGCCCCTCTTCGAGCTCGCCAACGACCGGACCTATGTTCCTAAGAACAGTTGCGATAGCCTGCATGCATTATGTAGCGCGTGTCCGATCGTGGCCGACCGTGAAAAAGTTGCCAGCGCATGCTGCGCTGCCAACCTGCCGAAGTCCCTCAAGGTGCGCACCTGCCTGGCCGCCCTCAACTCGGAACCCCCCCGAAAGGCCCACCTTGGACATGCTATGCCGGAGTGCCCCCGGACATAGGCGCACGGCCCAGGACCAGCCAGTGGGGAGGGCGGTAACACGGGGCAGGAGCGGGGTGCCAGGCGGAACCACGGATACGCCCAGGGAGAAAACCTCCACCAACGTCGAATCGATGACGGAGAGCGACATGAACTGGCCCATGTCCTGAAGGAACGCCAAACGATAGAAGGCGTAATCCAGGTCACCCGACGCGATATACATTGGTCTCTCGAAAATTGCCAACGATGGGAAACCGCCTTGAGGTGGGCAGCCGGGTACTCAGAAATATTATGAAGTATTTGTCGACGAACCTCGCATCGAACACTGTGCGCAAACAAACGTTTTCTCGGCTACGAAAAAAAAACATCCCAAATTCCAATTGCGCCCGGCTGCCACCTTCCACCTAAACATCCCGCTTGTACCTGGCAATCGCCAGTATCATCTTGGAGGGGGTTCGCAACCGCTCTGGTCTCCGCATGCTGCCCCGGCCACCCGTCAGGAACCACAAGGGCACGAAATGTGTTGTCCTATACCACCAATGGTGGCACCATGCGACCGCCACACGCCTCAGCACGTCACGAATCAGAGGTGGATCGAGAGGTAAGGTCTATAGCTTTAGAATGGGGAAACAGCAGCAAGTGAATGCAGATGATGACGATAGGATTGATGCCGACTCTAGAAATTAATGTTAATGACACCGTGTGTGTACAATTTTCGAGTGTTGACACGAGGTGCCGTAGCTGCTGACACATTGTGCCGTAGATACTGTTACGTGCCGCAGCTGCCGACACGATGCATTACGCCCCGATATGCTTGACGAGATCGAAAACATCTGCTCCTGCTTGGGCGTGCCAGCCCATCCGCTACCGCAAGCTCGGGATGCGCCCCCCAGTGCGCCCGCAAGCAGACGTAATCGCGCCCAGTCGCCCCCCCCCACGCCTCCCCCCTGAGCGGGAAGCCCAGGCCCCGAGGATAGCAGCATCCTCATGCGTCATCCTGCTCCACCTACCTTCCCGTGCTTCTCCTACCTCGCCCTACTCCTCATGCCTCGCCCTACCTCTTCCTAACTCTTCCTCTATCCTCCTGCCTCAGGAAGAGCGGGAGGAAAGAAGGGGAGACCAGTCCCGACCCCGCTAAGGGACGGACAGAGGATCCTAAGCAATACGTCGGACCCACTTGCAAAAAAAAGGGAGGGCGACGAAAAGGGGGAAGGCGGAAGGAGGGGGAAGAGGGGGGAGGAGATGAAAACCAAACGAATTCTTCCATCGACGCCGCACGGCGCGCCGCGGCCAGGCTGGCCGGCGCAGAAGCTTCTAATTACGTGGGGGGACCTGGCGATAGCCAGCATAGAACGACGACAAAACAACATGCAGAGGAAGGGGGAGGGGAGGGGGAGAGGAAGAGGAGGGAGAGCACAGAAACAAGAACACAGGACCACCAAGCGAATCCGGAGCGATATGCATGAAGGGACCGCACCGAACCGAGAACCGAAAACCGTGACCGAACCGGACCGAACCGGTCCAAAACCAGGAACGTAGAAAACCGAACCGGACCGAACCGAATTCATTCAGAACCGAACCGGCGAGGACCGAACCGAACCAGAACCGGAACCGAACCGGAACCGGGCGGCCCCTGAACCGAACCGACGGGAACCGAACCGAACCCCTCTGGCGGGCTGCGACCCCCCTGGCGGGCTGCGACCCCCCTGGCGGGCCCCCCTCGCGGGCTGTGACCCCCCTGGCGGGTGCGACCCCCCTCGCGGGTGCGACCCCCCTCGCGGGTGCGACCCCCCTGGCGGGCGCGACCCCCCTCGCGGGTGCAACCCCCCTGGCGGGCGCAACCCCCCTGGCGGGCGCAACCCCCCTGGCGGGTGCAACCCCCCTGGCGGGTGCAACCCCCCTGGCGGGCGCAACCCCCCTGGCGGGTGCAACCCCCCTGGCGGGCGCAACCCCCCTGGCGGGCGCAACCCCCCTGGCGGGTGCAACCCCCCTGGCGGGTGCAACCCCCCTGGCGGGCGCAACCCCCCTGGCGGGTGCAACCCCCCTGGCGGGCGCAACCCCCCTGGCGGGCGCAACCCCCCTGGCGGCGCGACCCCCCTGGCGGGTGCAACCCCCCTGGCGGGTGCAACCCCCCTGGCGGGTGCAACCCCCCTGGCGGGTGCAACCCCCCCTGGCGGGTGCAACCCCCCTGGCGGGCGCAACCCCCCTGGCGGGGGCGCAACCCCCCTGGCGGGTGCAACCCCCCTTGGCAACCCCCCTGGCGGGTGCAACCCCCCTGGCGGGCGCAACCCCCCGGCTCCTGGCGGGGCAACCCCCCTGGCGGGTGCAACCCCCCTGGCGGGTGCAACCCCCCTGGCGGGCGCAACCCCCCTGGCGGGTGCAACCCCCCTGGCGGGTGCAACCCCCCTGGCGGGCGCGACCCCCCTGGCGGGTGCAACCCCCCTGGCGGGTGCAACCCCCCTGGCGGGCGCAACCCCCCTGGCGGGCGCAACCCCCCTGGCGGGTGCAACCCCCCTGGCGGGCGCAACCCCCCTGGCGGGTGCAACCCCCCTGGCGGGTGCAACCCCCCTGGCGGGTGCAACCCCCCTGGCGGGGCGGGTGCAACCCCCCTGGCGGGTGCAACCCCCCCCCCCTGGCAACCCCCCTGGGCGGGCACCCCCCTGGCGGGCGCAACCCCCCTGGCGGGCGCACCCCCCTGCAACCCCCCTGGCGGGTGCAACCCCCCTGGCGGGCGCAACCCCCCTGGCGGGGTGGCGGGCGCAACCCCCCTGGCGGGTGCGACCCCCCTGGCGGGTGCACCCCCCTGGCGGGTGGCGGGCGCACCCCCCTGGCGGGCGCACCCCCCTGGCGGGCGCGACCCCCCTGGCGGGCGCGACCCCCCTGGCGGTGCGACCCCCCTGGCGGGTGCAACCCCCCTGGCGGGTGCAACCCCCCTGGCGGGTGCAACCCCCCTGGCGGGTGCAACCCCCCTGGCGGGTGCAACCCCCCTGGCGGGTGCAACCCCCTGGCGGGTGCAACCCCCCTGGCGGGTGCAACCCCCCTGGCGGGTGCAACCCCGGGTGCAACCCCCCTGGCGGGGTGCAACCCCCCTGGCTGGCGCAACCCCCCTGGTGCAACCCCCCTGGCGGGCGCAACCCCCCTGGCGACCCCCCTTGGCCGACCCCCCTGGCGGGCGCGACCCCCCTGGCGGGCGCGAGCCCCCCTGGGGGCGCGACCCCCCTGGCGGGCTGCGACCCCCCTGGCGGGTGCAACCCCCCTGGCGGGCTGCGACCTCCCTGGCGGGCTGCGACCCCCCTGGCGGGTGCAACCCCCCTGGCGGGCTGCGACCCCCCAGGCGGGCGCGACCCCCCTGGCGGGCGCGACCCCCCCTGGCGGGTGCAACCCCCCTGGCGGGTGCAACCCCCCTGGCGGGCGCGACCCCCCTCGGGGCTGCGACCCCCCTCGGGGCTGCGACCCCCGTCGGGGCTGCGACCCCCGTCGGGGCACGTCGCTGGAGGGCCTCGCGCCTCCACGCCTCCACGTTTCTCCTCCTGCTCCTCCTCCTCCTTCTCCTCCTCGTCGTCCTCCTCCTCCCTCCTCCGCCTCCGCCTCCGCCTCCTCCTCCTCCTCCTCCTCCTCCTCCTCCTCCTCCTCCTCCTCCTCCCTTTTTTTCAAACTGGGTCGTCGCTTACGCAGACGGGGCGCCCAACGTCGCACCTGACCAGTCGGGCCGAACCGAACCGGAGCGGCCACTCGAACCGAACCGAACCGGTCGGACCCAACCGCGCGAAAACCGGAACCGAACCGAACCGGCGGCAGGCCCAAGCCGAACCGGCCGAAACCGGACCGATGCCAAACCGAACCGGCCAAGCAAAACCGACCCGGCTGCAGAACCGGACCGAACCGAACCGAGCCGATCCCTTCATGGATATGACTTCACCCCATTACGTATCGGTGAAATTGGCTGGAAAAAGGGAGGACGAGCAGAGGAGCAACAACGATCAAATATGTAAGATATGAATGCGTTGCCATGGCAACCCCATCGGCGCGCAAAGGGCTGCGGGTGCAGCGAACAAGTGAATGCGAGCACGGTGAAAGTAATACATGCAGCATGCACGAACAGAGGGAGAAGGGCGAAGGAGGGAGGAGGACAAGGGGAAGACACCGAGGCTCTACTCAGGGCGCGGAGGTCACGGGAGGAGACCGCGCCCTCCTTGAACGCCTGCAGCCAGGCGTCGCTCGCGTCCATCACCAGGTTGTTCCTGGCGACGTTCGTGGCCTTGAAAGTGGCGTAGACCAGCAGCGCCCGGCGTGCGAATCGAGAGCTCTGGTTTACTGCGAAAAGCGGCTCCAGCAGTAAGAACTCGTCCAACCGAACGCCAGGCCCCGGCGTCTCTAAGCCCAGCCTGTGGCGCGCCAGGCCCGCAAGCACGCCGCAGAAAGCGTAATGGTGAATGCTGTCGTGGCCGCGCCCGCAGCCGAGGAGGCAAGGTGATCTCCTCTGCATGCGGACGCGCGTCGTCCACCCGTCAAGTAAAGCTCTGAAGACCGCCGCCCAAACGCACGGATACGTGAATTTGGTGATCCCCTTCAGCACGGCGAGCGCCCGGTCGACCCTGCGACCAGGAAGAATCTGCCATGGCCATTCGTCAAGTCGGCGCCGCACGTGGCAGTGCAAATGGCCGGGCAGCCGCGTGCGCAATAAGACGGGACAGCGTTTCTGCCAGTGCTCTCCGGGGGTTGCCGTTGTCCGATCCCCTTGCGCAAACTCGTTGACAGTGAGCCCGCTTCCGGCAGCCTTGACGGCGAGACGGCCATGGGCCTGCGCCGCGTTTGCAAGGAAATTGTGCTCTGCCCAGCCCTTCCAAGCAGCCCGGCGATCGAGCCAACTGCGCGCGGTCACTGTCCAGGTCAGAGCACGAGGGCGCTGGCCGACATTGAGGCCACCAAATTCCAAGTTTTCCCAGCGACAAACCCGGCATTTCGCCGCCGAGGACGCGGCTCGGGCGTCTGGGAACTCCGAAGGGAAGCCCAGCGCTCGTGGTCGACCCAACACTGCTGGGACAGCCCAACCTCGAGGTCCTGGGGAGAGGGCCTTGCACAACGCGCGCTCAACGTCGCCCCAATCCGGCGGTAAATCCTCCAGCTGCATCAAGAAGCTCGCCAAGGAGAAATGTACATGCGGCAAGCGCTTATGGAAGCCAACGTACCTCCGCCGATGGAACGCCATAGCTTCGCCCTCTCGTGCACCCCCTGAATTGCGCTTGTCCAGGGATGGTGTTTCCGGCCAGGGCCCATGTAGAACCCGAGGTGCTCGGCCCGGTCGGCAGTGGCAAAGTCGCCCCACTTTGGCGCGCATCTCAGGATATCTTCTCTGGCCGACACGTGAGACTTGCAAGATAAAGGAATCCACGCCCGTGGTGAAGTCGCAGTCTGGCAGTCTGTAAGCGCACGCGTACTCGCTGAAGACGGTCTCCAGCACCCCCAGGTCACGATGTCCTCCTGCGATAGCATCGCAAGGTCATCGGCGCATGCGCGAAGCACTGACCGGGGAAGTCGCCGCGATAGTCTTCGTAGCAGCACGTCTGAGATCACCGCGAACATCAAAGGCGAGAGCGGGCGACCTTCTCTGACCCCGGCGGACAGAGAAAGCCTTCCCCGGCAACGCCCCCCCCAGCGATAAGCTGCAGCTGTTGGACAAGTACAAGATCTCAACCAGCCTCGTGACTCAGCAGGGCCAGCCGTGGTGTTTGAGAACTTCCTAGATGAACTCGTGGTCGACACTAGGGAAGGCCGCTTCGCAATCGAACAGGATGGCGGCAGGGTCCTGGCAAGAGAAAGCCGCGGTCAACATCGCCTCTTCAATGTCCAGCACGTTCGCCAGCATTGGACGCCTCCTAAAAAATCCCCGCTGTATAGGAAAGATACCTGGGGATGCGATTGTCGGTGTTCGTAATGTTGAATGGGCGCATATTGCCAGCCAGGAACACCTCCGTGCCGTTTGCCAGCGTGGCCGTCGCTTTCTCCGGCAGGAAGACCATCAAACTTTCGTTGAACGTGTCCCACTCCTCCTGCACCACGCGCATGCCGTCGTCTCCGACCAGCTCCAGGAACGCAGCGCGAAGGGCACTTGCAGCGACGTCCACGATGCTGAGCCAAGCTCCGAAAAGGGATGCCATCTCTGCCTGGCGAACTGTTTCCCGCGAGGAGAATGGCCCGGCGGAAACTGCCCAGCGGGGCGCTCTGCCACGGCAGATGCGAAGAATACTCCTGCGGAAAGTTCTCGGCGTCCTCCTGGAGCCACGAATCCCTGAGCGTGCTGTCCGTCTCCTCTTTCGTAAAGACTCTGCCCCGATGTTTATTTTTTTTTAATATCTGGATCATCGTGAGCGGGTCCGCGGCGGCTACCCCGCGCGAGTCGCTGATGGTCAATTGCATTCAACTGCACCCGGGGGCCAATCGGCAGACCAACTGGCGATTCTTCCGCCTTCTCCGCGTCGCCTGGTCCACGGCGAGGTTCTTCGGGTCAGCGCGATGCGCGGTCAACTCTCCAATAGCGAAATCTTTTGATAATTACATGATGTGGGCGCGCACGCGGCGCGGCCGCGGCCCGCCTGGGGACATAAAATCGCACGGATTGCAAGCCAAATCTCGAAACAGCGGGCACCGGGCCAGACGCCGAGAGACCGGGGGAACTTGATCGACGCACCGATGCGGTCTTCTAGGTTCTCGGGCGGCGTAGCGGTGTCGACCTGGCAACTGATGGTCTTCTCGGCTATCCCCATGGCCTCCTTCAGCAGCCGAAGCTGGGCGACAGCAGAGGCCTCCGGGCGGCCTCGGGGAAGATCCAGCCACGCTGGGGGTACTGGTTGCGGCCATTCAGCGCGCTCGAGAATACGTTCTGGGATAGGCCTGCTTCCGGCGGATCTGGACTTGGGCACTCTCTCGGGAACTCGCGGGCCGGTGCCTGGAAAGACTCGGGTTCCAGCTCAGCGTGGTGCACGAAATCGCTCTGTCAAGGTACTCGACATCGCACTGTGCTGCGCCGCTGTGCTGCGCACGATCATGGATGACTCAGCGTGGAGGGGCGCTGGATTCCCCCCGAGCGCTCGCGCGCGCGGTGCCAGACAAATCAACGGGATATGCACTCGGAGTTAAGATAGCCATTACCGATTAATGTTCACAGGGCGCCGCGCGCGAGGAACCTGCGCTGCGCGACCGTGCATCATTCCATGCCGGGGCGCGGAATGCGAGTGCGCGGCTTGGTTCTTGCCGCTCAGATTTCGAAGTTATGGTGGCCATGGGCCATGGCGGTGCAAACAAAATTGTTCGCGCGTGATATGTCTCTCCTCGCGCGCGCGCTCGCGCGCGGCGCCACCTGAATGCTGCGATGGAATGGCAATCTTAATATCGGTGACAAAGTGGTGGAAACAAAATGATTCGCTTGTATCTTCCCGACCCTAACATGACATGCGACGCATTGAAGCGACGCAGGTTTCCTCTCAGTTCTCGCGCGCGCGCGGGCGGCGCCGCATGATGACCGGCGAGCAATGGCCAACTTAACTCCGAAAACTGGACGGTGGAAACCTCTCGGTCAATTTGTATTCGGGGCGCCAGCATGACATCACATATGGTGAAACGGAGAGGGCTTCTCCGCGCGCTCGCGCGAGCGAGCGCGCGGTCTCGCGCGGGAAACGATGGGGGGCCGCCAAACTTACGGTGGACAAATCAAGCGCGATTGCGAATTCGTTCGCTTGTAGTCTGGGCCCCAACGCGCGATGATACGCGGCGAAGCAATGCGCGCATCCTTTCGCGCGAGCGCGGCCGCGCGACCATCGATGGGCAGTGGCCAGAATAGCTTCGAACATTAAATGGTGGAAACCAATTGTTTAACTTGTGCTCTGGGCCGCAAGGCGGGGCCGTACTTCTCCACGGGACAAGCGCCCCTTCGCGCGCGCGCGGCGCCGCCGGCCAAAAATAAGGAGCGGTGAACTAGACAGCGAACGCTGAAGTGTTGCGAAACCTCGGTCCATTTGCACTCTGGGTCCTAACGCGCGACGATATTTCTTCGTCAGCAACGCAGGTTCCTCCTCGCGCGCGCGCGGCGCCGCGTGAAAACAGCGGGGAGATGGCCAGCTCAATTTGGGGAACTAAACCATCTGACTCACTTGTGTGAGTTCCAACATGGGGGCATGCACTGCGAACGAGCTGCCCCATCCTCGCGCGCGCCGCCGCCGCGCGCGAGAATCGAGAAGTAGCCGACTGCACTGCGAAAACTGCATTGTGACAACCAACTAGTTCACCTGCATGCGGGGCTTCAACATCGGGGGGCATGTTGCGAGCGAGACAGATGCCCCATCGCGCGCGCGTCGCCATCTGAATCCAACGGGAAGCCGCTCAGCTCATTTCGAAACCGGAGCGGTGAAAACCAGCTGACCCATGTGTACTTTGGGGACACACATGCGAATGTACGCATATATTGGCGGGGGCATATAGATAATCTGGAAAATGCAACTGCCTCCTCGCGCGCGCGAGCGCGGCGCCGCATGGATGCCATCGGGGGGTGGCGAACAGACGCCGGCCCCCAATAGGGCGCGGAACGCGCAGGCCATCTTCGAATCCTGTGATTCATCGCCCTTCAACATGTGCCAAGATAGCGTCGACGTTGCACGCGAGTGCCGCGCGCAACGCTCCGATCCGAGACGGCGCCGTCAACGGAGAGACACCGCGGAGGCGTGCCTCTCGCTGCAAGATGGCGGCACCCCGCTTCGATCTCAACAGAATTCCGCGCCGGCCGCTGCGGCGCCCGCGGTCGGTCGGGCTAGGAACGTCGGCCAGTGGAATCGGCGCAGCCCCGAGCTTCGGCCAGGAAGCAGAACCCGCGAAATCTGCGACAAACGGGCGGCGGCCTCCCGGTCAGCAAAGTCGGCCGAGGCCCCAACAACTAGCTCGCTCAGGGCTGCTTGCCAAACGCGAGATCACCCGGAGGCCCGACCCGGGCGCGCTGACCGGCGACGCGGGCCAGAGCCAGGGCCCGACGCGAGCTGGGGGCTGAAACAGGCGAGGAAAAGGAAGCGCCCGGAGGGCCAACGTCGGGCGGGCGATCGACGGATGGACCTGGGCCCGTCAAAACTGCCGAACAGCGATAGAGATCACTCACGCCGCGGGTGGCGTTGCCCGCCCATTCCAAATGCGTTCAGCCACGCGCCGACAGCGAGCCGTGCTGCGGACCTCGCGCCCAGCGGGCGCACGCAGCTCGCAACCGTCGAAATGCAAGGGGAGACATTTCCCGCTGACGGGCGGGCTCGAAGGCGGGCTGGGCGGCGACGGCGATGCCCATGTAGCCGCCGTCGGCGTTGTCGGCACCAGCGCCTTTGGAATCGCGGGGCTTCTTGGGCGTCTTTCGGTCTGGCGAGCGGGCGCTCTTCCCTGGCTGGCTTCCCAGTGCTCCTTAATCACCGTTTGCCCAGCTCAGGGCTGATCCACTCCTGCGCGCAACAACACCCCCTCTCCACGTCGATGACGTGCTGTAGCTGGCTGCCCATGGCTTCGTTGTTGCGGTTCCCATGCAGGCGATCCCTGCACCGTCGCCTCAGCCAGCTGCAAGCTGCGGGCGGCGAGCTCCGCCGCGGCCAAAACCTGGCGCGTTCACCTGGTCGTGGCATGCCTGCGTCTCCAAGGGGCGGCTAGCGTGTTCGTGATCTGGCACTCCTGGAACGCCCAAAGCTGCGGCGGGCCATCGGTGAACCGCCGCTGCCCAGCTGGAAGCGCAGCAGACCAACCGCGCCATTCTGGGGCCCCTGACGGGCCAATCGGGGTGAACGTTCTGGGCCAAGCCTCCCGCCGCGCCCCGGCAGTTCTGGCGCTGACCGAGCGCGCCCGCAGTGACGCCCAGGACCTTCGCGTCGTTGGGCGGCCCTGCAAGCAGACCAACTGCGCCGTCAGGGCCGGGCGCCGCAAGCGCGGCCGCGGGCGCCGCGGGCGCTGCGGGGGCCGCCGGCGCCAGTGTCGGGGGCACCGGGGCGCCGGCAAGCGCGCCGGCAGCCGCTGGCACCAGGGCGCCAGCCACGAGGCCGTCGCCTCCACCCGCCAGGACACCGCCAGCGCCAGGCGCCAGAACATGGCAGGGCTCCCGCGGGGCCAGGGCCCGCGTCAGGCCCGCCAGGCCTTGCCACAAAGCCCGCGAGGCCGCCGCGCCGCCTCCAATGTTGGGCGGCAGCGGCGCGCCGGGGGCAGGGAAACCCGGCCGGACGGCAGCCGCATCTCGGGAGACCACACCTGTCGCCGCCAAGAGGGGAGCCCTTCGGAAACGGTAGACGCGGCCCCCCGCAGCGAGGGCCGTGCCGCCGCCGATGATGCCGTGGGGGAACCGACCCCTCCGCAACATGTCACCTCCCGGGATGAAGTTCTCCTCCTACGAAGCGCCACGGCGGGCCCTGGCGGCAGGGGAGGCCGCGGCCGCGCCGACCCCAGCCCAACACCCCAATCAACAGGCCCCACCGACGAGGCCGATGAGGCAGACGATGACGGCCACCAGGAGGTGGATGATGACCAGGTAGTTGAGGGGCACCGGCCCCGGCACGCTGACCACGCCGGGCCGCACTCGAGGCGGCAGTCGCGGGACAGACGGGGCAGCTGAGCAGGGGCGCGCAACTGCACGGTGGGCAGGGAGCCGATGGTGCCCGCAGCACCGACCCCGTAGACAGCCCCCGAACCACCTCGGCCACGGACGCGCGAGTCGCGGCTTGCATGAACCGCCCTTCTCCTCGAGGTATGGGGGGTGCCAATTTGAGCGGATACGGCGGCAGAATCCGTGCGGCCGCCCCCATTTCGTTCATTGCTCCCTGTTCTGAAAACTGCACAGGAAGAGGGGGAAAATGAGGAGGAGGAGGACGACGACGACGACGAGGACCAAGGTAAACCCAAGACGCGTCAACGATGTTGCAATAATCCCTCCCTCCAAGTTCCCTCTTCACAGGTCCCTACAAAGACTGGTTTTCATTGTGGGAAGTGCTCCATTGGAAGACAACCGTCTGAGAACCCTGAATCGTGCCAGAACACAATCCCTGGGACTTCAGCGCCGCGAATCAACGTGGTTGTTGCGTTCTGACATGTCTAAATCGTGCGTGCTAGACCACCGCTGCGTCCTGACAGTGCGATATGGCTCCAGAACGCCAGTCCTGGGATTTCGTCCATTGGTTGTTGCGTTCTGACATGTCTAAATCGTGCGTGCTAGACCACCGCTGCATCCTGACAGTGCGATATGGCTCCAGAACGCCAGTCCTGGGATTTCGTCCATACGAATCCTTCAAGCTGCAACGCGTATTGAATTAAACAACGATGTGCGCGGCGCAAGGGCAAGAACCACATGTTGGAAAGGAAAGGCCCTCCATCGATGGAGCTGCTGCGAACTTTTAAGACGAGTGTGCGCTGCGCTAAAGCGATAACCACATTTTGAAAACCACACGCCCTCTGTCCGTGAAACTGTTGCAAATGTCACGCTTCCTGGTCATAGATGGTGAAGAAATCTAAGCGAAACGCCTGGCCCGTCCTGCCGAAGGGTCTGGGGGTGCGGCAGGGGGGAGTTACTTGCAAGGAAAGGAGATGGAAGAAGAGGAGGAGGAGGAAGAGGAGGAGGAGGAGGAGGCAGGGTGCGGAGCTGCTGCCTGGGCCTCGGGGGGAGGGGTCTGGCGGAGCATACGGCCACGGAAGCAGCCGCAGACCAAGGGCCGCCAGCGTTCATCCTGGTGCGCTGTGCTCCTGGAAACCATGAGCCGTTTCGCCGTTGTCGGAACCAGCAGGGCCCTTCGCGTGCCCCGCTGGGCCGCCAGAGAAGAACGCTGGGCCCAGGGGAAGCCCCGGGGGCTTCGCTCGGGACCTGTCTCCCCCCCACGCCAAGCCCGCATGGCTGAGCTTAACCAGCACAGACAAACACACAAACATACATGTGTGTGTCTCCTCCAGCGCGCCGGTGGATGCAGTCGGTGGGCCCGAGGGCACAAGAACGGGCTACGCACGCTCAAGCATATTGGCCGCTTCGTGCAGGAGCGGAGGAAGCCCGAAGCCTCGGGCTGACGTCAGGTCGGGCGTGGCCGGCCGCCGAGCGGCAGAGACCAGACGAACTGCAGGGCGACATCGGGGTAAGCGCAGAGCCGAGGCGCCAGAGCCAGCACACCCGCACGCGCAGCAGGGAGGCAGGGTGCGGGCGCAGGGCGCCCCAGGACGTGCACGTGGCCAGCGGCGTCGGCCTGCAAGAGGGGGGGCCAGCACGGGCTGGAGAGGAGAGGATGCCACCACACCTGCCAGTAGGAGCTCTGCGCGGCGGCCGTCCTCGGGAAAGCTGCGCCCCCCGTCCTCGGGAAAGCTGAGCCATGGCGTCATCTTGTTGCATCGCAGCACGGGAGAGGGGTGTGGGGGGGGATTTTTCCGAGGGGGTCAGCCGCGTCAAATAAATCTTGACGGGGGGTGCTGGGTAGCCTCGTGAACGACTGCGCCCTGACTGTGGGCTTTGACCAAGTCGGCTTTGAACCATCCTCGATAGAAGGGGAGACTGTGCTGCGCCATACGCGCCTGTCTTGCTTGTTATATCGTTCGCTCGCTTCGAAGACATATACCTGTCCGCTGATAATTGACCCGATCACGGCAGAACCACATCCTCCCAACGCGTCGCTGTCGACTCACGCCGTCGCTCCTCCACTTGATGAGCTTCTTGGGTGTGTGGGGGATTCTGTACCCGCAAAAGCAGAACAGAGTGTTGGCCGTCTCGTCAAAGTGCCTCTTTGCTGGCGACACCGTCGCGATCAAGAGCGTAAACCTGGCCGCTCTCGCGACGCATAATGCCACTGAAAATGAAGGGCAACGTAACGGGAGAGTGGATCATGGGGGGGGGGCATCGACCTGGACTCGGCGATACATCGCGGATAGATCCTGGATAGGTCCCCGAGGGGGAACCCCCACGTGGGGGGAGGGGGGGGTCTATCAGGCCCTTATCGGGGATGAGTAGGCAATTGGTGGTCGATGTATCCCCCCTGAGCCTATCCCCCCTACGTTGCCTCTGCGAAAGACGCGTCTTGGATTCTGCATCTAGCAATTCGCACGCCTGCATCCTGCCCCACAAAATCATCCTCCATGCGCTCATGCATGTATCCTTGACTGTGTCCGCTGGGGTAATGCTTGGCCACGCGTGACCATCCTGAGTGAGAAACTATCAGCGGACATATCCAGCAACGGCACACAAACAAACTCCTAGACACACCAAGGCCTCACCTTCTCCCAACTACACGTGCACAACACATTCACTTACAATCTACGTACACCTATGGACATTAGGATTGCGACACTTAGAGGACGAGCAAATAGATCTCGTATACCGTGATTCGTCTTCGTTCGTTGAGGCACACTCGATCCGCACTTCCACGAACGCTATTATCTCCGTGGTGAATTCGTCCAAGCGTAGCGTCGAAGTAACATTCGTTCAAGGCAGGCACAGCTAGGAACGATAAGCTCGACCTCTGCATTACCAGTACCTTCTGCCTGTGGCCCTCCGCATTTCCTGCCGGCGCTGCCCATGGCTGCACGCCCATGCCGCATGCCGCTGTCCTCCGCCCTATGGAAATCAACAGTGAAATCAACAGTAGGAACGAGTTGCCGCACAACGACTCCATGAGCACCTTCGCAGATGAAAACAGACTCTGTGCCACGCTGCCAGCCATCCTCTCCACCCCCAATGATGCAGTGCCACGCTTCATGAGTAAGGACTTCGGTTACAGCTCATGCTCATCCCCGCGCTCCTCCTCCTCCTCCTCCTCCTCCTCCTCCTCCTCCTCCTCCTCCTCCTCCTCCTCCTCCTCCTCCTCCTCCTCCTCCCCGCCAGCGCGCGATGCGCCCACTTTTCCGACGCGGGCGGCGCTCCTCGCGAGGGCGCGGCCGCGGCGGCCACGGCGGCCGCGGGCGCCGAAGCGCACCAGAGCGCCAGCAGCCGCGGCGCCCCTCGCGGGTCGCTTCGGCGGCGGTGCCAAGCGGCGGCGGCAAGCGCCGTGCGGCCGCGGCAGGCGCCCGCGCGTCCCCGCTGCGACGCCGGCTCGGGGCGTCGGCCGACGCGGCGACGGCGGGCCACCGATGGGAGGCAGACGCGCGCGGCGAGCAGGCGGCTGCGCCTGCAGCTGGCCGGGGGCGCAGGGATCGCACAGCCCAAACCTCCAACATGCCCAGACGGACATTTTTCACCGTTGTCGGCATCTGGGGGCCCTCGATGGGCCCCGGACCGTCAAACAAAGATCCGGGAAAGCAAACCTGTCCCCGGGAAGGGGTCCAGAGGCCCGGGGAGCCCGCATAGAAAGAATCAAAACATCGGGGATCCGAGGAGGTCGGAGAGCTTCGCGCTCGGGTCTCCCCCGAGGGCCCGCCCAGGACGAGGGCTGGCCGGGAGGCCGTGGAGCGTGCTGGCCTGAGGCGCCGAGGGATGGCTGGAGGCCACGGGGCTGGCCGAGGGCTCTCGCGTGTGTATCTGTTGAAGTCTCTGCGGGGATTTGCCAGAAGCCCCGAGGATCGAAGATCGACGGGACGCAACTTCGGCGCCCTGGGGATAGACTATCGCTGTCCGAGCTCTGATGGAGTCTCCTCTGTGGCGGTGGTGATGATGAATCTTGGCTGCGCCAAGTGACAATGCCCCCCGGCTGACCCGACACGCCCCACCAGGAACGAACAAAAACGTGACGGGATGGAGCCCTGGCCTCCGCTGCTCAGGCCTGGGATCCTCTGGCTTCCGGCATCTCTGGGGCCTCCGGGGCCTCCGGCGGCCTGCGGAGGCCTCTGGGGACCTCCGCAGGCCTCCAGAGACCTCTGGATCGCCGCGCGCGCGCTTGCCTTCGCGCCCTCGCGTCAGCCCCCCTGATTGTGAAGGGTGACTCCTCTCTTGCCCAGCCCGCGGAGGGCTCAGCGCGGCCATCGTCGCGGCCCCACGGGTGACCCGGGTCCCCCCCGCTTTGAGGACGAGAGCCTTGGCTTAAGTCGGGCGTGTCCCCCTACAGGGGGATTGTGGACGAAAAATTAAAATTATCCCGGCAAAGCAACCTAACAGCGATGTGTAGGAGCACATCTGGAAGCATTCCCCTTAAGATTCGGAGAGAATCCAGTTGTAGAATTCTGCTGTTCTCGCAGTCGTAGTCGCATTCGCGATGACAGTCGCAGTGGCAACGGCAGTCGCAGTCACAGCCTCAGCCTCAGCCTGCCTCAGCCTCTGCCTCAGCCTGCCTCAGCCTCAGCCTGCCTCAGCCTCAGCCTCAGCCTGCTTCAGCCTCAGCCTCAGTCTGCCTTCAGCCTCGCCTCAGCCTCAGCCTGCCTCAGCCTCAGCCTGCATCAGCCTCAGCCTCAGCCTCAGCCTGCCTCAGCATCAGCCTGCCTCAGCCTCAGCCTCAGCCTGCCTCAGCCTCAGCCTCAGCCAGCCTCAGCCTGCTTCAGCCTCAGCCTCAGTCTGCCTTCAGCCTCGGCCTCAGCCTCAGCCTGCCTCAGCCTCAGCATCAGCCTCAGCCTCAGCCTCAGCCTGCCTCAGCATCAGCCTGCCTCAGCCTCAGCCTCAGCCTGCTCAGCCTCAGCCTCAGCTGCTTCAGCCTCAGCCTCAGTCTGCCTCCTCAGCCTCAGCCTGCCTCAGCCTCAGCCTGCTCAGCCTCAGCCTCAGCCTCAGCCTCAGCCTCAGCCTGCCTCAGCCTCAGCCTGCCTCAGCCTCAGCCTCAGCCTGCTTCAGCCTCAGCCTCAGTCTGCCTTCAGCCTCGGCCTCAGCCTCAGCCTGCCTCAGCCTCAGCCTGCATCAGCCTCAGCCTCAGCCTCAGCCTGCCTCAGCATCAGCCTGCCTCAGCCTCAGCCTCAGCCTCAGCCTCAGCCTCAGCCTGCTTCAGCCTCAGTCTGCCTTCAGCCTCGGCCTCAGCCTCCGCCTGCCTCAGCCTCAGCCTGCATGCCTCAGCCTCAGCCTCAGCCTGCCTCAGCCTCAGCCTGCCTCAGCCTAGCCTCAGCCTGCCTCAGCCTCAGCCTCAGCCTGCTTCAGCCTCAGCCTCAGTCTGCCCTCAGCCTCGGCCTCAGCCTCAGCCTCAGCCTGCCTCAGCATCAGCCTGCCTCAGCCTCAGCCTCAGCCTCAGCCTGCCTCAGCCTCAGCCTGCCTGCCTCAGCCTCAGCCTGCCTCAGCCTCAGCCTCAGCCTCAGCCTCAGCTGCTTCAGCCTCAGCCTCAGTCTGCCTTCAGCCTCGGCCTCAGCCTCAGCCTGCCTCAGCCTGCCTGGCCTCAGCCTCAGCCTGCCTCAGCATTCAAAATGTGGCCCAGGAATGGAGTTCTGGGAACTCGAAGACACGAAGTGGCCTACAGTTGGCTCCGGGCATTCAAAATCATGGCCCAGGAATGGAGTTCTGGGAACTCGAAGAGCACGAAGTGGCCTACAGTTGGCTCCGGGCATTCAAAATGTGGCCCGGGAATGGAGTTCTGGGAACTCGAAGAGCACGAAGTGGCCTACAGTTGGCTCCGGGCATCCAAAATGTGGCCCGGGAATGGAGTTCTGGGAAGTCGAAGAGCACGAAGTGGCCTACAGTTGGCTCCGGGCATCAGAATGTGGGCCCGGGAATGGGCATTCAAAATGTGGCCCGGGAATGGAGTTCTGGGAGGTCGAAGAGCACGAAGTGTGTGACTGTTTGCGAAAAACGAGTTCGGACACGAGTTCGGACACAGCTCCCCGGATGCCGCCCAGACCCCCCTGTGGAGTCATCTGCTGCTCTCTTTTGACCCCACTAGAAACCTATCAGCAAAAGCTGTTAGGTAAATACTCGAAACATACACAGACAAATGCCCCAAAATACTCAAAAAATAGTTCCCAGACTAGTTTTTCACTATTTCTGAATATTCCCCCTGTAGAGGGACAGGCCCGACTTAAGCCTTGGCCCCTGGAGTATCCCCCCCCCCCCTGCTGTGGCCTGCGTTCGCCTGCCCGGCGGGCTGCAGAGGCGGGCAGAACCCAACATGCTTGCGCGAGCTACCACGGGATCGAAGTGCCCCGATGCGAGACGGCGCGCGGTCGACCAGGAATCTCAGGCAGACGAGGTCGGCGCTTCTGCCGAATATATTGGGGGTGAGGCAGCCGCCGGCTCGAGCGGAGAGTGCAGACGATACATGCCGCCTTCAATTAAATTACTCCAACCAGCTGTTTGAATCCTGATGTTGGAACAAGTTGTTGGAAACATCGATGAACATGTCAAACAACCACGTGGAACATTCAGGAAGAAGGAGCAACTCTCCAGAACAAAAAAAACAAAATATCCGTAGTGGTGGTCGAAGCCCTGTTCTGGAGGTTGCCCCGCTGACTGTACCTCCGCCCTTTAGGAGCCTACTGCGCCCGACAGCGCGCGAGACCAATCCGAAAACGGCCGAAGACTCCGACGCCAGCCGGAGAGCGGAGACAGACGCCCGCGGCGGCACCAGACCCGAAGCCCTACCGGTGAGCATCGTTTCACCGATCCCTACCCCCACTGGCGTGGCCTGGGCCCTCGTGGCCGATGTACATCCCTGGATGGGCGTACAAGCTGTTCCCTTCGGGTTTCGAGGGGCCTACCTCCAACTTTGGTAGTGGGGTGGGTCAAGCGATACTGAACCGAGCCGCCGTCTGGAGTGGCGCTCGGCGGCGCGGCCGACCCGACCGAGCCGACCGAGCGCCGCGAACCGCAAAGCGGCGGGCCGAACCGAGCAGCGGACACCCTGGGAGACGACTCTCGGGGAACGAATCCTTGCCACAAACGGACACGTTCGGAGTTCAGCGCGGATGTCTTGGATCGGCGCTGATCCCCCTGCGGCGCCTCTGGCGCCGCCCCTGGCGACTTCCGCGCGCAAAGCAGGGGGGTCTACTAGCGCAGATCCAAAAAAGCCGCGCGGGCCTCCGATTTGTCAATGCTCATGCCATGATTTGTTTCCCGAGATTCTGTTTTGGGGGGGGGGGCCGGCCAGCGCGGCCGCGCCTGCGAGGCGCACCAGGGGCTGCCTAGGGGCGCGCCCGCTTCCGCGCCTTCGCCTTCGCCTTCTTGCGCGGCCGCCGGGGGACCTGGCCACGGCAGGAGGGCCCGAAACGCCTGCGGCCGATCCACGCTTCAGTCTCCAGAGTGGGGAGGGAGGCAACCGCGGCGGGGTGTGGAGGTCGGGACTTCCTCCTCAGAGGATAAAGGAAACATTCTTAATGGATGTTCGACCTTCGTTCTGGAGGCGTTTCTGCATCCATGCCTGACGTTTCTTCGATCCAAGATGGGAGTTCGACATCCCAAATGAAAATTCGATCATGCGGGGCACAACTGCCGCCCAGAGCAGAGGATGTGGGCTGGACCCCCGAAGGTCCACAACCGAAACCAATTATGGAGCAACACCTGTCAACATCGAATCAAGAGATCGGATCGAGTCGAATTGTTTTTCGGATCGGGCTGCTCCAGTACGGAATTGTACATGATTTGAATCGGCCGCGCCAAGACGCACTGCAACGCCATGCAAACATCGGGCCACATCGGATGAACAGAATATGAAAATCGAATCGGATAGAACCAGCCGAAGCCGATATCGACATCGACCCCAGGTCGGACCTGAGTTACAAAGGTTCACCCGCCCTGGATTGAGATTTTGCTTGCCCCACTCCAGCGGCGAAGGCCTCAAGTTCGAAGATCCTTGAACCTCTTAGGTCCCCGTCTCCATTCCCCTTCTCCCTCCCTCCGCCCTCTCCTCCATTCTGCCCCCCCCCTCATTGCACTCCACAGGGCGCCGCAAGGAATCCCGAAGAGACCCTCGAAGCGGCCTTCAGGAGACCCCAAGCGGCCCAAAGCCGCCCCGAGATGGCGCACCGCAAGACGGCCCCAGCGACGGCCAGAGCCTGTCCCGAGACAGGCTCGTGGCCAGCACTGGGCAGCCTCAGGGCTGGCTATGGGCCGCCCCGCCCTCCGAAAATGCCCCGAAAGCCGCCCGAGCGACCGCGAGGCCTTCCACGATGAGCCCGAAGACCGCCACCAGGCTCCCGAGAAGCCCGAAGAAACTCCCAACGAACCCTGCGGCCAACTCTCCCAGGAACCCCAAGAAACAGCGATGCGGCATGCCACGGCCGTTGCGCCGTGAAAAATTCAATTGGCACGCCTGCTCTCCACTGGAGGAGGCCCTTGCTACGCGCTGCGGCCCTGGACCGTGTCGCATCTCGCGAGTCTTTGGGGCCCAAGGCATGGATCCGTCGCACGCAGCAGTTGTTTTCTGGGCGGTTGCCCAAGAAGTTGCCGCACGCAGTGTTGTGCTGGCACAGTGGAGCGTCCGTCGGGCGAAGCCCGGGCGACCGCCCGAGGGACGAGCAGGAGGAGGAGCAGGCAGAAAGGCGACGCAAGAAAGCGGACGAGGGGGCAACGGGCGACGACGACACCACCAGGAGGGCAGGTTGACGGGGGACCTGGGGCCAACGACGAATTGATTCAAACTCACTCCCTAGAACAAGTTATACACTTTGTACCCCAAGACGCCTCGCTGGTTTGGACATTCATTCGAGCAGTACCTCAACAGTTATTATTTCTATGCTTGGCGATTGACTATGCCTTGTCCGAGCGCTTGTCGGGCGGCCTCTGCGTGGCGCAGGGCCCCGCCGCGCATGCATGTTGCAATTGGCAGAACGCGTGCGCGAATTACCGATAACCACTGTAATCTGGGACGCCCTCTGCGGCGTTTCCCGGGGTCGCGGAGACGCGAATTCCCAACCTGGAAAACAGTCTGGCGCGGCAGCGACTCGCCGGGCATGGCGGACAGCTCTCCGTAGTGCACCAATTTCTTGGCAAGCACCTGCTGGTTCGAAGATTTCTGGTTTGCTTTGCCTCGCACGTCTTCGTTGCTAACATGTGAAATCATGGAGTGCGCAACGCTCGAAAATTACGTCAACGCTGTGCTTGAAAAGGGTCGATCTTGACTCGGCCTGCCATGTGCAGACAAAGTGTTTCGAGGATGTACGTAAGTCTGGATACGTCGCAGGCGTTGAACAAGTTCACCTGTCTGGCCCTGCTTATGTTGGCATGCCTCCAAATGGCTCGCAGCGCATCGAAAGACGCACGGGCTTCGGCGGGCGACCGAGGCCACTTTTTTCCCGTCGGCCCCGAAGAGGCTGCCCAGGTAGACCGCCGACATTACCATCTAGACCGGCATGCCCTGCGGCGCGTGGATGTCCATATCGTGCCCGATGCGCACGTGTGCGGTCCTGTCCCTGTTGGGCTCGAGTGCGTACACGCGAACCATGGATATCAGCCTGTCCAGGAAAAACTGCAGCCTGTCGATGTCGTTCGACACGGGCGCCGCGTCGTCAGCGCACGCCACGTCGGCATTGAAAATATCAGCTCGCGCGCGTCCGAACTGCGAATTATCGTCTTGTTCAAGATCCCCCATCAGCGCGCCCAACATTATGATGAACAGGCACGGGCTCAAGAGGCAACCTTGCGCGATGCCGGAAGACTGCGCGCGCCGCTTGCTGCAGCCATGCTCGTCTTTCACCTCAAACATGCGACCATCATTCATGGCAGCAATAATCTTGACGCACGGGTCGTTTCGGCCAAACCGAGCAACAGCCATCAGCAGCGCGGCGGGGCCCACCTGGACGAACGCCTTCGACCAATCGCGCATGACGGCCAGAACTTTCCGGGCTTCTCCGGCCCACGCTTGTTCGATGTAACTATGCATTATGAAGACGGCGTCGCTCCCGCCCCGCTTCTTTGGGAATCCGCACTGGCTTGGCTGAAGGCGTTCCTCGGCACCACCATCTGGAATCTTGTTCAGCAAGAGACTTGCCAGGAGCTTGTAGCTCACGGCCAGCACGGAGATGGGCCTATAATTGGCCGGCAGAGACTCGTCCCCCTTCTTGTAAATTGCGATGATGCTACTCTGCCGCCACGGCTGCGGCACCCGTTTCTGCTGCCACGCGCACAGAGAGCAGCACACGCATCATCATTGCAGCGAAAGGCTTTTCAGAAATCGGGCGGGATGTTTTCTGCTCCGTCTGCTGTCCCCACTCGTAGATTGCCGAGCACGGCGCGCAGCTCGGCCGCAATGAAGTCTTCATCTGGGAGGTCCAAATCCCGCGCACATCTGTCCACGCGGGAGGGGTCGCGATGGTGCGGAGGGGGGCCATTTCACGTCTGACAGGTACGTTACCATGGTCTCTGCTCTGTGCGCGCTGCCCACCAGGTCACCCCTGTCGTCTCTCAGCCTGCCTTGGGACTTCACCCCTCTTCTCGATTCGCCGAATGCTCTGCCAGCTTCCGTCTGCGACCATGGGCGTCAGAACTTACGATTGAATGTCTCAAATTTCCTCTTCCTCCTCTCCTCTTCCTATTGCCCCCCCTCTCGGAAGGCGAAGACGACAATCGGTTGCTGGCAACCGAACTCGCTAATTCATCCGCTTCGTGCCCGGACCCCTCAGGTCCGGGGCGTGACTACGGTTTCACGAGTGCTGCCTCTAAGCCCAGCAGCCAGGGCAACGGCACCCTGCTGCTCTCAGTTTTGAGGACGAGGGCGAAGAGGGGAGCCAGAGGGGGACCACCCAGAATGGAGCTTCGCTCTCCATTTGCAAGCTTTCAGATCGATTCGTCCATGATGTCTTTTCACGCGCTTCGGAAACTGTGGGACCATCTGGGGAGGATCGACGCGCGGGCAGGAGGGCGCCCTCTCTACACTGGCATCGATCCTGGCCGAGCCCATCCTGAGCCTAAAATCTGTACATACGCCCGACCTACAACGCTCGACGAAAATAACGTCAAAAATGGTCGGCGCGCCCCTTCAATGTCGTTTCCTTTCTGCCTTTCGATCTCGCCACCTTCAGTGTGGAAGCAGACTGGAGCGCGGTCTGGGCTGGCGCGACTCGGAAGGGCGATATTGGAGAGTGGGCGCTAACAAGTACTTCGCACGTGACTCGCTTTGGAAGTTGACTTTCACGAGAGTAGCTTGGTTCGAACGTCTTCCTGGCGCATTTTCTCTGTCTCACTTAACCCGAGTGATGCCTCAGTATCTCCATAACTATATCCGTGCAGGATGGCGGATAGCAGATTCTGATCCAGGCTGCCACTCGCGTCGACGCGACCGCCTGGGGGGACGGAACCAATGCGACTTTACACTCAGCAGTGCCACCTGGGCCGTGCGGATTGTAAATTCATAGCAACAGAGGCCACCATGAGCGTTCGACATTGTTTTTCCCCACATCCAAAGTGGGGTTCTTGCTCCCCACATCCAAAGTGGGGTTCTTGTTTTCTCCTGACATCCCGCGCAGTCCTGACCTCGCCTCACTCCCCTCTGTCGCACACGCTCACACATCAACATCGTCGTCATCACTCAACATCATCATCATCATCATCATCATCATCATCATCATCATCATCATCATCATCATCATCATCATCATCATCATCATCATCATCATCATCATCATAATCAGCATCAGCATAATCATCATCATCATCACCATCATCATCATGGCATTCAACATCATCATCATCGTCATCATCATCGTCATCATCATGGCACTCATCATCATCATCATCATCACCATCACCATCATCATCATCACCATCACCGTCACCATCAACATCGTCGCCACCACTCATCATCATCATCATCATCATCATCATCATCATCATCATCACCATCATCATTACCATCATCATTACCACCGTCACCATCGTTACCACGCCACCATGACCATCGTCATCGCATACACTTACACACTCACACACCACACACACACACCTTCATGAATTCTCACGCGGAAGCCTCGTCTGCGAGTGACTTGCGAGGAAGTCTCCGGCGGGAGCCCCCTCCCCGTGGGGCCCGCAGATCACGCTACTAATCCGATGGGGGCCATTCGATTCCTGTAATGTCGTCATTTTGGGGTTCCTGAAGCCTGAATCTTCACGAAGTCTCAAGCGGGCGCCTTGTCTGTGAATGACACACGAGGAAATCTCAGGCGGGAGCCCCGTCCCTACGGAGCCCGCAGATCATGTTACTAATCCGAAGGGTTCATTCGACTCCTGTGATTGTCGTCATTTTGGGATTCCTGAGGCCTGAATCTTGATGAAGTCTCAAGCGGGAACCTCGTCTGCGAGTGACTTGCGAAGAAATCTCAGGCTACTCTCAGGCTGGGGACCCTCCCTATAGGGCCCACAAATCATGTTACTAATCCGAAAGGGTCATCCTCAAACCTGTACCTGTCGTCGCTCTTGGGCCCCTTTGACTCTTGCGGAATTCTCAGGCGGGCGCCTCGTCTGCGACTGAATTTCGTGGGCATATCAGGCGGGATCTCTCTCTCTCTCTCTCTCTCTCTCTCTCTCTTGGTCCCGTAGCTCATGTAACCAATCAAAACCTGTACGTGTTGTCTCTTTGGGGCTCCTGACGCTGGAGTATGGAAAAAACGTCGAGCGGGAACCTCGTCAGGGAGTGGATCGCACGGGCGCCTCCGGCTCGCGCTCGAAAAAAACGCCCATTCCTTCGGAGCCCGACTTGCCGCTGGCCTGCCGTTGGCCGTCACGGGCCACTCTTCCTTATGGGGCTCGCACTTCACGTTGGCCACCCGAACATTGTATGCCGAGCTGGTCGTCGGCAAACTGTCGTGGGACCGCGTGCCCGACATGGGGAAATCCCGCACTTCCGCAGTAGCATAGGACACCAAGGCGAATGAAAAACTGACGACGACGACGACGACGACGACGACGACGAGACAGCGGCCGGGCGCAGGGGCAACCTCCTGTGTCCAGGCCGGGGGTGGAAACCCATCCTCTGCCGAATCGGAGACGGGTAAGGAAATGCCGCTGGTCGCGCCCTACCGCAGGGAATCTGGCTGCAGGCACACGGTTTCGAGGAGTCTCCGTTGACCTGGATGTCGCCGATCTGCTGCGACAGAGCGCCGACGCGAGCGACGGCCAGGCCGATACGCGGAGCTTGCTGACGTTCAGGCCCAGCGAGCAAGAGCTCATGTGGCAGAGTTCGGGGCCGCACGCCGTGCGCCGTTCGGAGTTCATCCTGGCGCGCGCGTCCTACCTCACTTCCACGCTGTCGCAGGGCCAGACGCTGCGCAAAGGCGTCACCATCGACTGCGCCAGGGACGAGAACGCTGGCCGCACGGGCATGTCGGACGACATGTGGTGGCTGCGTCTCTACGTCACGTTCTCCGGCGCCACGCGCGTGCGGAACAAGCTGATCCTGCGACCGCCGCCGCCAGCGTCCTGGAAGCGGGGCCGCCTGCGTCCTTGCGGAAGTGGCTCGTGGAGTTCGAAATGAGAGCGGAGAGCTCCAGGGCAAAGGCGGAGCAGCTCGCAGCAGAGCTGGATTTCGTGCTGCCTCCCGCCTGAGCGCGGCGGCGCCCCGCTCGCAGACCGCGGGGTTGTCCCAACGGCTTGGTCTCGCGCGCCAGCGGCTCGCAGGGTTGCCCCGACGGCCCGGCCCACGGCGTTGCCCCAACGGCTTCGCGATGTGGCCATTAGAGAACGCGCCCGCGTTGACTGACGCGGCGACGGCGCCGAGGAAAGCCAACACGCGCGCTCGCGCAGTAGAGGGAGGAGGTGATGGGGGGTGAAACAAAAACAAGAAGGCGAGAAAAGGGCAACGTAAGGAACGGAAGGAAGGCCTGCACCCGGGCGAGAAGGATAATGACGCAGAGGACACAATGAAGGCGCGTCACCAATCACGAGGACGACGATGAGGCGTATGTCCAAATTCGCCGTGGGAATGTTCATGCGGGGCTCCTTTGACTTCGGAGTAATGTTTGAACTCTGGATGGGCCCGTAGTTGTTCAAGTAGTTTTAATATTCCCCTCCATATATATATATATATATATATATATATATATATACATACACATACATACATACATATATAGATACATATATGTGTATATGTATATGTATCTGTAGACGTGTATATTATATATATATATATATATATATATATATATACATAACACTCTCCCTAAAGGAGTCTCGCTTGTTTTCTAAGGAACTGGGCCTGTCTGTCGGTCTGGCGGCTATGTCGTGGCTTTCGCTGCCCCGTCGCCGCCCCGTCGCCGTTTTGTCGCCGCCCGTCGTCTGGGCGTGTCTGTCGGTCTGGCGGCTATGTCGTGGCCGTCGCCGCCCCATCGCCGCCTCGTCGCAGCCCATCGTCTGGGCATGTTTGTCGGCTGGCGGCTACGTCGTCGCCGTCGCCGCCCCGTCGCCGTCCACAATTGCGACGCATAACCTGCGTCGCAAGGACTGCACCAAAAACATTGCACCTCATAAATTACACCACGTTGATTATCCGTCTTACCCCCATCACCCCCCGGACTTATCGATCCGGCCTCGCGCGTTGCAATTTACATATGGCTGCGCCTCTTTATGTATGCCCACCATAACACATACCACCCCAGCCAGGCCGGAGTTCGAAGCCCCCTCATCCTATGCCAAAAAATATGCGCGCACTCGTTTCTCAAATCTCATCAGGATCCAAAACCCCTTGCCCCAAAAACTGGACGACGTGCAATCGCGCGCGTCGTCGGGCGGGCACGCCGCAGTCCTTCAAAACCCAAGCTTTCGTAAATATTTCAACAACAAACGCCCCGAAAACGTGGAACAACTCAGGGTTTCGCAACTCGGGTTTTCAAGGAAAAACAAAAAATGCGCCCGCGCGCTTGCGAATTCTCGAGAAAACCATCCGTTGTTCAACATGTTCATGCAATGCTACCACGCGGCCTCTCGCGCGCGCATGTCGAAATCGCCCCTGCGCCCCTGCGCGCGAGCAGTCGCAATATTTTTTTGCAAGAGTGCCGACGCGCAAGCGCGCGCGTTGTCGCGCGCGCACCGAAATCATTCAAAACTATTGGATGGCGCAAGGATTTCAGGAACGAGTGCCCCGAAATCATAAAACATGGTTTTGCAGCATGAATTTTCGAACAAGCCCGCGCTCGCGGTCTTGCGGAATCTTACGAAAACCACGGCCTTCAGACTGGCAGCCTCTTGCGGGGGCCTCGCTCTAGAGCGAGCCCCCCGCAGAAGCACGCAAAGAACCGCTCGTCTTGGCCCACCCAAACGAAAAAACCGTCACCGATCTGGCCTGGCGGGGTTCCAGAGGCGGACGCTGTGCGCGCCCTGAGGCGGCGGGCCAATCGACGCAGGGCCGCGCCCTCGCCTGAGCGCGCGCACCGATATGCAGCGCGGCGCGCGCTGCCTTGCGCCCGAGGCCCGCGGATAATAGCGGCGCAGACATTGCTGGGCAACCTTGAGATACGCGCTGATTGCACGGGATCAAGCCGGGACTATATAGGCACATGTGGACTCAATGTCTGTTCGGGGGCCGCTCGAACCAACCGAAGGGCCGATGCATCGCGCGTCACGTCGCTTTCCATCGATCAATGAAAACGCATCTACAGCGCGCGCGTCTTTCTCGAGGAGCCCAGCAGCATCTTGCGACGGCCGCGTTCGCTTGGTTTACGCGTTCCAAGAAAGCAGCAGGCAGCGAAACGAAGAGCGTGCCGTGTAAAAATCTAATTCAGCGTCTACGATCGAAAACTAAAACAGCAACTGGAATCTAAATATTTATGGTCCCGATCTGGCGAATTATTAAAAAAACACAAGTTTTCAACCTTGCCAGCCAATTCTGCCAAACGGGCCTCTCGCGCCGGATGTCGAAGTCTCCCGAGCGCCCTTGCGCGCGTGATAGAGGGCGCGATCCGCGTCAGGTAATACCGCGCGGGCCACTCGCGCACGTCGACCGCGCGCGCGCCGAAATCCTTCCAAAACCATCATCGCCGACGCGAGGACATCGTCATCATTATCACCGGCGCGATCAACGTCGGCGCCGCCATTCGCCTTGCCGTCGTCCTCGCCGCCACCGTCACCACCATCGCCACTCTCATCGTCGTGTCTGCCGTTATCGGCGTCGCCATGATACCGCGCCCGCAAGCGTCGCCGACCCGCACTGAACTGCCCGCTGGAAATGCCCAGCGGTCAGCGCCACCGCGGCCGCGTCGGTCGCGCCGCACTAGCTGGTCGCTGCGCGCGCCAGCATGCGCGGGCTAGCGCAGCCGCAAAGATGCACCAACCAACGCCGAACACTCATCGCAATCGCCGCGGGTTGGCGGGTGGGATGTTTACGCGAGCAGTGGAGTTGACAACTTCAAGTTCGGCAGGGTGAACTGCGCAACGTATATTGCACCACAATGGTTGCACAATATCGATTGCATCACATTGAGCTCATAACAGATATTGCACCACGTCGATCGCACCACCTATACTGCACCACGTAGGGTGAACAGCGTAGGTTTTACCACATAGAACCACGCAGGTTACACAACATGGGCTGCTAGGGACACACTGTTGGGGGCCACGACGGCTAGCATCTTTCAGATGCAAGAGCCAACAACTACTTGTATGAGTCGGCTTGGATTGGGGAAACTCAAAACATAACGCTCTTACGGGCCATAACTGCTGAAAACAAACTTGCAATCGAGACGCGCATGCGCCCAGACCGCTTACCAATCGTTGCCCTTCGGTTCGCCCTCACATTCACTCCGCGCGGCCTACCCTCGACGAAATTGACTTCACAAAATACCGACACGTGACATGCCCCTTCAATGTCGCATACTTTCGACCCGTCAATCTCGCCCACTTCAATGTCGAAACAGACCAGAGCGCGGTTTGGGCTGGCGCGACTCGGAAGTTCCACGATGACCGACATTGGAGAGCAGGCGCCCACAAGTACTTCGCACGCAAAGCGTTTTTGAAGTTATTGTTGGCGAGGCTAGTAGGTCACTAACATTCGCGCATCGCGCCGCGCGATGCGCGGTCATCTTTGCGCCCTCGCTGCCGCCACCGGGGGAAAGCACCTTCGCAGCCACAGGCGCGATGCGCCTCCGAGAAGTTCGGGGGCTCATCACCACGGGGGGGGGGGGGGCGCAGGACGTGGGTTGCCCCGGGGCACCCAGGAACCCAAAAGAGCGCCTCAACAGCCAGCAGTTGCAGTTTAGTGGCCTAAGGCGTTTTTTGTTGCAGACCTCGACCCCCCACGTCCATGTCGGGGAGGTGTAAGACTCAAGCTCGGGGGACTCGGGTTGGCCTGATGGGGCCGTCCGGAAAATGACGAGACCCAGCGGGTCTTAAATCTGACGCGAGCTCCCGTCGCACACACTTCACGAAGACTGGACCGTAAGAGTCCAGGACGGGCCCGTCGAAAAGCGTGTCGGCGAACCCGAGTGCCGGCGAATTCAAATCTTACGCTTTCCTCCTCCCTCTTCCTCCCTCCTCCTCCTTCCTCCTTCCTCCTCCCTCCTTCCTCCTCCTCCTCCTCCTCTTCCTGATTCCTGATTCCTGATGGCTGACATGAACGTCGTTCGTAGCCTTCCCCCCCAGGCTGGTCGGCCCAGGGTAGGTTGATCAAACTAGACAGCCTGGTCACTGGTGTGACCGGCTGTGGAGAGAATATTTGTAGTGGTACAAAAAAGACAAACAGAAGGAGGAGGGAGGGGAGAACCATCATTACCTCGAAGAAGGGAAGAGAGGAGGAAACGATACGACTGGCGGCAGTGAGACAGTGTGGCGCAAGAGTGCAGCGGTGGCGTGGGAAGGGTCAGGGGCCCAAAGGCCTGGTGGCCTTCTCCTCCTCCTCCTCCTCCTCCTCCTCCTCCTCCTCCTCCTACCGATCCCCCCGTCGCCGTCCCCCCGTGAGTGAAGAGGACCCCCCCCCCACACCTGGCAGGGAGGCTGCCCGTCGGCCGCCTCGGCCTCCTCCGCCCCGCCCGCCCGGCTGCCGGGCTGGTCGTCGCCCGCCTCGGCAGCTTCCGCCTCGTGCGCCTGCTAGTGGGGGCCGGGCTTCTGTTAGGGAGCCAACAATTTCTGCCTATGATCGGCATACCCCCCCGACCCGCCTGGACCAACTGATTCCCAACATCGAGGGCGCACGCGATGTTTTAATGCGGTTGCGGCAGCACCCGGCCTAGCGCGGTCCGCGAGCACGGGGCCCGCGTTCTGCGCGCTCCCAGGCGCAATGGGAAAATGCAGAATTCATCCGAAACGGGACTAGGGTGGGTGGGAACGTTTCGCAACTCGCCGGCTTCAGCCAAAACGGCCACGTCCGGCGGAGGCTAGCGAGACGCCATCCTGAGCCCGCCCTCCACCCGGATCAGAGTTAAGAAATTGTTACACACGTCCTAACGGCCACTAGCAACAATTTCTGCCTATGATCGGCATACCCCCCCGACCCGCCTGGACCAACTGATTCCCAACATCGAGGGCGCACGCGATGTTTTAATGCGGTTGCGGCAGCACCCGGCCTAGCGCGGTCCGCGAGCACGGGGCCCATCCTGACCAGCGCTGCCGGGGCCCGCACTACCGCACAGCACCGCCTTGCGCGCCCTGCGGAGAACTGGGAAACAGCGCCCGCAGAGGTCTTTGTACAACCGGGGAAGGGCACTGACGCGCACGGCGTTGCGGCCGCACTCAAAATGCCAAAGGCACCTGCAGAGACCTTGGCTGTCCTCTCCAGCTGCGTCGAAGACCAGCACAGCATGGTACACGCCACTGGCCTCATTCCTGACGAGGGCGACGTCCTCGCCCAGGCCAGCCGAAGGCGACGCGGGGGCGCCCTGGCAGGATTCCTCGCTGATCGCCCGAAGACGAAGGGACTCCCAATCCAAGTACCTTTTTATCTCCGCGACGTCGAGGCGGATCGTCGCCCGCTCCTGCGACCCTGCCCCGGCGCTGGACTCGAGGCAGCGAACCCGCTCGAGAAGATCGTCGAGACGCGATGCCGTCGCAGGACCTGTGGCGCCCTCACGTCGGGCCTGGTGCCCTGTTGACGTCGCCGCGAGCTGGCCCGCCACCTCGTCCAGGCTCAACGAGACCGACGCGCCCGGGGAGGCGCCGCAAGAGGCCCGGAGCGCCCAGGCCGTGGACACCGCCAACGGCGCAGCCCGGATGTACCCGAGGACAGCGTCGCTCCCCCAACGCCCCAACAACTGGATAAGCCAGATGTCCAAGCCAGCGCGGGCGAGGCTCTGGGCGCCGGACACCCGGAGAGAGTGCCCTCCCCAGAGGTGGAGGCCGTCTGCAGAGACCGCGGGCAGGCCGAGCGCCTCCGCGGCGGCCCGGATGGTGGCGACGACCGCATCCTTCTCGCACACCTTGCCCTCGGGGTCCGGGAACAAGGCCAGGTCAGGCGCGGGCAGGCCGTCCGCCGAATGCCGCGCAGGAAACCGAGCCCTGAGCCATGACCGCTGGGCCCACAGCGCGTGGGCCGGGCAAGCATTGCCGAAGACCCCAGCGCCGCAGCAGCAGCCGTGTGTGCGGGCCACGCCTAAGGCCCGAGTGTCCGTCTTTGACGCGGGCAACAGCCACGTGGAAGCGAGTCGGCCGTCCGTCCCGGCGTGGAAGGTGACCATGTGCGCGGGCGCGGCGGAAAGCTCGATCTCGCGCGTGAGCCACCAGGCGCCCGCCAGCAGCGCCAACCGGGGGTTGGCGGGGCCCCCCGCAACCAGCGGAGTCGCGTCCGTCCGGAGCTGGGCTAACGTCTCCATCGCAATGCCCTCGACCTTGCGGTCTGGCCCGAGCCCCCGCTCGCACGAACGCCGTGCCTCGGCCAAGGCTTGGCCCAAGGAGGGGGGGAAGTCGAGGTCGGCCTGCACGTGCATCTTCTTTGCCAGCGACAGGTACAGGGCTGCGGACCTGTATCCGCCAGCCTTCAGCGAAGCGCCCAGCCGCCTGATCTTCTGCCGGGTCAGGGGGATCATCTCGACGCCCCACTGCTCGAAGATGGCCTTGAGCGTCCGGCGGCGCGACGCCTCCGAGTTCGCGGTCGTCGTCGCCAGCACTTCCGCGTCGAACTGCTCGAGGGCGCGGGCCTGGGCCTGCGCCGACGTGAGGTCCGCAAGGCACCCCCTCCGGTACTGGTGCCTCCCTGGCGCCTCGCCCCGCAACCCAGGGATCGACGGCCGCGCGGCCTCCCCCTGATGCGCCGCCGTACCCTGGGGACCACCGCCTCCTGGCGCCAGGCATGGCCGCGCCGGGCTGGGGCCCGACACGCTGCCATCTGCCGCGCCGAGGAGTGGGCTACCCCGATGCCTGGCAGACGCCGGGCCTGGATCCTGCCCAACCTGACGCCGTTTGCGTCCTGCCAGGCTGGCTGCCAGATCCCACCGTGGCTGGAAGGCGCACATGGCGCGCGCGGCGCGCCGTGGGCGACGGCGCGGAGCCGGCCCACCTCGGGCCGCGGCACTACCGGACTGGGGGGGGGCGGGGATGCCTCTGACTAGCCCGGGAGGGCGGCCTCCAAAATGTGGCATCAGAGAACCCCCCCCCCTAAGGATCCTTAGGGGGGGGGTCCAAAACGCACCTTCTGAGCCCCAACTCGGCCCCGAAGGGGGCCCGGGGGAGCCCGAGAGAGGCCAAAACCATAAACATAAAAAAAAGCCGATTTTAAGTCTATGGTTCCGACCGCCTCCGGGGCCGCTCCCGGGGCCGCCGGGGCCGCCGCCGGGGCCTCCAGGGCCGCCGCCAAGGCCTCCGGGGCCGCCGCCAGGGCCTCCGGGACCGCTGCCATGGCCTCTGGCAGCACAAGATCGGATGACCGGCGTCACCGGGGGCGCGCCGGGGGGCCGGGTGGCCAGGGGTGCGCACGGGGGGCCGGGTGACCAGAATTCACCGGGGGCGCCCGGCCGCCGCCCGGCGAATTCTGAGCGCCCGCCAGGGTGCGCTCAGAATTCCCCGGGGGCGCCCAGCCACCGCCCAGCGAATTCTGAGCGCCCGCCAGGGTGCGCTCAGAATTCCCCAGGGGGGCGCCCGGCCGCCCCCCGGACGCCCGCTGGGCGCCCGCGGGGGCGGCCCCGCCCCGCCCCCGGGGACCTCCGATGGGGCGAGGAAAAGGTTGGGACGATGAAAGCAAAACTTTTCAAGCCACCCCTCTGCTGATATGGTCTCGCGCCGCCCTGCACTGCCTTTGCCCCGGGAGCCGAGCGGCGGCGCCGCCTTCATGGCCTGGCGCCGCCCTGCCCAGGCCCCCGCTGGGCGTCCGGGAGCGCGCGGCTGAGACTGGCGTGGCGCACGTCTCACTCGGGAACCCGGGCCCGCCACGCCTGGCGCCACGCGGGCACGGGGCTCCGCGGCACGCCGTGCAGCCTAGCTGGGAACGCCGCGGGAGGCACGGCCGCCAAACGGCTCAGGGAGTCGGCGACGAGGTTGAGCTCCTTGGGCAAGTGGGCGCACTCGAAGTGCAGGGGCCACCGAGCTGCCCGCCAGGCGATCTCCCGGGCGACGACGAGCATGTCTCCGCTGCCTTTGAGCTGCATCGCGTCCTGCAAGGCCGCCACGTTGTCCCCGAGGACGTAGAGCACGGCGTGCTCCGCGTGGCACCGCCAAATGATGAGCGCGAGGAGGAGCGCGATGAACTCCCAGAGGCTCTGATACTTTGCCAAGCCCAGAACGGCTCCGAAGACGTCGAGCACCTCCTGGTCCCACGAAGTCGCAAACCACTCGACTGGGGTCGCGCCCTCGAACAGCGCGGCGCCGCCCCCCCAGGGGCAGGCGTCCAATTCAACGTGGTATCTGGATCGCGGCCACTGAACCGCGTCGGGGCGCGGATACACTCGCCGCTCCAGCGGGAAGAAGCACTCGGGTCGGCGCGCCTCGTCGACTGGCTCCAGCAACGCGCGGAACCAGCGAGCCGCGGTGAAGAAGCGCTGGAGCGGCACCGTGTTCGGCGGGGACTCCCGCTTCCCCGCGTTCGCCTGGCGGAGGGCCCCCGTCAGCGCCGCCCACAAGGCCGCGGCGAACGGGGTCGCGGCCGGGATGATCTGAGCAACCCGGGCTGCCTTCCCCACCAACGACCGCGCTTGCTTGATCGGCGCATGGCCCTTCTTCGCCATGAAGTGGCGGAGGAGCTCCAGCAACTCATCGATGAAGTTCTGGGTGAGCCCCATGACGGCACAATCCTCGGCCATCGCGAAGCGAATGCCGATCCACTCGTGCTCCAGGGCCGGACGCGGGCCCCCGCGGAGGGGCCCGTGCGCGTGGCGGCCCTTCTTCCACGCGATGCGCAGCCCGAGCACGAGCCACCAAAGCAAGGCCAGATCGAATTCCTGCTCGCACGCCCGCGGAGGGCCCTGCACCGCCAGCGCTGGGTCGTCCACGTACAGCTGGAGCCGCAGGCCCCCGCTCAGCGTCAGCGCCTGCGCAGTCCGCGCCGCCGCGCTGGCCACGCGGGCCCAGACCAGGGGATTCGCCTTTCCCCCGAACCCGAGCACCGCCCACACGATGAACGTGTAGTCGTTCTCCGCCTCGAGGCCCCGCACCTCGGCGCAATTGTACGGGCGCTCGCTCTCGTGGAGCGGGCACGACATGAAGGCGTCTGAGAAGTCGATGACGAAGATCTCCCCGTGGTCGGCTCCGTCCGCCGTAAAGAGGGTCGCCGCGTCCACGGCGTGGTCGATGCCACGGGGCAGCACCGCCCGCTCGGGAGTGGAGCTGAGGAGGTTCACCCGCGATGCCTTCAAGTCCTGGATGATGCGGTTCTTCCAGCCGTCCCCGCCCTGCTTCCGCTTCCGGACGTTTCCGAGCGGCGCGGGATACGTGGGCCCGAAGACCTCCTCGGCGGCCTCGCGAGACGGAAATGCTCGGCCGAACCCCTTCTCCAGGTACTCCCGGACGAGGGGGAGCGTCGGCGCCTCGTTCTCGCCGAAATCATCCACGAACGAGCGATGGTTTCCTGAAAAACAAAACTCCCTGCGGAAGGCGTCCACTGAAAGGGTCGCCTCTGCGGCCGCCAACGGGAAATGGCCGCCGGGGGCGATCGCTCGCCGGATGCCCATCGGGGCTCCCTCCCGGAGCCAGATGGGCACGTGCACGTCGGGGTCCTTCGACCGGCGGGCGCACTCCGCGAAGATCTCGTGCCGCAGTGGGGAGGACGGATGGTGCTCCTCGGCCTGCGCCATCCCCAAACCCAGGGCCGCTGCCACCTCGGCGCGGGCAGACGCGACAGCAGACTCGGGCGGGGGCGCGCGAGAGGGCCGCTGCCCGCGCGCGCCCACCATCCCGACCAGAGCGGGCTCACGTGCCCGCGCCCGCAGAAGGGCTGCCCGCACAACCGCCATGGCCTCCTGGAGGTCGCCCCACGCCTTCACTACCCTGTGAGGGTTGCGGAGGCCGGCGGTGCAGAGGGCATCCTGGGCCGACCGCTCCTCACGCGCGGATGGGCCCTCCGGCTCGCCGGGTGGTCGACGGGGCCGCACGCGTCTCCGATCCCACATGTCTTGGCCGGGGTAGCCAGCCGGCTGCGCCAGCGCGGGCGGCGTCGGACGAGCTGCGGCCGGAGCGTCGCCGCGATGCGCCCGCTGGCCCCCCCGCGCCCGGAGCTCCCCGAGCCGACGCTGCAGCTTCGCCAGTGCGCCGAGGTGGGAGCCCCACGCGCGGGCCAGTCCGCGACGCCCCGGCAGCGCGCGAGCCCTGGCTGCGTCGTCAGCGCGCCCGGCGGCCCCGGCGGGCCCCCCGGCAGCGCCGCCAGCGCGCCCGGCGGGCCCCGAAGCCTGGGGCCCCGGGGGCCCGGGGGCCGGGGGTCCGCCGGCAAGCTCGCGCCAGCGCGATTCAGGCGCCGGCTCGGCGCGGGGCGACGCGACCGGCTCTGGGGCCGCCAGCGCAGACCTTATTGGGGCCGACCTTATTGGGGCAATGCTTGTTGAGGTACCCGGCCTGGGAGAGGCCGTCCTTGTAAGGGTACTGGGGCCGCGGCCTAGTCACCGGGGGTGTTTCCCCCCTCCCTTGCCGCCGCCCCTGTTGCCCGGGCGCCAGCCCTCGGGGCGCTTCGGCGCCGGGCACGAATCATCGATCGCCCGGTGCGGCCCCTTGCACCATTCACACACGTGCTGCCGATTCGCTGGGCAGGGCGACGAGCAGCCGTGGGCGTTGCGGTTCCAGTTGAAACACAACTCGACGCCCTGGTGTTTCGTGAACCGGCCGTCCTTGGTCTCTCCGGCCGCGTTGTTGTCCCTGACCTGCTGCCAATGAGACTTCGCCTTCTTGGCCCTCTTCGCCCCAGCGCCCGTGGGGCGTTCAGAGCCGTCGCCGTGGTGGTCAGCAGCCCGCTTATCGGATTGCCGCTCGATCTGGTCGACGGCTGATGGGCCGCCCTCGACCTCCGACGTGCGAGAGCGGCCGCCCGTCCTGCCGGTCAGGCACGGGAGCTCCAAGTGGATCTTCCACCACTGCGAGTATTGCCCGCTGTCGTAGGCCGTGTAAGAGAATACGGCTTCCCAGGGGCGCTCCCGGTCGAAGTCGCCCTGGAACTTGCCCTTCTCCACCAAGTCCTCGATCTTCGTGCGGACCTGATGCCAGCGCTCCTCCAAGCAGTGGCAGACGGTCAGGAAAACGGCCCCCCAGTCACGGGGGAAGGTCGAGTTGAGGAGCCGCACCCCTTCCTCAAAATCGTCGATGGGACCCGGCCTCGAAAGTTGGAGCTTGATAGCCGCCACGCGGAAGACTCGCCAGCCCTTCCGCCAAGTCTCGAAGTTCTCTGGCCCGGCGAGCTTCTTCTTCACCAGCTGGCCGCTCACCCAGACGTCGGCCTGGAAGTTCATGAGCCGCTGGATCCGTTTCCCAAAGGGTCCGAAGACACTGAAGTCGACGTGCGGCGCCTCGCCCGCGGCGAGCCGGGCGGCCAGCGCCGAGAGCTGGACGTCCGTCGTGTCCTCGTAGTCCCTGGGCGGGCGCCCAGTCTCCCGCACGTAGTTCGCGTTGAGTTCCTTGAGCTTCAGGGCAGGGAGCATCGTGAACTTGATTTTCGACCCCTGGTCGATGACGCTGCTCATCTCGTACACCTCGGGCTGCTGCGCCGGCGCCGCCGCCGCGGCCTGCGGCGCCTGCAGGGGCCCCTGGCTGACCACGGGCGGCATGTCGCCCAGGAGCGGGGGGGGCAGCCCCACCGCGTGCGCCAGGCCCCGCAACGAGGCGCGGAGCTGGCCGCGCGCGATAGGGGTGATGTCGACGCCCTCCTCGGTCTTAACCGCCCACAGCGCCTCGTACATGTCACCGTCGAGGCTGCCGTACACGTCGCTCACGGAGGTGCTCTCCCACGCGCCCCCGAGCGCCTCCACGTAAGGCTTGAGGAGGTCCTCGGAGAAGCCCAGCGACCTGGCAGCGGCGCCGAAGGTGAGGCCACGAAGCGCGGCCGTCGTTCCAGCTGACGCGACGCCTGCCCCGCCTGGCCCCCTCGAACCGGCACCGCTCTCTGCCCCGCCGACTCCCCCGCCCGCCGCGCGGGGTGGCACCGCGAACCCTGCCGCGGGCTCCACGCCAGGCGCTGCAGGCGGGAAGAGGGACATTGCTGGTAGCGAGCTGTGTTCCTGGCAAACTAAGGCCACTCTAACGTTTCGCAACTCGCCGGCTTCAGCCAAAACGGCCACGTCCGGCGAAGGCTAGCGAGACGCCATCCTGAGCCCGCCCTCCACCCGGATCAGAGTTAAGAAATTGTTACACACGTCCTAACGGCCACTAGCCACAAAGGACGTACGCGCCCAGCTATGTACATGAACACGGCCCCTCGATTCGCGAGACCGGCCGCGTTATACGAACATTTGCGCAATGCGTGCTCTCGAAACCAGCGTGGATTCATGTACATGTACGTCCTTCTTTCGTTCCTGATCTGTCGGCGGCGCGGCCGAGGGGGGGGGAGGTGGCAGAGGGGCAGGCCTTCTCAGAAGGAAGCAGGGGCCTCTCAGAAGCCATCCGGCCCTCCGAGGAGCCGTCTCTGCCTTCGGACAAGGCTGGAGGCCTCCCTGAGCCTTCTGACAAGGCCCGCCCCTTCTGCCCTAGCCCCTGGGCGCGCTGCCGATTCTGGGGGTCAGATCTAAAGAAGAGCAAAGGAAGGAACACATACTGCCCTAGAAAAGTACTGGCCTGGGCGAAGACATTACATAAGGGCTAGTGACCGAAGGGAAAGCGAAGGAAAGACATCCATTCTGAGACAGATGCGGCCCCAGACCAGGAGCATCTGACAAATTGAGCTCGCCTCTTACTGGCCCCCGAAAGGCTGACCCCCATCAGCAGGCGATGGACCGCCTCGCCCGCCTCCCACTCCCGGTGGCGCACACACCTCGACCCTCCATTCCACCCTCTGCACTTCCCGCGCGGCAGGCGCCACTGCAGCCGCGGCCGCGGCGGCCACCGAGGCCGCCGCCGTGGCCTCGATGGCGGCCGCCGCCGCGGGAGCAGCGGCAACTGCCGCCCGGAAGGTGGAGATCGATGCGAGGCGAGGACTTACCCATGACCACCGCCCAGGGCATCGCTCCTCGGGGACTTCGGCAGGCGGTGGTCATGGCTAACCCCCCGCGTCAGAACCGAGGGATGGGATCGGGCGCGGCCTGACTGGTCCCTTCCACGACGGGCCCCTTCCGTATCCTCTCGTGACGAGCCCCTCGCCCTCGGGGCTCCCCTCTGGCCGCCTGTACGACATTGACATGGAGGAACCGCTGCACAATGGACCTCTCCTGAGGTGCGTTCTGGCCGGCTTTTCGAGGCGAGTCCAGCCGTGGCGACGAGAGTCTCCCAGGAGGCCCAGAAGGGCGAAAACGATGGAAGGAAAGCTAGCGGTATCCGTGCCTCCTCCTCCTCCTCCTCCTCCTCCTCCTCCTCCTCCTCCTCTGACGCCTGGGAGCGAGGCAATGAGGGCCGGCGCGGCATGGGGCTGGCCTGCCCCGGGCGTCGGACGGGCCGCCCCCGATCGAGGGAGCGCTGGTGAGAGGGGGCGGCCCTCCGAGGCGGCACGGGGCTGCTCGGAGAAGGATCCTCGGCCCCTCCGCGCACGAGCTCGGCACAACTCCCCGCGCGCCCTTGCTGCCGAGAGGCGGGCGGGGTCTTCCTGGAAGGCCGCGCACCTGCCCCGACTCTCACAACAACGGGTGGGGTGAGGAGGTCAAAGAAGTGTTTGGCAGCGCCTCTGGGATCCCCTCCCCCCCACGAGCGGTGCAACCGTGTGCAACCGCATCAAAATCCCCCGACCCCCCAGGAATCGTTTGACGCTTCGACCCGCCCCCTCAAAGAGAAGCGCCTGGGCATAAACTGTTGGACCACACGACCCCCAGATCTCTCTCTCGGCGGCGGACCACCCCGACGCGCGGCACAGCCCCCACGCGCGCGCAGGAAGTCCACTTGGGCGCCGAGGCGGCGGCCGCTGGCGACTCCGCCGGCGACCAGGCTGACGTCCCGCTGTGCTGGCCAGTGCTGAATCTCCCGGCAAACGCGCTCCGATCAGGATTCCGAGGCGGAGCCCGAGAAGCAGGCCGCCTCCGCGGGCCCTGGGCCCCCGCCCCCCGGAGCAAGCGCCTCGTCCTGGGTCCTCTTGCGGCGGCCTCGCGGCGCAGGAAGGGCCCAGGCCGAAACTGGCGAGAGACCTCTGCGGCGCAGTCGACCACGGACCCCTTGTTGCCCATCTGCCTCGGGCGGTCTTCGGCGGTCTTCTGGCGGCTTCCCGCGGTTTTCGGCGATTTCCCGTGGTCTTCGGCGTGAAAGCTGGACGCTTGCGTTCAACAAGGGGTCCATGATCGAACATCTAACCTCTGGACCCCTTTCCCGCAAAGCCTCCCGCAAGACCCCCCCTCTTCGTGGCGATCTCCTCCCCCAGAGGTCCCCGAAAAAGTCTGCGACAGTCTCTGGAGGCCACACAAGGTCCACGAATACACCCAGGAGGCCCACAGGAGGCAACCACAGTCTGAAAGTCTCTGTGCTCGAGTTGCTTGGTAGGGGGAACGATAATTTACACATAAACGAACACTTCCGCAGGTCCGCGCGGATTTCTTGGGTCGACGCTGGACTCCCATTTCCCGGCGCGCGTCGTCAGAGGCACCGCCACGAGGGCCCAGCGCCGACAGAAGAAATCCGCGCGGACCTCCGGAAGTTTGCAAAGGATCGAACATATCCACGTTCGACGTCGAACCTCCACTCAACTCTGGAGACCTCCGACGGCTCCCAGAGGATCGAAGGCCTCAATGTGTTGACGTCGAACCTCCGCTGCAGAACTGAGAACATCCCCGAGTGGAGGGATAACCCCCCTGAAAAGAAAGAAAGAGAAAGAGAGAGAGAGAGAGAAACAAAAAAAAAAAAAAACTCCGTTCCCCAGAGGCTCTCGACTCGATCCCCCTGGGCCTCTTTAGCCTCAACTGAAGTAGCTGTGCTCCTTACCCCCCAGGGGAAGCCACAACATCAACGATCTTTCGAAAAGAGTGTCGAGACCGTTGGGCCCAGGGGGGTAAGGACCACATCTTTCCAAGTTGTTGGAGCAAGGCGATTTGAAACAATGGTAGCTCAAACTTCGTCCATGGCCCTCCTGAGGTCCAAGCGTGCCAAGTGTCCGAGCTGCGTCCAGCCGTGGCGACGAGGGCGCCCCCCGAAGGCCAACTGCCGCTGTCTCAACTCGCCCTCCTCTGAAATTGTGGCTGGTCTGGCCTGTGCAATGTTTGTTTTCTGGTGCTCTGGAGAGTCCAAATTCGAATCGATTAGCCAGATCGGGGATCGAAGCGATTTGGTTCGGCGGAAATCGGCAGCCAAGTCGGGAGAAGTCGAATCGGTGGATATCGGCAGCCTAGCAAGGCCTCCATCGAGGAACCGAAGCCCATTTCGGAACCCGAAGCCGAATCGAATCGGAACTGGAATCGACCGAAACCGAATCGAACCGAATCGAGTCGGAGGAGTCGAAACGACGCCTTGTGGAACGCACGGGAGTAGCTGTATGGAATACAAAGGAACACGTAGCACAAATAGGAGGACCCGTGCTGAGAGAGAGAGGGAGAGAGAGAGAGAGAAAGAAAGAAAGAACGAGAGAGAGAGAGAGACAGAGAAAGAGAGAAAGAGAGAGAGAGAGAGAGAAAGCATATTTTTCTTTTTAAGGGGGGCTCGCGCGCGCCCGCGGCCAGCGCGCCAAGTAGCTCAAGGGCCCTCCGAGCCATAGCAGCGGCAGGGCAGAGGAGGTGAGAGCGAGGCGCAGGAGGAGGAGAGGCAAAAATTTGCATAAAAACCACGGTTCCTACCTTTCAGCCGAAACGCTGAAAAACCAGCACACCTTGATCGTCTTATACTTGTCGTAGCCACTGTAGACGTAGCCACTTATGATACCATTGACTCGACAATGCTCCGAGGGCACCCGCAGCACGCAGCCGCTACAGCCACGCGCACACATCGACATCAACAAACAACTTCAAGAGAGGTCCGCAAAAGGATTGTCAGATCCGGGTTCGCCCGTAGCTGGCCCCATCTCGTCCATGAAGCTTTGGCTCAGCGTCGCTGGGCCAATGCTGATACCCAGTCCGCTCCAGGCAGCGGGCTGCTGCGCTGAACTCGACGGCCGATTGGGCAACATAATTTCATCTTCGTCTTCAAGTCGGAATCCTCAATCGGGCCACCCGGGCAGACGTGTGCACTCGGAAACGCAGTAGGGAAAACCCTCTCCACGAGGTACATCCGGACCGTGCGATTACAAAGCTTGCGCCGGCCAAACACAATCTAATTGCTCCTGACCTTGTCGTGGCGTGGCAGTATGGATCCTGAGCTTGGTGGCATAAGTACTGCCTTCATCCTGACACCGCTGCTTGTGAACATGAGCCCCAAGAAACTTTGCGCGCCGCCTGCGATCCACCTGCATCTCGAAAATGCACGAGCACAGGTGCATCCCGGGGCCCACGTCGGACGAGATATGCAGAATGTAGCGGGCGCAATTGGCGCGGAGAGGCACCCCTTCACAATGGGCGCCGAAAGCATTTTCCGTTCTCGAGGGTCCCGGCTTCAGCTTGCACAACCCTGGTTCACTCCAGATAGGAGCAGGCGATGCCAGGTTGCTGCCATGACATGCATGAGTTCTTGTCGTTGATGATCAGGTCTCGCGCAATGTCCTTGACGCTCATCGCTGACGCACCGATGAACCACCGCTGTCCTGTCGGATGTGCAATCGGGCCTTTGTCATAGAGGCCATCGATGATAGACGAAAGACGCTCGCGAGTACAACTGGATCCATTTGAACATTCCAAAGTATCAGAGTGAACTACCAGAACCAACGCGACCAAAACAATCATGGCGACGGAGAGCATCGACCACGTCGCCCCTCGCCACGTCGACTTCGGCGCGCCCCTTTCCGGTTAGGACTCGTCATCTTCAAGAAGGCTGATTTCAAATATTTGACCAGCTTGAAGCCCTTCTTCCAGCGCTCGTTGAGGCACTGCTCAGCAGGCCCAACCCTGACCTGGCCCTTCCCCGCAGGAGAGTCCCCCACCTGCGGATTGGAGACGCACTGATCAAGCGGTACAACAGCTCCTCGACGGCTTCGCCAGCTGGTGGCTTAGCGCCCGCGTATCCTTTCAGCGCCTCCACGGCGCGCGCCACCCCCTGGTAAGTGGCAAAGAGGTGAGGTGCTTCACCTCTTCGCTCAGTCCCTGTTTGCTCATGTCCGTGATCCGATGCATGAGGTCCTGGAGTGCAAGATCGCCGTCCTTCACCTGCTCCCCCCAGCTCTCGCTGATCAGCTTCCCCTCTTCCTAATGTTCATGCCAGAGGTTGTTGCCAAGCTCCAGAAGGTCATTCTAGTTCATAATACTAACGAGGTCCAAGCACAGGGGGGATCCAGCGCGGTGGGTCGCTGAGGTTCCGCCGCGCGGACTCTTCCACGGGATGAAGGCCTCTGGGGCCTTGGACCTCGGCATTCGTGCGCGCGACAAAGCAGCCGTGGACATTCTTGTAGTCGTTCTGACAATCCGCTTCCTCCAGGAGACTTTGAAGGGGCCCAGGGGCCCGCGAACACATGCGCACAAATCCAAGGATCCCCCCACATATTGCAATGTCCTTGATTTTCGCCACCCCCCCACTTCCCATATTTCCACATATTTTCCGAAGCGCCGACACTTAATCATGTCTGTGTGTTGTTGTCCCTCCTGAGTCTTGCGCGATGTGGCAATCCGAATGGCTTCGGCAAGATGCGCGGCTCTCATAAATCTCATCCGCGCAAGAAAATGCATGTAATCTCTCGTACTCATGTTGAACTGCAACCATCTCGGCCGCATGCTTGTTGACAACAGTGGTCTGTTCCTGAGCTTGGCCATCCAGCGTCTGTCGAGCTCGACTCCTCAGCGCCGGGTAATCGATCAGGTCGTCAGTGGGCCACCATCCATTCACCTCGGGCTCAGCGAGATGCTCTTCCAACTATGGTTGCTGTTGAGGAAGGTTCATGCTCGCGTCCTGGGCTTTCATCGTCTCGACTTCCGCCACTTCCTGCTGCGTCTGCCGGATGCGAAGCTTCGCCGCGTCCGCGATGCATGATAGCGGCAGCAGACGCGCTGAGAGCAGAACCTCTCGAACAAGAAGGTCATCCCCATTCGTCCAGACGTGAGCTCCTGGAACATCACGACACCCTTTATAAACACTTCGCTGCGGAAGCGCGACTGAGGTCCCTCGACCCAAGAACACTTCGTGAGAAGAGTCCCGTAGTTCACGCGCGACGGATTGGCGATCGTGTCGGTCGGTATCTCCGCCAGGCTGCGTGGCGAAATATTCAGTCCAGCTTCTTCCCAAAGCTCCCTGCAAGCTGCGAATCTGGCGGCGCAATCAAAACCAAGACTCCGCTTCTCGGCCACGTCCAGATCCCTCGGATCAATACATCCCCCTGGCCCAGCGATCGCGAGCGGCGATGTCATCTTCTTGCTTCGACGATGGGCCAGGGCGAAGATGCTGCCTTGATCGTCGGGGGCCAAGACGTAGACACCCACGCTTCCGATGTGCATTCGCCTGGGGGGTGCTGGCTTGGGGCGGCGCTGCCGCGTCGCCTCGACTGGGTCCGTGATCACGTCGTCGTCAATATCCTCCCCCTCAGGAAGTAGCTGGGCAGACGAGGATGCAGCAGCGCGTCTCTTGGGCCTTCCAGCGGCCTTGGGCCTTGCCTCGGACAGAGCCTGCAGCCGCGTTGGCTCCTCGAACTGCTGCTCCAGTTGTGCCTCTGCATCGACCAACAGCCTCCTCTCCACGCAGGTTTCGCAGGGCGCCCCGGGGCGCCGCAGGAAGTCACCAGCGGCGTCGGCACCGACCGCTCCGCCAAGCTATCCACGGCTGTGATATTCCTCATGTTCGTCATCACCCTCGCCGGAGCCAACTGCCGTGACGTCCTCCGCCTGCTCGGTCTGGCCCTTGTTATTCTTCTTCATGCGGCGTCTCCGGTTCTCGGCCCTCCTAGCTTCGACTGCTTCTTTCGTCGAGGGACGAGGGCGCTTGCCAAAGGCCGTCCGACCCAGGTTCTGCCTGGTCGGCTCTCGGAGCCCCCTCCACTACCACTCCGCGACATCCTCCAGGTCAGCCAGCAGAAGTCGGACCCCTTGTCCTTCAGAGCGCACTTGATCCTGTGGATCCGAGCCCGCAGTATCTTCTTGAAGTAGCGGTTCCAGCCGCTCCAGGCGTGGAAATTGCATGGCGACTGCGAGAATGATTCATGCTGGCCCGCTGTATCCGCTGCATCTCCGAACGCACCGCGAAACGGTTGAGGAGATTAGGCAGTCCCTGCGCGCAGCCAGCCTTGTCACCCTGGTCAGCGCCTGCGGCCACCGCTCCATGACGTTGGCCTCGAGCACCGCGAGTTGGCGTCGAGCTTGTGCGAGTCCGTTATCCGTTTCGCGTGTTTGCTGGATTAGCGCCTTCCTGGCTTCGCTCAGCTCCGGGCGCCTATCGAGCTCGACCGCTCGAGCTGTGGAGAAGCAGCGCGAAGGCGGTTGCCCTCCGCGCGCAGGGCGTCGAGCCTCTTCCACAAAGATTTCGGGCCTCCTTCCCGGTTCGACATGTTGAGCGTCGCCCTTTCCGACCGACGTAACTCCGTTTCGAGGTTCTGGCTGCTTGCCATCAAGAGCGCCTCTGCTCGCGCTCGCCTCGACGCTGTAGGATCTTTGCGCCCAGACGCCCCAGCTTCAGCTCAATGCCAGGTGGACCATCTCCAGTATCGATGTCCTGCATCGGTTCGAGGTCCACGTCGTCGCTCTCGGAGCCCTCGCAGGCGGTGATGCCGCGGCCCCTAATCTGGCAGCGATGCTGAGCGCACGGATTCCGCATGACAGTGGGCGCGCGCTGCTGATCACGCATCTCTTCATCAACATCCGAGGTTCCCTGAACGCCCATTCCCGCGGGGTCCAAGAAGCGTTCGTCTGGTCGAGTTTCTGCAGAGTCCTCTGAAGGAAATCCTGAGGCTTCTCAGGTGCCGCAGCTGCCCTCTTCTCCTCCCGCACTTCGTGGAAGAGAGACGTGCAGGGATGATCAAGGGGGGGCGCAGCTGCTGCTATGCCTTCGGCGGACGAGGTAAAACAGCCTGATTTACAACGCTTTGAGATCAAGCCCGGGGGTCATAGGCCGCTCCAGCCGGAGATCCACCTGAGCTGGCCTCCTCTTCCACCGTGTCGCAACGTTCCTCGCAGTCGTAGAACTCCTCCTCGCCGTCGAAATCGACCTGCTCTTCTCCTGGAAAGGATCCAAGCGCCGGCCCCTTGGGCGGCGTGGCCCCGCGGGCAGGGAGAGCCCCGGCCACGCAGCCAAAGTCGCAAGCGGTGGGCGGCGGCGCATCGTGACATGCTGACTCAACCACTTCACAGGGAGGACAATCGAGGAAATCACACGTCGAAAAAGCAAATGCGGCGGCAGACTGGGTCGAGGAAGTGAAACGCGTCGAACAAGTAAGGGGGGACGAACGAGACAGCGTAGCATTGGTCGGAAGAGTATGTTTCGAAATATTTGGTTTCGGATTACGCTTCCCGGTAACCAAGCGACATGCTGCCCTCCGTTCCATTTCTTCTTTTCTCCGGTAGTGCGCAAATCACCCGACTGCACGAGTTGCACTAGGGGCTGTGAATTTCGCTGCAAATTCGTCGAGCCATCCGCGGGGCTAAATTCGCGAGGAAACCAGCGACATTGACCACCGATATTCTCGGGGGAGTCCCGAACAATGGCAATATCCAAAACTGCTCCCTTCTCGGTCGGAGCAATCTGTCCCCGGTAGATACGATCGTACAGCGATGTTGCATCGGTCATGGCGATGATGTCCAAGTCGGGGCTTTGCTCCATTATCTTCGTGGCTCGGATTTCTCGGAGCATGGCGCATCGGTCTCCGAACTCGCACCGGAAATCCTTCGCGATAGAAATCCAAGACGCAATCCACTCTGCTCCGGCCAAACCCTCCGACATGGCGTCGGCCTCCACAACCAGGGTAGAGCTCCCAGCGCGCTCAGTCTTATGGGAGTGCCACGCGGGGATGCTGACGTCTGCTTCCTTTCCCATCAGAAGACCCTGATCTGCCGCGCAGATCACGCTGCCTGTCCGAGAGCGCCCTTGCCCCGCGCCCGTGAGATCCAGCCCCGAGTCGCACAGAGCGACCAGACTGCGACGAGAAGAGGCCATGGACTTGCTGGTGATCGTGGCACTGGCGCCCTTGAGGCGCCGCAGGGCGGCGCCGGCCTCGATGAGATCTTTCACCTTGAAGTTCGGCAGAGCGCTGCTCAGGGGGGGTGCGCCCCCCGAGCCGCCAAGCATGCCTTCCCGGCAAGTCCAGTTGAGTTGCCCACGCAACCCGCGCATAGCTGCAATCTCCCCTGGTGCGGCTGAAGCCCCAGGATTATTGCAGCGCCCCCGTGGAGGACAGATAGGTCGCGCCCGTTATGCAAGATACCGCGCCATAGATCGCGAAATCGAAATTCCCATGTTGTCGCAGCGTGCGTCAGCCACGCTCAGTAGCATCATCGGCGAATTCAATCCGTTGTTTGAATGTGCAACGCTTGCGCAGGCGAAACATAGCACCGAGAAGTCGATCTCCAAAACCGCCTCCCAGCAAATCACCTGTTTCGACGACAACGAACCCGGGAAATTGCTCGGGGCCCCCGTCGAGAGATTCGCGCATGAGCACGACGCAGGGCGCCTGAGGATGGCGAGCGAAGCCGCGCTCCTTGATCGCCGTCAGCAAACTCCTGCGCCAGCCCGGGGGGCTGGTGACCAACCCATAAACTTGCGTCAGCAGTTCAATAACGAGCACGTCGCTGGTGTCCTCTTCAGGAGTACCTCCCGCAAGGGGTTAAGCCAAAAAGAAACTATTTCCGCTGATTACGAAATCTGCGAACGATGGCGGATTTCACATCACTGGCCCAGGCCTTAGTCTTGAGAGGGGAACAAACATTGGAGAGCAAGAGGTGCATCCACTGTTGACGGCGTAGGCACCGTGCGATTAAACGCGGCAATATCTGGATCGTGAAATCCTTGAATCATCCATGCCCCTTGCATCGTAATTCTCGGGGGGCAGCAGAACCGTTCAACTTGTTGTCGTATGCGGCACCTTTAGCTTTCCATGTATCGTGCCAACGAGAAGGAATCAAGCGTTTCGGGCATGTTCGGTGCAAATCTGCGGCGGCAGCTCCTCGGTGAATACGCGCTGCTTTGGCGCCGTCAGGATCGGCAGCGCATATTTCCGACCACTACTTATGACGACTGCCACTTGGTCGGAGAAGCCGCTGTTTAAGCTGATCAGGTAACGGATTGATTATGATTTCATCCTCACCACGTATGAAAACGATCTCGAGATGTTGAGGTAGGCTGCGTCGGATTGGCAGGCCGCGCAGATGTTGCCCATGTCAAGGGTGTTGTGCGCCCCCCAAAAGTCACCTGTCACCTGAACAGCGTGGGTGCTGTCCACGTAGTAAGTAACCAGCTCGTCTGCCGAGTCGGCAGACGGAAACGCAGGAGGTGTAACAATAGTTGGTGCTGGCGGTGGTAAGTACGAGGCCGCATTAGCATGCCACGGCATGCCCGAGCCCCGCGCGGTTGCGCTGGAGGCCCCCCCTGGCGCGTCCAGCACAGAGGTCTGGCGCGATCACGGCTCGCTGTGCGGTTCGGCGGATGCGGTGTCCAGTCGGTCGAGGCCGCACTTGTCGCGCACCACTCTGAGGTGCTGCGCGTGCCAAACCAGGCTCATCATAGCTTTCCGCCGCCGGCTGTGTTTCAGATTCTTCTAGCGTGGGCGGTCGCGGCTCCCGATCGATCCGCGTCGACGTCTGAATCGTCGAGGACATCATCAGTTTCTGATGCTTCTGGGTCGCGTAGGAGGCTCGTCTCCAGGAAACTTGGGGATGCCTTCTCTAGTAACGTTGACGTAACGACGGGCACCGCGAGCACGCTCGAAGTCAATCTTGAGGTCGTCAAGATAACAGTTGACCTTCTCGATGCCTCGGCTCTCTATCTACGGGGCACTGCGCATTTGCTCAGTGGATACACGCCACAACGCTCCACGCACGTTAATCCAGGCGCCACCCGAGGTGGATGGGATGATCACCAGGCCCAATTCACTTCCCCGAGCCCACTCGCCCCTGTCTCCATACGAACACGAACTGGCCTTCTGTGGAGGTCGGAGGTATGCAGCGTCGTGCGCGGAAGACCCGGAACAACCGCGTTCGGCCATCCATGGCAGTCCAAGCTTTCAGATCGGCTCGGCATAGGTCTACCGCTCGGTGGCTCGGTGGAAATCTTGCACAGGATCAGTAAACAGGTATTCGAGATCACTGGGATCATCGGAGAACAGTGTCGCTGGTAAACGTTGCAAAAAGCCGACAACCTGTTGCATAGGTGTAATCCCACTTCGTCTACGGCAGCGGTTTCGGACAAAACAACACTACTCCCCATAACATACCACTCGTCTACACTATCCGGGGCTACCTTTGAAACGGCTAAACGAGTTTGTCGTTTCCATTATTTCCCAGCGTGTTCCGTGCGACCGCCTTGCCGTGCAAGCATGCACCGTTGTTTTATATGGCATCGGCAAACGTTCCCTGGAACTCCGTTCCAAGATCTACAAGAACCACTTCCGGCATGCCAAAAACACGTGCCCATGTGCGTACACATGCTTGCCGTACAATATCCGCTGGCTTCATTGCCCCCGCATGTCCAACCAAGTAAAAATATGCGCCCCAACAGAAGATTGTGCTTCGAGCATGCGGCGCATCATCAAGAACACTTGACCGACGAAATCAACGCCAACAACATGGTTGAATCGATGCGGCTTGGGAACAGCAACAGGACGGCGAGCATAGGGTCGTTCGTGCGCATCACACTCGTCGCATTTGAAGTTTGTCAGAACCCAGCGTGCTACTTCAGGCCGGAGGTTGCCCCGTCTCAGAAGCCGAGGAAACTTTCGATTGCCAGCGTGGCCAACACTATTGTGAGCAAGTTTGAGATCGGCTAGCTGGCCCAGTGTAGGTGTCCAGTCGGGCTGAGCGGGCACTTCGTCGTCGCCGCCAGGTTCGGCGCTGGGATCATCGACAGGTATGCATTCGGGCCCATCTTCTTCAGGAGCTGCTTCCAGAGGAAGACTGAGACTAATGATGTTCACTTAAAGTGTCTGCTTGATCTGCTTCGCTTGCTGATAGGGAATTGCACCAATGCCGTCCTCGTCAGGCTCCGAAGATCAAATGCATGCCCCACTGGTGGCCCGCCGCAAAATCTGTCGCCATTGTCGCTCGCGGGCCTCGGCTGCCCCGACCGAGCCCCGCGGAACGGCGGGCTGCCAAGATCCACCTGGAGCACCCTCGGGCACAGCCGCGCCCCTGCCAGAAACTGGACCAGCTGGACTCAGATCAATAGCGAATAGCACATGGAGAGATAAGCTGCCCAACCTGACTGAGGCAAGCACTCTGAAGACACATGCTCGCCAGCAAAGCGCCGGCGAATTTCGCGCCAGCAGCGGCTTCGCGGCGCAAGACGGCGCGGCCAGCACATGTCATGTCCAGAGAACGGCCGCAGAAATCATCGCACCAAATGTCCTGAATAAATTCGGCAGTGCCATCAGAATCGACAAACTCTGTCATCCGCTCGTCGGTCTGTTCGTTTGCAGGAGGTGAGCCGACGCCGTCGGCAGGAGTGCAAAGCTCGTCGCGGGGCTCGCGATGCAATCGGACATGTGCCCTGCGACCGTCGCGCAAACCTTCTGCCCGCGAATCCTCCGGACGTCGGTCCCCTCCCCGACCGCCCCGAAACCGCCCCCGCCCGCGAACGATGTTCTCGTGCATCTCGCAGTCGGCCGCGCACTCCGCTCGGCGTCTGAGCCCTTCTGGCGTCGCTGGCTCGCCTGACTCGTGAGTCTTCACGTGCCGCTTGCGCCGCTTGAAGGCCCTGTCGCAGACCTCCTGGAAGGCGGGGCCCGCGCGCGTCCTGAGCGCCCCCCGCCCCTGCCAGCAGCGCGCGCCAGTCCGAATGGAGTCCTCGGCAAGGGGCCTCACCCAGCGCATCTGGTAATCGTCGCGCGTCCACCGGAACGACGCGGCGCTGCCCCGATGGCGCGTGGACTTCTCGGGATGCGAGCGCGCGGCCTGCTCCGCCCTCTCGGGGCCCGCTCCGTCGGGCAGCGCCCTTCTTGCCAACCGTAAACCACTCCCCGCTGAAACCCTTCAGAACTTGGGAGGAATGCGTCGGGTCGCGCGGCTGAGGCGCGGGCGGATCAGCCTCGCCACCCAGACTCATGGCGCCCCCGAGCAGGTTCTCGCGCGCGTTCGTGCCGATGCGTGCTTCCGCGCGACCCCTCATGGCCGCGTGGTCCAGGATGGTGAGAAGCTTCAAGCACAGGTGGCATCATTTCCACGTCAGCTTCTCTGGAGTCATCAGGGGCTGGCTGGACCTCGCGGTGCTCGGGGGCTCCGGCTGCGGCTCCTTCTCGGCGAGGACGCGCTCCGCGCGGCCCAACATCGCGAGATGTCAGGAGAGGCGGCGGCAATGTTGATCGCGATGTGTCTGCCAGCGCCGACTTCATGTACCCTCGACTGACTGCCGTCGAGCGCCTCCCATGTGATGGCGCCCCCTGGCAAGCCAGGAACCATGCCGAGCTGCCCGGGCATCTCCACTGGGCGCAGTAGTGGCACATCGCAGACAATCAGATGCACCGCGAGGGCACCGCAATTCTACGCCGCGCCGACAAGCGGGGTCCAAATGGAGAGAAACTCGGTAGATCCGCCGACGCCCATGGCGCCCATGTCAAGTGTCGGTATCTGCACAGGCCCCAAGCCATAAGCATCTCCTAGATACCCCACCATTTGTTCAAACTGATCTTTTCCGCAGACCCCGCGCCGGTCTGCAGCGCCATCTTGACCTGAAATCCGCCGAAGGTCTGCCCGCCGCAGTCGGCGGTAGCTGCGGTAGAAGAACTGACCCCCGGATACGTCGCGCGCCCCCGTTGGCGGGCGTCGCGTGGAACGTCTGCTTCGATGGGGGGCAGCCTGGAAGCCGCCGAAGCCTGCATGGCGCTCGCGCCCTCGCTCGCCCGGCTCGCTCGCGCAGCCCCGCGCCCCGTCTTCCAACGCCGGGCGCATTTCGAGCGACTCATCAGTTTACTTTTGGCCCAGCGCTTCGGTCGATCACGCCCAGCCCGCGCCCCTCGACGCTTTCCCTGGCGGGTGCCTTTGGACTTGCCGTTCGGGAGGGGCTGCTTGAAGAAGCCGCGCCCGAGCTGCCGCTCGTGCAATTTTTGTAGTACTTGACAGTACTTGGCATAGACGGCGACAGCCTCGCCTTCACCCGGAAGCACACCCTCGGGCGCGTCTCCAACTGCGAGGGGAACTTCTTCGTCGCCCATGCACGTGAGAGCCTTATTCAAGACATAGTCTCTTTGTTGGCATGGCAGAGTGAACGAAAACTGTTGCATGAAAATCCAGTGAACGTCCTCGTGGTCAGTCCTGTTCATCATGATCCTCTTCGTCTCCTTGATAACCGTCGAAATGCGAAGGGGAACTCAGCCCATGAATGCGATGGCCGCCTTTTCCTGAGGGTAGTGGGCGTTCAAGCTTACGGAGCATCTCACTCACCACATCATCGGCCTGACTCACCCTTCGTGGATCGACACCAACGGTTCCGCTGTCACTGTGGAATGTGAGGGAGTAACTGTATGGAATGCAGAAAGACACGCAGCACGAATAGGGGGACCCGTGCTGAGAGATAGCACGTTGTCTTTCCTTTTACGGGGGCTCGCGCGCGCCCGCGGCCAGCGCGCCAAGTAGCTCAAGGGCCCTGCGAACCAAAGCAGCGGCAGGGCAGAGGAAGTGAGAGCGAGGCGCAGGAGGAAGAGAGGCTGAAATACGCATAACCCTTCTCTGGGCCCCATGCCCGCCACCCTGGGCACGAACAAAAACGGGCCCCGAGAGAAACGGGACCTGGACCTTCCGACCTAGCCCCAAAACCAACTCTGCGTCCTGAGTCGCTTTCTGACGGTCACGGGGCCCGTGGAAGGCCCCAGGAGCTCGAACACGGCGAAACACCTGAAGACCCGCTTCCCTCAGGATCCGTCTCTTTCATGGCGAGCACCCCTCCCTGCGGGCGCGGTGCCGGTCCTCCTGCGGCGGCTCCGCCGTGGGAGCTGGCCGCCGCCGCTTGCGCCTGGGGTTTGTGGGCCAGCCGCACGCGGGCCCCTGAACCCTTGCAGGCCGTGCGCATCGTGTGACCGATCCCTACGGCCCCCACTTCTGGGAAGGTGATGCAGCTATTTGTTCAATCTCTTGCCCCCCTTCCCGCCAGGGCCCGGTCTCCACGGCGAGTCGGCCGCGGCCGACCTCTTGCAGGTCGTAGGCGTCGTTGGACGGATCCCTGCTTTTTGGTCCGCGGCGCCTTGGATCCAAGCTGCGGTCGGAGCTGCGGCAGGAAGGCAAAGGGGGAGAGGGCCGCGGACGGCCCGAGCGCCCTCAAAGCGTGAAGCCCATCGGGGAAGAAGACGAGACAGATCCCTACACACCCCTGGGGAAATGGTGCAACTTGTTGTGCAATCTCGTGCCTCCCCTCCCCCCCAAACCCCGATTTCAATGGTGAGTCGGCCGCGGCCGACGGCGTGAAAATTGGATCGCGCGGCGCCCCGCGCGAACATTGAAGTTGAAGGGCGCGGGGAGACGGACCGCGCGCGAGAGTTGCATCACTTTTCCTGGCGTGTCCCTGGCCCCACTGGCCGACTTACCCACCTGGGCGGGGAGTTATGCCTGTTCCTTCGGATCTCGCGGGGCCTATCCCCGCCTAGGAGGGTGGGCTGGTGGGGCTGAGGTACGGCAGGTTCGTGTCGTGCCGACCCCAGCGTTGGTTTTTGACACCGCAGGGATCGTTCAACCTTGAACGATCGGCCGCTGCCGCAACGTCCGATCGTTCAACATCGATCGATTCTGGGTCGCCGGCGGCGTTCAACCTTGAACGTCCGCGCTGGGGTCGCCGCTGGTCGACACGACGCAAACCTATCGTACCATGGCCCAGTTGGGATGGGGATAGGTCAGACGATGCTGAGGTCGGGCTTCCGAGATAAACGGCTGGGGCTCAGAGCTCGTGGAATTGCCTGCGGCTGGGTGATCCCCAGCGGATTGGATCCGATACCCCAGCGTCGACTGGACCCGTGATTCGGGGTGCAGTCAAGCTGCACCAAGATCGCTGAATAAGGCACGACGAGCAACAACCGTGAGAGGACCTAAGAGACGGCGAGCCCCCTTCCGAACCGGACCTGCTCCCTATTTCAGCATCTTCACTGTGCCGCTGCAGGTCAGATTTCTGAAAAACCTGCTGGGGCTCAGAGCTTGAAGGTCGCCTGCGGCCAAGTAAAGCCCTGGCGGGGTGTGTGCGATATGCGCCACCAGAAGACATCCACCTCCACACTGCTGGAATCCTGCCCTTCGTCCGAGGGGAGCAATGGATGTGGATATTTCCACACCCTCACGGGCAAGAGCAGATCCGTACCTATAGGACCACCCTGCCGGTGATAAGCTCGGAGGCCGCCTCGAGTCTCCCCCGCCGTTTCGCCCTCTCAAGGACTGGGCCAGCAGGAGCCTGATCCGAGAGAGCAGGACCCCGAGATAGAGGCCCCCGAGGAGCAGGAATGTATCGATCAACAAGAACACTAGAACCATCGCGCGCTTCGCGCGCGCTCAAGTTCTAGCTAGGCTGGGTGGTCGAACTCTTAGGGCTTCCTGTTGGGCTTCCGGGAGCCCAGGACTGGAAATGTTCGTTCGGCCCCCGCCTGGACCGCTGGGCTCTTGGGGGCCTCTTTCCGGCCTCCTGGATGCTGCTTGAGGCGGCTTGGGGGCCTCTTGGGGGCCTCTTGGGCTCTCTTGGGGGTCTTTTGGGGCCTCCTCGGAGCATCCTGGACTGCTTCTTGAAGTCGTCGTGGGACCTTCTTGGCATGTCCTCGGGGGCCTCTTAGAAAGAGTTTTGAAGCCTTTTGGGTACCGTCCGTGTTGGGGCCTCTTGGAGCCTCTTTTGGGCTTCTTGGGGGCCTCTTGGGGCCTCTTGGGGGCCTCTTGGGGCTTCCCAGGGGCCTCTTGAGGCCTCTTGGGGACATCATGGGGCGGAGAGCTTGATTTTTCAGTTCGCGTTCCCTCTCTTGGGCCCCTCTTGGGGCCTTCTTGGAGCCCTCTTGGGGGCCTCTTGGGGCCCCTTGAGGGCCTCTTGGGGCCTCTTGGGGGCGTCCCGGGGGCCTCTTGGGGCCTCTTGGGGCGGAGAGCTTGATTTTTCAGTTCGCGCTCCCTCTCTTGGGCCCCTCTTGGGGCCTTCTTGGGACCCTCTTGCGACGTCTTGGGCGGCTCTGGGGCCGTCTCGGGGCTCTTTTGGGCCGTCTTGGGGCCCTCTTGGGCCGTCTTGGAGCGGTTTTGAGAGCCTCTTGGGCAGTGCTTTAGCGCCGGAAACACGAAACAGCAATAATGCAAAACACATTGAAACAAATCTATGAACATCAACGATTTTGCCCTCTCCAGGCGCTTTTGGGCGGCATCCTGAAGGCCTCTTGGGGTGTCTTGGCGGCCTCCGGGACAATTTGAACCGCATCGCGCGGCTTCTTGGGGGCCTCTTGGGGCCTCTTGGGGGCGTCCTGGGGGCCTCTTGGGGCCTCTTGGGGGCATCTTGGGGCGGAGAGCTTCATTTTTCAATTTGCGTTCCCTCTCTTGGGCGCCTTCTGCGGCCTTCTTGGGATCCTCTTGCGCCGTCTTGGGCGGCTCTGGGGCCGTCTCGGGGCTCTCTTGGGCCGTTTTGGGGGCCCTCGGGGGCCTCTTGGGCCGCCTGGGGGCGGGTTGGGGAGCCTCTTGGGTGGTGCTGTAGCGCCGGAAACACGAAACAGCGAGAATGCAAAAAACATTGAACACATCCACGAAAGTCAGAGATTTTGCCATCTCGGGGCGCTCTTGGGCGGCATCCTACAGGCCTCTTGGGACATCTTGGGGGCATCTTGGGGCAGTTTAAAACACATCGTGCAGCCTCTTGGGGGCTTCCTGGGGGCCTCTTGGGGCCTCTTGGGGGCATCTTGGGGCGGAGAGCTTGATTTTTCAGTTCGCGTTCCCTCTCTTGGGCACTTCTTGGGACCCTCTTGCGCCGCCTTGGGTGGCTCTGGGGCCGTCTCGGGGCTCTCTTGGGCCGCCTTGGGGCCCTCTTGGCTCTTGGGGGCGTCTTGGGCCGTCTGGGAGCGGTTTTGAAAGCCTCTTGGGCGGTGCCTTAGCGCCGCAAACACGAAACAGGGAGAATGCAAAAAACATTGAACAAATCTAGCCTCTCGGGGCGTCTTGGGGGCCTCCGGGGCGATTTAAAACGCATCGTGGGTCGCCAGAGACCCCTGGACGGCGTCTTGGGGGTGTCTCGAGACCGTCTGGGGCCGCTGGGATTGCTGTCTGAGGGCTCCCCGGGGCGATTTGAGGCCTCCCAGAAGCGGGCCGGGGCCCCGGGCCCCCCTGTCCCCCGCCCTCGCCTGCCCCTCCTCCTCCGCCTCCGCCCGCTCTCGGAGTTGCAGGAACGAATCTGTTCGAACCGCCAGCAGGCGCGCGAGCGCAGGATCGCACGGCTTTAAGCCGCCCACGGTGCGCGGGCGCCCTGGTCGGCACCAGGAGGGGTGCTACGAGGCGGGTTTTTCTCTTCCGCCACCTCCTCCCATCCTCAGAGCATTTCTGGATGGGAAGCAAATCTTCCTTTTTCGACTCTGTCCGCTGCTATTAAATCCATTTCGGCCTCGTTTGCTGCTGTCGCTGCTGCCAGGCAAAGACCCCCTCCTTCTCCTCCTCCTCCTCCTCCTCCTCCTCCTCCTCTTCTTATGACGATTATTCTTCTTCTGTTTGTTATTACTATATCCTATTATCAGTGTTCGTAGTATTGTTGTATTTCTTCTTATTATGATGAGTACGATGATGATGATGATGAAGATAATAATAATGATGATGATGCTTCTTATTATCAATATTCTTAATCAGTATTATTGCTAGTATTATTATTCTTAATAATATCATTATTATTATTAGTAGTAGTAGTAGTAGTAGTCGTAGTAGTAGTATGTTAGTATGGTAGCAGCAGCAGCAGCAGCAGCAGCAGCAGTAGCAGTAGCAGTAGTAGCAGTAGCAGTAGCAGTAGCAGTAGTAGTAGTAGTAGTAGTAGTAGTAGTAGTAGTAGTAGTAGTAATAGTAGTAGTAGTTGTAGTAGTAGTAGTAGTAGTAGTAGTAGTAGTAGTAGTAGTAGTAGTAGTAGTAGGAGCAGCAGCAGCAGCAGCACTACTAGTAGTAGTAGTAGTAGTAGTAGTAGTAGTAGTAGTAGTAGTAGTAGTAGTAGTAGTAGTAGTAGTAGTAGTAGTAGTAGTAGTAGTAGTGGTAGTTCGTCTTCTTCGTCTTATTATGTTTTATGTTTATGCTTATGCTTCTGATTATGCTTCTGCTTCTGCTTCTGCTTCTGCTTCGTCTTCTTCTTCTTCGTCCTCCTCCTCCTCCTCCTCCCCTAACGTTGTCCCTGAAGGTTGTCCCAGGAGCCTGCCCGAGGCTGGCGCGGCGGGCCCTCCGCCAGCGCTCGGAGCTGGGGCAGCCTCCTTTCCAGCGGTATTTATCGCCAGCGGCGCGCCCGCGCCGGCCGTCGGCGCGGCCGTCGCGGCCGCCGCGGCCGCCGCGGGCGAGGGCGCCTTGCGGAAGTCGTTTTCATGGATTCTCGGAGGCCTGCAAATTGGCACCAACACCAGCACAGGGGGTGTCTCCACCGGAGGGAGATGATCTTCGATATTTTGGAGCTGGTGGCAATCTTTCGGCCACCCAAGATGCCCGAATCTTATCATCATCACCGAGATCGGGCCCATCTTCCCTCGGTGGAGGCAGCCACTGATACTGATGGTAGTGCCAACCTCTCTGAATGCTGTCCCCTTCCCCGACTTGCACAATGAAGATTTCGACCTTCTGGGTCGATCCTGCGGAGCAGGAGTGGCGCCGAGCGCAGAGGATATGACCAGGGCTGGACCCCTCGAAGACCCAATACATCCATCAATCACGGAGCAGGATCGATCAGCATCGAATCGGGAGATCGGACCGAATCGAGAATGCGTGTCGGATGGGGCTGCAACGGCTCGGGGTCGAATCGCATCGGCTACGATCGGCTGCGCAAGGACGCACAGCAACGCCGTGCGGCAGCCGGGAATCGGACCGGGCCAGCCGGCATCGCTACCGAAGCGGATCGAAAGGAGCCCTGCCTTGCGGGCGCCAGCTGCTTGCGAGGGGGCGGCATTCCCAGGAGGGCGCTCTCGTCCGAGTGCCGTCGGACGTCTTCGTCAGCCCCTGGAGGGTTTCCTGCCTCGGGATGCGCTCCCGCCTCCCTCCTCGTGCAGCACAGCGCACCCGCTTACAGCGTTTGGGCACAAAGTTCCGAGCGCAAGTCACCTCGCTTCGCGCACCGCGCCCCGCGGTGCGCGACGCGCGGCCGTGGCCGCGCCCCCCGGCGCCACACCCCGGAGAGGGGGGCCGCTCTCCGTCCCAGGCCGCGGCGCGCGGGGCGCGGGTGTCCTCGCGCCCCCGCGGGCGACCTCTGGAGCGCTGACACGAAGCCCGTGCTTCCGCCGCCGGGGGCCGCCTGTGCCCCAGACGGCTGGAGGGTGCCCGTCCCCCGCGCGCCGCCGTGGGGGCATAAACCTTCCAGCCGCCCCGGGACAGGCGGCTTTGCTGGCGGAAAAGGATGCAGTCAAGCTACCACCGTAAGGGACGAAGCGCCCTTCCTGGGCCCACGAGCGCCCGGGCGCACGAAGAGAGCTGGAAGAGCAGGGGCCCCCTCCGAACCCGGACTGCTCCTCGCTTCAGCGCCTTGACTGTGCAGCCATCGTGCCTACCACAGGGAACGCTGAATCAAGAACGAGGGGGCTTCTCTGGCCACGGCGAGCCGCGGCCACGAAGAGGCTCCCCGACCCAGATCTGAGGAACGGCTCTCCAACCAGAGCCCCCCCCTGAACCCAAAGTGGTCCTTGCACCAGCGTCTTGGCTGTGTACACCCTGCGAAATGCTTAAGAAATCATGGGTTAAGAAATTCATGGTCTCAGAAATTGAATAAAACCCAGAACTTCTATCAAAATCTTGGGGTTTACATTGAAAAGTTAAGAATAATCGAGACTCTGGACGAAAACTTAGGTTTTCTTAAGCATCGCCTAAGGTGTATGCTGCCTCTGTCTGCTACAGCTGGCGCTGGCGGCAACCGCCCGGAGCGCCTCGACAGCGCTGGCGGCCGGCGCGCTGGCCGCGGCCGCCGCCGCGGCTCGCCTCTGGGAGACAGCGCCGGCCGCGATGGCGACGTGCTGCACCATCCGCCTTCGGAAGTCCGCCCGCCGTCGTCGCCGTCGTCGTCGTCGTCGTCGTCGTCGTCGTCGTCGTCGTCGTCGTCGTCGTCGTTGCCGTCGTTGCCGATCGTCGATTCCTCCCTGTGCCCGCGCCGGCGCCTGGCGGCCTCTGCGTCCACGCGCAGACGCGTGGCGGCAGCCTGGCGGGCGGCGAGCTCGTCCCTCGCCGACCTGACCTTCTTGAAGTACACCTGGGAACGGCAAGGAGGTGGGGGAGTCGGGGAACCCCAGATGATCGAACGCCTCCACTTTGGAGGTTGAGCCTCCAGAGTGGAGGAAAAGACTGACCCCCCTTTCGAACGCAGTTGACCCTCTGGGGAGGCCCTTTGAACGCCCTTTTGGCCTTTTCGGCGTTGTTTCACGGGGGCGATCAGTGGGGGGGGAGAAACGTGCACCTTTCGTGCCCCTGTTGGGCCCCAGGGAGCTTTTGTGGGGCCCCTCCAGGGCACAAACAAAAATAACCCTTCTCCGCCCCTCTGTCGGTCGCCCCCCAGCACACGAAGCCCGATCCTCCCTCCTCCGAGGCTCTCCGGAGGCCTCCGGGGACCTCCGCGGGGACCTGCGCGGGAGCTCTGGAGGCCTCCGGAGGAGGGGGGGCCTCACGAGGCCCGATCCTCCCTTCTCCGAGGCTCTCCGGAGGCCTCCGGGGACCTCCGCGGGGACCTGCGCGGGAGCTCTGGAGGCCTCCGGAGGAGGGGGGGGAAACCTCGCTGCGCGGCGGCGCGGCGCCCTCGCGCGGGGTGTCACGCGGGCCGCCGGCGCAGGGCACGCCACGCGCGAGGTGCCCCGCAGCGGCTGCCTGGGTCTTCGCGCGCGAAAACTTAAGTCGGGCCTGTCCCCCTACAGGGGGATTTTCTACGAAAAATCCGCCGACCCTGTCGACGTGTGTGAGGGGCTTCTCCGTTCGACTCGTCGTCTCCGTCGTCTCCGTTCTCCCCCTCCCAGGGCTCTCCTCCTCAAGCGCGCTATCCAAAGCGAAATTAAACGACGTCGTAGTGGAGTCGAAGGGAAGCCCTTTCCCTTTTGATCCTTCCCCGCAGGGGGGGGGAGGGGGAGGGGGGGAGGGGGAGTTAGAATTCTGATGTATGATAGGTTTCTCCAGCGGGTCCTGCAAAGAGTCTCTTAGGAGCCCCGGACGATCCGTCCCAAAGTATGGTTTCTAGGCTAAGCGCTTGCCTGCCTGCCTGCTGTTTCGTTACGTACTATAGCCGTTTGGCTTAGAGGAAAGACATCAAAGATATCTTAATGTTTCTCTGACGACTGATATTTGATTCTCATTCATATCTATTATTGGATACGATTCTCATCGATATCCCGAGTTTGGTAGCGGAGCCTCTACGGAGGCTCCTTCCACGGACCGCACGCACACGCGCGCGCACGGTCAGGCGACCACCGCAGACCGACTTGGATCACACGTACGTCAGTTACTATCAGATTGGACGGTACCAGATTTACATCAGTTACCGACACAACGCGGATTGGTTTCTACAATAAGTACCGACACATTACGGATTGGTTTCGAGAACATTGATTCGTTGACCAAATCACAGACACAATGCAGCAGACAACGGCATCTTCGCAGCTTGGTCTTCGGCAGTACACAAAAGACGTGCCCCCAGGATGGAGGCCGCGTACTTACCGGATCAAGGAGTACAAAGAATACTTAGCCATCTGGGGCCGCTTGACCAAGCTTGATCAAGAACAGATTGGACCCGCTATCATGTCACGACTCGAAGGAGGAGCTTTACGGATTGCCATAGGACTGACGACTCAGAGGCCTGATCCCGACACCCGTGCGCAGATGACCTACGAAGGAATCGAGGCAGTTTCTCTCGACGCTCAAGACGCCATCGTTGATCCTGCGACGGGAACACAGAAAACACCTCCTGATCCTTCAGGAGTCAAACTGCTGATAGCAAAGCTTACGGAACTTTACTACTTGGACGACCAGGACCTCGCCTGGACGAGCCTTGACAAGTTGTTCTGCTTCACGAAGCCCTACGACATGGACTTCTCAACGTACGTCGTGGAATGGGAGAGACTCTACTCAGAGGCTGAGAGGCACGGAGGCCTCGCTATCGGTGACAGTGGCAAGGCCTGGCTTTTCTTCAGCAGATCAGGAATCGCAGAGCGCCAACTGGCAGATTTGAGACTTAAGGTCCGTGGCGACCTCACTCGCTATAGAGAGATGATTGCATTACAAATGAAGATTTCTAAGAATGAGTCTGCCAGCTACGACCAGTCTCACGGATACAAGCAGTACAACACGGAGGAGTACGATGAAGACGACTGGAATGACGAAGAGTACTGGAACGAGGATGATGACTGGTGCGACTATGACTCTGGTCGAAACTGGACAAAAGAGGAATAGTATGACGATCAAGAAGGCGATGACTGGCAAGATTGGCAAGAGGACGACGAACGCGGAGATGACTACAGCGACTACTACGGCGGAAAGGGCAAGAAGCAGGGAGGACAATTGCGACGCGGAAAAGGATATGGAGATCAGCAGAACAGCAGAGGACGTGGAAAACGAGCCAGTGGAAATCAGTGCACGGAGTGTGGCAGTAAGTGACATTCTACTGAGCAGTGCCCTATGAAGACGAATTCTGGACCAGGCGGATCCCCAACACAACCTGATGAAGGTCATCATACAGACATGGAGAGACATCAAGATGAAGAAGAGTATTGGAATCGCAAAGGATCTTGGAAGCCTTCTCGCAGAGGATCTCGCGGAAAAGGATGTGATCGTAGACCGCAGACCCCACGCTATCAATCTGGACGAGGAAAAGGACAACGCTTAATGGGCCGCAGTGATTTTGGAAGATTCTCCTTCACAGGCAAGAATAGGAAAGGCAAAGGCAAGAAATCTTCAAATAACAACTTCAAGCAGCGCAGCTACGGCCAGATGCATGCGACCTTTCCTACCACAAGCGCGAAGGACGAAGCACAACATGACCATGACGGTTCATCCGGTTTCGTACCCACCTTGGACTCAGCTGGAGATTGTCTCAAGAAGCAAGAAAAGTCCAAGGCAAGAGAAACATATCAATTGATATTCGGACCGGACCCTCCAGGAGCAACTATACGGGCAAAGACACAAATAACGACATCGACGAGCACATCATCTTCATCGACCGGATCAATGGAGACACGGTACCCACCAGGACTTCATGAACCACTCTACGTTCTTTTGACATCGACGAGCCTGGACGCGCCGAGGATTTGCCATGCTTGTTGGAAGACTTCTACATCGACGTGCGATATGTGCCAGAAGCAATGCTGTTTGGATCATTCGTTTCTCTTCTCAACAAACAGCAAGATCTTGTGCTTCGACTGCACGGCCAACCGCGTCAAGGACGCTGCCGATGTCGAAGGCGACTCTAATGCAGGACCATCGGCAGCGTCGAGTCCTACTTTAAGCAGGACACCATCATCATGGATGAAGATTGGATCAATCCCCGAGGCAACCTTCGAAGACGACGATGAAGAAGTCAAGGAAGTTCATCTCGCCGCGGCATCTCATGAACATGGAAGCTTCATTGCCAAGGGCACGGTTTTCCAGAGCGACCGATTTCACAACTTTACGGTGATAAGAGGCATCAAAACATATGGATTGCTGATAGACCCTGGAGCTTCGAGAGGACTGATTGGCACAGACTTGCTGATAGACCCTGGAGCTTCGAGAGGACTGATTGGCACAGACACTCTCTCAGACATCGTCACACAAATCCTCAGACCCAGGCGTCTTGATAAGTTTGTGAAGTGGAAGCCCAGCATCAACAAGTTCACCGGCATCACGGCAGACCCACAGAAGTCATTGTCATTGGTAAGTTTTCCCATCGGATTGCAAGGCATCAAGAACGCAGCGTTCGCAGCCGACGTTCTTGGAGGAATATCATCGAGATGCCCTGGCTTGGTTCCTCTGGTTAGTTTACTCAATGCTGGATGTATCATATGTTGTGGATATTTTGCTAACAATGACGGCCTGCTCGGTATTAGAACTACGGATGGTTCGATTTGTTCTCAGAGATTGTTATTAACTGATTCTGGACAGTAGCTGTTACCGATCGATCAGTTCCACAAGCCACGTGACTGGGGACAAGACCGACCCGCGAAGAATGAGAAGCAGCAGCTTGGACGAGCAGCACGGCGACAACTACCGCCATCCAGTACTATGGACTTCTACTCATACCAGCAGCATTCCCAGAGTTCACCGGTATCGACGGCATTCGTGGCAGGACTCTACGCGGAGAATGATGATGAAGATGCGGCCACGAGACCGACGCTTTTTCAATAGGTCCTGAGCATGACGAGAAACTGTTGCCACGAGTTGCACTCATTCCAGAATCCAATTGTCCAGCGATATCTTTACGCATGGAGTACTATTTCGGCACCACGCTGGACTGGAACGCCCATGTTTCCATCAACTCTTTCTTCAGACGAGCTTATCGAGGCCAACAGTGCGTTCAAGGCTCTCCCGGAGATGTTCTATCTACACTACACTTAAGGACCTACCTGTCATTATTCCTTCCAGTTTTCCCATGTTTCAGACCATTCTCTTGGAATTCTTAAGTGATGGAAGCTTCGGAGACCCATTCCCAATAATTTCGCTATGGACGTGGTGTTCAGGATCATCAAGACTCGCATTGATCATGCTCTCTGCACCCTTCAACCAGCTCGTTGTATTTCCTGTGGACCTGCGCTATGGCTGGGATCTACGCCTACCTGAACATCAGCAACTGCTACGTACAGCCGATCGACAATTCTCCCCAATGGTGACCACATACGAACCAAGATGCAAGTACTGGAGTCGAATGGGCAGTAGCAGAAATCCAGAAGTTACTGCAGAAAAGAGACATCAGGAGACCGACATGCTGAAATTCACCTTGCAGATTGCTTGCGACAATGTCCAGCAACATCGACACGGACTGCTCGAGAACCCCATGTCTTCAACAATATTGACCAAATCACCATTGGCAGCATTGCAGTACCACGACAAGTTCAACGACCATACCTACTCCACGGATATGTGTCGTTTTTCTCCTCTTCCAGATGGACAGCGTTACCGGAAGGAGATAAAGCTCAAGAGTTCCTTCAAGTTGACAAATTATGTTGGGAAGTGTAGATGTTATTATGGACATGAACAACTTGAAGGCTACGATCGAGAACACCACAGGAAAGGAAGAGCAGCAGCCGCGGCATATTCGCGGAAATTATGTTCTTACATTTGTCAGGACATCATGGTTTTGCTCAAGAACACCAGGAAGACTACACATCCGAGTTACCCAGCGGAGGAACTACAGCCACCACGTGATGATGACGAAGAAGCAGTACCAGAAGTCATTACGAACCAACAGGCTGTGGATCGCAGAAATTTGAGTGACCTTCTGAAACCGGTGGAGGTTTCTCATATCACGATACATTTTGGTTATTGCAAATTTCTTGAAGGACTTGACCAACCGATGCTCAAGGCCTGTATTCAGAATTTGTTTGATTACTCTGCCAGAACAATTATCCCCGGACAAGCATCGACGAGAGTTTTCATGATTCCTGGAGTTCATTTGGAAAATCCATCAGCAATGTTGCTACATCAGCTACTTCGTGACGTCTATATCTTTACGGCTTTGGACGTGGAAATCTGGCCACACGAACTACACTTGAATGACAAGCCACAACCTCAAGCGGCTAAGGCTTCAAAGGACAGGTTGATCTTTTACGGTTTCTTAGATGGCAGTGTAGAGTGAAATTCCTGGACGACTGGTTGAGTTGTAGCTCAGAAAGTCTGAAGAAGGTACCTCATGATGACGTACACTACCTTGTACAACTTCTTGGAGAATTGCAACCATAATCACATCGACAATATAGTAGACGGAGAGTCACCGGAAAGACTACTGCTCCTCAGGTACCAATACTTGTAGCACCTCCCACACAGTACATCAGAAAGAGAACCACCGGAAAGACGACGGTTCCTGAAGTACCGATACCTCCAGCACCTCCTGAACAACAAGAACCTCAGGAAGCTGGTCGAGAAATTGCGAAGATGTCCGGACGACGTCTTGACGCGATCAAGCCCAGTATCGATTTGAAGGACCTCCCAGGCAAGCTGACGAAAGCCTCACCAGCAAAACAATATCGACAACTACGAGGAGTTCACGAGAGATTTTGGCACAATTCTCCTAAGGATATATTGCAACTTCTTCGGGCAGCTTTGTTACCCAAGGACATAATGCTCAAAGGAGTTCAAATTGCTCGAGATTGTTCGATATGTCAGTAACAACAACGACATCTCCATGTACCTACTATCAAGTCCACGCTCTCGACTATCTTTAACGAGGTCGTCCAGCACGACTTGTTGTTCATGTGGGATTCGGCATTCATGCTACTGATCGATGAAACGATTCGTTGGAAGACTGGAGATCAAATTGAGAACAAGCTGGGGCCTACACTTGCACGAACACTTTATCGTTTGTGGATCAGATTCTGGGGGCCCATGCGACATTTGCTCTCAGATCAAGAAGGAGGCTTACTCCATGATGAAGCAACGCGGATGTTTGACAGGCTTTCGATTGCACGACCACTTGTCGGACGTGATGGCTCTTCAACAAAGGGACTGTTTGAGCGACGCAATGCCCTGACTAAGATTGGCATGCTGAAGTTGAAGAAGGAACTACAGTCAGCGGGAATCAACATCACGGCCGGGGAAATTTGTCAAGATGTTTGTATGTTACAAAACCTGTTGTTGGAGTATAATGGAGGAACACCACAGATGGCTCTCACAGGAGTTGAACAGCGAGGTTGGTGTGTTCCAGACACCGAGACCCTGGAATCAAGCGTTGGATCATTGAGTTCAAGACCAGACTACATCGAGCAGATGATGAGGACCAGGATGTTGTCAAAACAGTGTAACCTTCAAGGACTCATCGAAGATCGATTGGCCATGGCATCGCGCATCAAACAGCACAAGCATAGTCGCGAACTTCTCATGCCCGGCACGATCATTGACTACTGGGGACAACCAAAGAGAAAAGAAGATGACGGATCGAAGACCGGCAGAACTGATATCAGAGGAACGCCTGGCCGGATCAGCCATTATTCGACATCAAGGCCATCCATTACTGATACCACTCCAACACATGCGACGACATGTATTATCTCAGTTCTTCCACAAGTCTATTGATCAATACTCAGAGGATTTCTTCTGCAACTATCACGTGGTCAAGGAGACAAGCATCTTCGAAGCAGAACTTGAATCGGCAAAAGAACCTACAGACGAGAAGCAAGTGCGACTGACAAACGCGCTTATGGATATTGTTGACGGAGAACCACCTGGCAAGTTACGATGGATAGGCAAAGTTTGCAGAGAAGGAGAATACGTCTTTGTACCTGATCAAGAATCAGTTGACCAGTGTCAGGTTCTCAAAATGTGAAGAATTATTTCAAGCAGTATTTCCCCACAGCACATGGAGTTCTATTTGGTGCTAGTCTTCGACGTATACCTCATATCACTCAAGCCTTATGGGCAGTTATCATCAGATGGAATAGACGAGACAGAACTGCCTACCACATCAATCAGTACGTGCCCAAGATCAACATTACCTTCAGAGCAGACAAGTTTGAAAATTGGTCTACCATTATTATATGCGGCTTTGATCATCAAGAAGAATTGCAAGATGATTTAGTACCAGAAACGGATTGGAGTGATATTTCAAGCGCTACACCTGTGGACGACGCACCGTCGCCAGTTATTAACCAGCCAGATGACGACGACTCACCGCCACGCAGAAGACCACCGACTGGATCAGTTCATCCATCACAAGCTACACCGCCGGAAGTTTCTCAACCGCCTGCTGACGCTGACGACGACATACTTATGCCAGCAGCATCTTCAGGACATCCACCTGCTCCACCGGCGCCTCCATCAGCACCGGTACCGATATGTGCTGATGACTCCCTGAGTGATCCTCAGGACTCATCATATCCGGAACAATCGACTGTGGTTCCTACGGACCCAGATCCTACGTTACCTCAGCTTCGCCAAGCACCGCCAGATGTTGATATGGACGATGTTGCAGCTTCTTCCAGTGGAAGACCAGGACCTCCAGGTCCACCAGGATCAGGATCTGTTATCTTTGACTTGGCAGCACCAAGACCAGAGACCCCAAGTGCCATCGGCAGGATCTACGACACAGCCTTTACAACCAATACCTTTCCCTGCAGCGCCAATGGGTTCAAGTGTTCCAAGACAGCTCGGACCGCCTCAGAATGCCGAATCATTGATGACACCTACTGCTACGGCGAAACCGACACCGACATCAGCGCCAGATCCTATAAGCCCTGCGACTGCAAAGGCTACTACACCACATCCTACACCTTGGAAGACTCATGCACCCACATGGGCACCTGTTCCGAAGCCAGCACGACATAGAGTTGAACCTTACGGCAGTGGCACCGACACATCATCAAGCTCATCATCAGGACCACCTACGGCGACAGACTTACCGACACCGGCGACCAACTCGCCTCAGGCAGAACACGAACATTCACATGGCCAATCAGAACAATCAGGATCAGGAGATTCACAGGCTACCATGCAGTATCCAGAGGACATGAACAATGCTGGAGACTTGGACTATAGCAATACAAGTGGACAAGACGACAGCCGAGTTCCCAAGAGAGGTCACAACACTAGCAGTGAAAGCTCAACTACTGGAAGACCACCTCCACAGAAACAAGTCAAGATCAGCGACTCCGTTTATCATCATGAACAAGAGCGACGACAAGGACATGAACGACCAACCAGATCCTACGGCTTCTTCCTCTTCTGGACCACCGGGACCTTCAGCAGGAGGGCCACCAGTTCTTCCCATCGCAAGTGAACCCACAGCAGACGCGTCGCCAGAAGCATCACAACCCACAGAACGAGAAGAGGAGTCATCTCAACATTTCTCAAGAGGATGCGTTCCACCAGATAAGGACTCGGTGGAAGCTCTTCTCTCCAAGTGCGGAGCACAGCCGACATATGACTTCTAGAATGAATGAAAGACTGAAGAGGAAGGATTATCTGCTACCATGAGCTCGGAGCTGATCAACGAGCTCAAGGACTTAGACATCGGAGTAGAAGCAGAACAGGAGTATCTACTAGACCTATTCACTGGAGACGATTATAAGGCCGGAGACGACAGTATGATGCTCAAGGATGAAGCCCTTCAACGGTATCCTCATCTTGTGGATGAAGCAGATCATCGAGAACTGGGAGCTTTTTGCGATCACAAAGTCTTCGTACCACGTTTGAAGAAGGATCTACCAGCAGGAGCCAATGTTGTTGATTGTGTTTGGGTGCGCAAGTGGGCTATCAAGTACTAGAAGGTGAAATCCAGAGTTTGCGCTAGAGGCTGTTTTGACAAACGAAAGCAGGTTCTTGAGAAGCATTCAAATACAGCGACGCGGCTTTCACAACGATGGGTGATTTCTATGGGACTCTGCAATGGAATTCTGCGGAGCGATACTGACGATCCCTACGACATCGAGACGGAGAGTTTGGATATTTCTACGGCATTTCTTCAAGGACTGGATTATAGCGAGTTGAGTGCTAATGCCAGAACACTGGGATATGAATATCGCCACAAACGGGAGTGCTTCATTATACCACCCGAGAACGTGTGGAGACATTTTCGTAAGATGAAAACAGCCATGAAGGAGTTGAACATTCCAGACGCACTACGAGGCCAATATGTTCTACTTTGTTTACGAACAATGTATGGTTTCACGGATGCACCGCTGATGTTTCAACTTGCACTTATCTTTAATCTCAAGAAAGAGACGAATGCGATCAGTTCAGTTTTTGACGACAACTTTCTGTATTGGTTTGTTAGCATTGACGGAGTCAAGCATTTAGCGCTTATTATGACGGCTCATGTGGACGACCTACAGATTACAGGCTGCAGATCCATGAGGAAATTGATTAAGGATGCTCTTACCAGACGCTTTGGTGATATGAAGCTGAAGCATAAACCTTATACTCACGCAGGTATCCAGATTGAACGACTTAAACGAGATGGCCTTCGACTTCATCAAGACGAGTTTTGCAACAAGTTGACCATCTACAAGATACCGGAACATCGACTCAGAGAACCAGAGAGTCTCTGTGACAGGTCGGAGATCAATATCTTCAGATCATTGTGCTGTTCAGCTTTGTGGGCTTGCCAAACACGTTTGGAGGAACTGTGTGCAGTTACCAGTTTACAAGTATTTCTTCAGACACCGAAGATAAAGCACATTCTTGCCATCAATTGTGTTATCAAGAGATTGCGGCGACCTTTACGACATGGAATATATCTATGTAGAATACAGCCACCTTTGCGTATTGCCAGCATAAGCGACGCCTCAGCACCGAACAAGCAGAGCAATTTCGCGACAGAAGGTGTTATTATTGGTTTGGCAGAAGATAGAATCGTAAAGATAGAGACGGACAAAACGGATCTCTTGGACAACGAACTGGCAAAAAAAGCTCGGAGGTAAGATGCACATATTGACAGGAAGCTCACAAAAGGCCAAGAGGATTTTGCACAGTACGTCACACGCCGAGACTTTATCAGCGGCCAAAGCGATACCATTGGCACAACTTGTTGCTCTACGATTGTGTGAACCTGGGGCCACGACAAGAAAGAGTTTCGCAGGTAAACAGTATATTCCTTTAGCTTTGCTAGACGTGCAAGAATCAGCCACAGTACCACTTCCAGTGGACTCGTTCATTGATTGCATGGATATATGGGAATTTCCTTGCGGTCCTAAGGGCATACCACAAGACAAGAGTCAAATACTTGGAGTACTATCGATACGAGAAGAGAGGAGATGTCTGCGCTTGCGACGACTTTACCACATAAGGACCAAGTGGATGTGTGCCGACTAACTCACGAAGGTATCTGGTCAGGACAGCAAGGAGTTGTATATATTAATATCGAGTGGATTCTTTGTTATACGGGACAAAGTCAGAGTGCGACAATGTATCGGATCGAGTGTGGACTGACAGACATACAAGTATTCCATATGTTTCAGATGAGGGTATGATGCATGATTTATATGCTGAATGCAGTCCAAGACTTGCGGATAATCCCAAGCCGAAAAGATCAAAATGATATGAATTCTATGATGTTGTATATTCTCTGGAAGAGAACAGATGATATCTGTATGGTCATGCACATTGGGACTACGATGGACATACATATATCGAGTTATATGTGCAGACGCAGTTTTGGTATTATTTTTTGTGCGATGTGAAGAATGTCAAGGCTTCCCGCGCGCTCGCGCGCTCGCACATGTAGTTTAAGCACGCCTTTCAAATTCAGGATATCGACTCTTAGGATCCGTTTTAGGATCGAACTTTTATAGATACTCTCGAAACCAAGAGGGTATGACGAGGGTTCGAATTCTGATGTATGATAGGTTTCTTCAGAGGGTCCTGTAAAGAGCCTCTTAGGAGCCCTGGACGATCCGTCCCAAAGTATGGTTTCTAGGCTAAGCTCTTGCCTGCCTGCCTGCTGTTTTGTTACGTACTATAGCCGTTTGGCTTACGAGGAAAGACATCAAATATATCTTAATGTTTCTCTGACGACTGATATTTGATTATCATCAATATCTATTCTTGGATACGATTCTCATCGACATCCCGAGTGGGGGAGGGGGGGGAGGGGGAGGGGGGGGGGGCCCGGGGCAGATACGACGCCCGTCGGGGCGCACTTTCCTCGAGCGGGCACACAAAGGATGCACTTCCTCCTCCTCCTCCTCCTCTTCTTCCTCCTCCTCCTCCTCCTCCTCCTCCTCCTCCTCCTTCTCCTCCTCCTCCTCCTCCTCCTGCTCCTCCTCCTTCTCCTCCTGCTCCTCCTCCTCCTCCTCCTCCTCCTCCTCCTCCTCCGCTTCCTCCCCCCACTCCTAGCCCTTTCGATCAGGGTCGGCGGCACCAGCCGTCAGGCCTCTCCAATGAAAATACCCCCAAAATGAGGAAAAATAATAAAAAATAGTCAGGGGACTATGTTTCTAATATTTTTTGGCCTGTTTGGGGTATTTTCGGTGTATTTTTATTTTTCGTCGAAAATCCCCCTGTAGGGGGACACGCCCGACATAAACGAAGACCCGGGCAACCTGCGCCGGAACCCTCAGACCAGGGCGTCGCGAGCAAAAGCGCGACGGCTGGTGTTTCGTCGCTTTCGGCCCCGTTTCCCAACCCTGGGACAATCATAGCCGGAGTGCAGTATCCCCAAACAAGGTTTTTAAACCCACTGCGGTTTCCAAGGTCGATTGCGTGCCCGTCCAGTGCGGGCTGGCATGGCATGTTAGAACATGATAGCATGATGTTTGCACATGAGATCCGCGGGCGCACGTCTCCAAAGAAACATCGTGACGTCGGATGTCTGGGGAGAGCGGAAGGCAGGGCGCGCATGACGGATGCTGAGGCGGCAGAAACGACGACGGCGGGGACGGGGAGGCGGAGGCAGAGGCGCAGCAGCGGGAGGCGGGAGGCGGGAGGAGGGAGGAGGGAAGAGGAGCCAGGCGAGAAGCGGGAAGAGGGAGGCGGGAGAAGGACTGAGAGAGGTTGTGATTGGAGCCCCTGTGCTACGAAACGTCTCAGGCAGAACGGGCCAGACCATCTTGCACGCAACATCTTCGAGCTTCGCATTGTGAGGATGTCTCAAACGAAACGGGCCGGACAACCTCTCGCACACGTTCTGACAAGTCCACGTCACACTCGCTTCCCGTTAGGTCCTCTCCTTTAACTCCCTTCCTTCTCCCTCCTCCTCCTCCTCCTCCTCCTCCCCCTCCTCCTGCCTGCTCCCTCATCCACATCCTCCTCCTCCTTTTCCCTTCCATCTCCTCCTCCTTCTCCTCCTCCTCCTCCTCCACCTCCTCATCCCGAACGGCATCTCGGAGCCCAGAGTTGCGAAAATGTCTCCAGCGTAACGGGCTGGACCACCTCGCGCGCGGCATCTCGGACCTCAGAGTTGCGACGATGTCTCGGGCGAAACGTGCTGCGAGGAAGTCTCAGGCGAAACGAGCCGGACCACCTCGAGCGCGGCGTCTCAGAGCTCCGAGTTGCGGGGGCCTCCTGGGGCCTCCTGGGGACCTCCTGGGGCTTCCTCCTGGGCCTCCTGTGGCCTCCTAGACCCCACCTGGGACTTCCTGAAGCCTCTTGGGGCTCCCAGGGGGGGATATCTAGCATGTGGCCGTCTGGGCCACAAGAGCAGGAAAAATCAACGAATCGACACCGGATGTGTATTAACTTGACACGTTCTAGTAAGGGAGCCTCCTGGGACCTCCTGGGAGCCGTCTGGGAATCTCCTGGGGGCCCCTCCTGGGGCCTTTCCTGGGCGTCCTGCGGCCTCCTGAAGCTCTCTGGGGCCTCCTGGGGGGTCCCAGGGGGGATATGTAACATGTGGTCTTCTGGGCCCCCAGGCTGGGCCACCTCTTGCGCGGCATCTGGGAGCTCAGAATTGCAAAAGTCTTGTGCGAAACGGGCCGGACCACCTTGCGCACGGCATCTCAGAGCTCAGAATTGCGAGGATGTCTCAGGCGAGACGGGCCGGACCACCTCGCGCAGGGCATCTCAGAGCTCAGAGCTGCGAGGGTGTATCAGGCGAAACGGGCTGGACCACGTCGCGCGCGGCATCTCCGAGCCCAGAGTTTCGAGGATGTCTCAGGCGAAATGGGCTGGACCACCTCTTGCGCGGCATCTCAGAATTCAGAGTTGCGAGGATGTCTCAAGCGAAACGCGCCGGACCACCTCGCGCACGGCATCTCAGAGCTCAGAGTTTGGAGGATGTCTCAGGCGAGACAGGCCGGACCACCTCTCGCGCGGCATCTGGGAGCTCAGAGTTTGGAGGATGTCTCAGGCGAGACGGGCCAGACCACCTCTCGCGCGGCATCTGGGAGCTCAGAGTTTGGAGGATGTCTCAGGCGAAACGGGCCGGACCACCTCTTGCGAGGCATCTGGGAACTCAGGAAATGGAGGATGTCTCACGCGAAACGCCCAATCCCGGACAACTCAGAAACGAGAGTTGCGAGGATGTCTCCGGCGAAACGGCCCCGACCACCACATTTTTTTGAGGACGTCTCTGATTTGAATTCCCTCGGCCAGAGTTAGTTTCTATCACAACAGCACCCCGTTCAGCAAGCTGTTCGGGGAATAAAAATCGACTCAGGATGGAAAGCCGGCCCTGGGGATGTGGTCGAGGCCCCCAAGGGGAGTTTCGACTAAAACGCTGCAACGTCGGAGGAGAGAAAGACCGCGCTGTCGTGCCCCGCTTCTTTTCGTTGCGCCGCTCGCCTGTATCCTGTCGATCTCCTGGGAAGGGACTCGGTGTATGCAGCAGGTCGTCTGGTCTGCCAGGGAGTTTCGGTAATCGAAGTCGCCGAACTTCGCGCATCGCGCCCGACGATGCGCGACACGCGGTTACCTTTTGCGCCCTCGCGCCGCCTCCCAGGATAGCTCTCCAGCCCAGACCGTGACGCGCGATTTTCTTCGCGCCCTAGCGGGCGACCTGGAGCGTAGACTCGACACACCAACTTCCCTAGACATGGAATTCCAGAGCGCGTCTGTACGCCAAATGCCCTGGCCGACCAAAACGAAGCCGTGTACACATCGAGCCCACTCTGATCTCCTGTCGAATCGGGTGGGAGGCCGGGTCGGTGCCCCCAGTCTGCAGGTGGCTGAAATACAGCGAGGCGGCTGCGTACGCGAGCCCCACCTCAGTGACAGGAAGCGGCATGAGAATACACTTCCGAAGGCCCGCGCAGATCTCTTGGGTTGGCACTGGTCCCACCTCGCGCGCCGGGGGCGGCGCCGACGGCGCTGCCAGAGTGGGCTCGGCGCCCACCCAAGCAATCCGCTCGGACGTGAAAAATTGCGTTTATGCTTGGGACCGCACAGTGCTCTCGCCAGCGCCCCCGATAAGCGTGACTCGTAGAGCTTCCCAGATAGCAAAGCAGCGGAAGCTAAGCAATACGGGATCACTTCTGGGCTAGTTGGCTCTAAAAAACTCGACGGACAAATTGGTAACACTTGTCTAGTTGTAACATGTGTTGGAATATGTTTGACTATTCATTTTGTGCGGGGCATGTTTTCCTAACAACTTTTCTTATTTCTGCTCGCTATCTGAATATCGGGTCGATCGGAGCATTTTGAAGGGGGAAAAACTGATAAGGCAGGTACCCGCCCTGAGACCATGTTTTGTGTGTGCGTTCGGTTTAGGGGCTGAACCTCGAGATCTAGAGCAGCTACAGAGGTTTATATGAACCAATAGGTTCAGCAGTATCGGTAGCATTAGTCTAGAGCCTCGAGAAGCCTGAGATCGGTCTGCTACTCGAGCTATGGTGGAACAACTATTCGCACTCTGCTCCTCCAACCACTGTCAGACGCCTGAGGACCCCATCAGGCGGTGGACATGGGTGTATTCGGGCCCCCCCAGGGCCCGAAACTATCCACGCTCATCGCCTCCTGGGGTCCTGGGAAGTCGGCTCCCCAGGCAGTAGTCATGCCCAGGCATCCGGTGATGTGTGCTGTCCCATGGGGGGCCCCAGCGCTCCCGACCCCTTCCCCAGGGGTAGATGGTAATCCCAGGCCCTGTTTCTGGTAGCCCCGAGGCCCGGCAGCAGGCCCCAGTCTGCGCACTGTGAAACAACACAAGCATGCAACACAATCACACCCTCGGAGACCCGGATGCGCAAACTCTCACCCAGACCTCCCTCCGACGTCTTGCTTTTGTTCCGTGCGGGGCCCCTGCAACTCTGGATTGCATGACTACTTCCCTGGGAGCACTTCTTCGTCCCAGATGGTCCTTTCTCTGTCCCGGGGCCAGGCCAGGGCTCCCCCAGACGCCGAAAAGGACGAACAGCCGTCGCCCTGCTCCCTGCCAGTGCGTTGGAGGTCCGGGGACACCTGCAGCTCCGCGCTCTCCAGCGGCGCCAGCTTCTTCGCGACCTCCGCCAGCGGCTTCCCCAGCACCTGCCCGAGCTGGGCGTCCACAACCCCCAGGCTGGCGCGGCACGCGGAGACCTTGGCCTGCGTGTCGCTGGCCAGCAGCAGCATCGCCGCCCCCCGAGGCCCGAGGGGAGGGAGGGGGGGGGAGGGAAGGGGGGAGCGGAGACTCTTCTTGGGGGGGGATCGGCTCCTGGGGGAGGGGGGACATCGAGCTGGAATCGGCGATGCATCGCCGATAGATCGGCAATAGGCCCCCGGTAGCGAAACCGCACGCTCCTGGATGGGGTGGGCTGTCAGGCCCCTGTCGGCGATGAATGTGCGATTGGGGGTCGATGCATCTCCCCCTGAGCCCCTTTCGCTGCCCCTGAGGGAAAGGGGAGGATGGGGGTGAACCGTGATGTTCGGAGGATCGAGGGCAGATCTATTGCTTGCGTTTTTGTGTCATTTGTTGGGGTTCCCTAGGCTGCCAGAGACCCAGGAGGAGGAGGAGGAGGAGGAGGAGGAGGAGGAGGAGGAGAGGAGGAGGAGGAGGAGGAGGAGGAGGAGGGAGGAGGAGGAGGGAGGAGGAGGAGGAGGGGAGGGAGGAGGAGGAGGAGGAGGAGGAGGAGGAGGAGGAGGAGGAGATGGAGGTGGAGGAGGAGGAGGAGGAGGAGATGGAGGAGGAGGAGGAGGAGGAGGGGAAAGAGGGAGAGGAGGATGGACGGACTCGGCTCGAAGAAGTCACGTGTACATGTGTGGGGGGCCGGTAGTTCCAATCGCGTGTTTCTCAGGACGGCCAGTGACAGGACAGGGGGGAGGCTGGTGTCCTGCGCTTGGGCTCGAGCCAAGATGGGCCCGCGGAGGCGGCGGCGGTGCAGAGGGCGCTCAGAAGCTCATGACATGGGATCCTCTAGCCCCGCAGAGCGATTGTCGGATCGAACGCACGAACCACCGCATCCAAGCGAGCCTGTTCCGCCACGGGTGGGTGGACAAAAGCATCGTGGCGCTGCTCCACTGCATCCTGTAGTCCGCCACCGTGCCTCTGGGCACGGAGTGGGCTTGTCCTCAGGTATTTTCCCTAATCCTCTACGCCTCAGGTCTCCATGCTGATGAATCTTGTAGGGGCCCAGACGCTATATTCCGAAATCTCTTGGCGCTTGTCGCATCGCTTGACTTTCTCGGAGCCAAAGGCCCCAGAACGGGCCAACAGGGCCCCAAGAGGCCCCAAAACGGTCCAAGAGGGCCCCGAGTCGCCGAACGATTGCTCAAAGACGCTCAAGATGGCCCTCAGACGGCCCAAGAGGCCTCCAAGACGCCTCCAAGAGGCCTCCAAGAGGTCCCTCAAGAGGGCCACCAGAGGCACAACATGGCACAAAGCACAGATTATCCTGGGAATCTTGTTGAAAGATCTTGGCGTTCTCGCCTCTTCGGCTTTCCGACGCTCCCAGACGGCCCCAGAGGCCCCCAAGAGGCCCCCAAGACGACCCATGAGGCCCCCAGGAGGCCTCCAAGAGGCCCCCAAGAGGCCCCCAAGACCACCCCAAAACGACCCAAGAGGCCCCCAAAGGCCACCCTAAAACGACCCAAGAGGCCTCCAAGAGGGCCCGGACTCGATTCGCCGGGCCTCGGTCCGCCGGGGCTCCGTTCGCCGGGGCTGCTCGGTTCGCCGGGGCTCGCTTCTCCGAGGCTCGGTTCGCCCGACTCGGTTCGCCCGACTCGATTCGCCGGAGCTCGGTTCGCCGGGGCTCGGTTCGCCCGCCTCTCTTCACTGGGGCTCGTTTCGCTGGAGTCTCGTTTCGCCGGGGTCTCGTTTCGCGGCAGTCTCGTTTCGCCACAGTCTCGCTTCGGCTCGTTTCGCCGAGGCTCGCTTTGCCGAGTCTAGTTTCGCCTGGGCTTGCTTCGCGCGGGCTCGCTCCGCCGAGCACGTGAAAGATCTAAATGGCAAAGAGAGCGGGCACACCCTATAATGGGCGGGTCGGGTGGGGCTGGCGGACCTTGACGGGCGGATCGGCTCGGGCGGGCGGGACATGAAAGTAGGACGCATCATCGAGTTAGCACGCGCGAGCCCTAACAGGCGTGTCGGGTCGGGTGGGCGGACCCTGAGAACGGGCGGATCGGCTCGGGCGGGCGGACCTTGACGAGCGGATCGGCTCGGGCGGGCGGGACGTGAAAATAGAACGCATCACCGAGTTAGCACGCGCGAGCCTTAACGGGCGCGTCGGGCCGGGTGGGCGGAACCTAACAACAAGCGGATCGGCTCGGGCGGGCGGACCTTCACGGGCGGATCGGCTCGGGCGGGCGTGACGTGAAAGTATGACGCATCATCGAGTCAGCACGCGCGAGCCCTGACGGGCGCGGCGGGCCTTAACGGGCGGATCGGCTCGGGCGGGCGGGACGTGAAGGTAGGGCGCATCGTCGAGTTAACACGCGCGAGCCCTAAGGGGCGTGTCGGGTCGGGTGGGCGGACCCTAAGAGCGGGCAGATCGGGTCGGGCGGGCGGACCTTGACGGGCGGATCGGCTCGGGCGGGCGGGACGTGAAAGTAGGGCGCATCATCGAGATAGCACGCGCGAGCCCTAACGGGCGTGTCGGGTCGGGTGGGAGGAGACCTTAAGAACGGGCGGATCGGCTCGGGCGGGCGGACCTTGACGGGCGGATCGGCTCGGGCGGGCGGGACGCGAAAGTAGGGCGCATCGTCGAGTTAGCACGCGCGAGCCTTAACGGGCGTGTCGGGCCGGGTGGGCGGACCCTGAGAACAAGCGGATCGGGTCGGGCAGGCCGCAACGGGCGGATCGGCTCGGGCGGGCGGGACATGAAAAGAGGGCACATCACCGAGTTGGCACGCGCGAGCCCTAACGGGCGCGCCGGGTCGGGTGGGCGGACCCTAAGAATGGGCGGATCGGGTCGGGCGGGCGGACCTGAGAAGCCCCCCTTCTGAGAGGCCACCCGGGGCCCTTCTTAGAGGCCCCCGGGCCCGGGCCCCTGCCTTCTTAGAAGCCACCCTTCTGAGAGGGCCCCTGCCTTCTTAGAAGCTCCCCTTCTGAGCGGCCCTCTGGGGCCCTTCTGAGAAGAGGCCCCCGGGCCCTTCTGAGAGGGCCCCTGCCTTTTTGATAGCCCCCCTTCTGAGAAGCCACCCGGCGCTCTTCTCAAAAGCCCCCGGGCCCTTCTGAGAGGGCCCCTCTTAGAAGCCCCCCTTCTAAGAGGCCACCCGGGGCCCTTCTTAGAGGCCCCCGGGCCCTTCTGAGAGGGCCCCTGCCTTCTTAGAAGCCTCCCTTCTGAGAGGCCACCCGGGGCCCGGGGCCCTTCTCAGGGCCCCCCCCGGGCCCTTCTGAGAGGGCCCCTGCCTTCTCAGAAGCCCCTCGTTCTGAGAGGCCACCCGGGGCCCTTCTGAGAGGCCCCCGGGCCCTTCTGAGAGGGCAGCTGCATTCTTAGAAGCCCCCCTTCTGAGAGGCCACCCGGGGCCCGGGGCCCTTCTTAGAGGCCCCCGGGCCCTTCTGAGAGGGCCCCTGCCTTCTCGGAAGCCTTCTGAGAGGCCACCCGGGGCCCTCCTTCGAGGCACCCGGGCCCTTCTGAGAGGGCCCCTGCCATGCCTTCTCAGAACCCAGAGGTCCAAAATTTCAGAAATTTTGAAACCGCGTTTTTTTCAATTTTTTTATAACAAATTCAGTTTTCAGGTTTGTACTACTGCACAATGGTATTCCAACGATTCGTCTTCTTTAAAAGAGAGCAGGGAGGGAAGGAGGAGGAGGAGCCGAAGGATATATGAAGGTGAGACGAGCAGAAGAAGGGGAATGCGTCTCTCGTGCTACTCCCCCCAACACGGCAGCGTTTTCGCGTCGAGCTCGATGTATCGAACTCGACGCGAGAACGCCAGGAGGAAGGCGATTGGGATTCGAAAAGGAGGAAGGCGAAGGAGGAGGAGGAGGAGGAGGAGGAGAAGGAGGAAGAGGAGGACCCAGGAAGAGGATCGGGGGAGGAAGAGGAGGAGGATAATGAGAAACAGAAGGAGAAGGAGGAGGAGAAGGAAGAGTAGCACAGCAGATGTGGTGCGATGCCCGTGCGTGCACGCCGCAGCCGCTGGCCCCCAAGATGGCCGACTCGAGTCGGCCGTCTGTCCCCGACGCCGACGCCGACGCTGCCGCCAAAATGCACCCTGGCGCTCTTCAGCCGAAGGTGCCCACCCCTCTCATGTTCCTCATTCATCATATTCCTCCTCCTCATTCCCTCCTTCTCCTCCTCCTCTTCCTCCTTTCCCTCCTCATCGTCCTCCTCGATCGTCAACCTCCCATCCTGATCCTTCTCATCCTCCAGCTGCTCCACGACCTCCTCCTCCTCCTCCTCCTCCTCCTCCTCATCATCATCATCCTCTTCATCCTCATCTTCCTCGTCCTCCATTCTTTCAGCCTCCATCCTCATCTCCTTCTTCGGCTGGCTACCGCGCCCTCCCCGTGTATATGAAGCCGTTCCCGAAGGTGCCACCGCCAGCGAAAGAGGACCCCTGTATCCTTCGTGCTGGTTTCCCACATCGATCCTCATCAACCTCCTCCTCCCCCTCCTCCTCCTCCTCCTCCTCCTCCTCCTCCTCCATGTGTGTGTGTGTGAGGACGCGGTCGAGACGCTGGCTTCTGGTGAGGACCCTCTATGCAACATAACCCTACACACCCTCACGAGGAGGAGAACAAGGAGGAGAAGAGGGAGGAGGAGGAGGAGGAGGAGGAAGAAGAGGAGGAAGAGGAGGAGGAGGGGAGGTGGCCCTAGGGGGTGGAGGTGGAGGAGGAGGAGGAGGAGGAGGAGGAGGAGTCCCACTCCCCCGATGACGTCCCCGTCGTCCCGAGGACGCCGCCCCGACCACGGTGGGCCGCCCCGACCACGGAGGTGGACGGCCCGTCGCAGGCGGGCAAGGGCTCAATGTCGGCTCGACGGCGGCGGGCATGTTTCGGGCAGGTTTCGGGCATGTCTCGGGCAGGTCGAGACATCTGCCCGAGACCTGCCCGATACCTGCCCGAAACCTGCCCGAAACGTGCCCGCCGCCGTATGCAGGAGGGAGGTGGATGAGGTGGGTGGAGGGTGGAGGAAGAGTAGGAGGAGGATCCCCTTCCCCTCCTCGTTCTTCCCGCCCTCCCCTTCCCTAGTCCTCCTCCTCTTCCTCCTCCTTAATTATCCTCCTTCGTCTTTCTCCACTTCCCCTTTACTCCTACTCCTCGTCTTCCTCTTCCTTCTCTTCACCCTCTGCCCTCACACAACGAGGTCGTGACGACGACGGCAGTGGCTTGGACCCCCCGCCTCCGAAGGCTGCGGCGATCGAGATCGAATCCGACCTCGAGCCGCTGCAGCCGCCGCCGACGGACGTTGATCCGAAGGCGGCTCTGGCGGGGGTGGAAGAACACGAGGAAGAGGAGGAGGAGGAGGAGGAGGAGGAGGAGGAGGAGGAGGAGGAGGAGGAGGGGAGGAGGAGGAGGGGGGAGGAGGAGGAGGAGGAGGAGGAGGAGGAGGGGGGAGGAGGAGGGGGGGGGGGGAGGAGGAGGAGGAGGAGGAGGAGGCGGAGGAGGAGGAGGAGGAGGAGGAGGAGGAGGAGGAGGAGGAGGAGGGGGAGGGGACGGGTGAAGAGGGGAACGCAGTTGAGGATGTCTGGAGCGAAAGCTTCGCCCGCCAGAAAATTGCAAGAAACCTCGAGCGGTGCTTCATCTTGATAAGGGGGGTCCCGCTTCATGTTTGCAATGTCCAGCGGGAGGAGGAGGAGGAGGAGGAGGAGGAGGAGGAGGAGGAGGATGAGGAGGAGGAGGAGGAGGAGGAGGAGGAGGAGGAGGAGGAGGGGGGGAGCAGGGGAGGGGGAGGGGGATGATGATGATGATGATGATGATGATGATGATGATGATGATGATGATGATGATGATGATGATGATGATGATGATGATGATGATGATGATGATGATGATGTTGAGATATGATATTTGATGCATGATATCTGTTATTTGATACTTGATATTTGGTATCTGATATTGAGGTTCCGAGATCTCGAGAAAAGGTCACTATGATGAAGGGCCATGGGCGTGGTTCGTTGATTGTCACGCGCGGCGATGGCGGCGGTGTACGTAATGATGGCGAAATTGGTTATAATATACTGACGAATGTGAATGTGAGAATGATGATGATGATGATGATGATGATGATGATGATGAGGATGATGACGATGATGATGATGATGATGATGATGCTGGTGATGTCGGGGGCGACGGCGGTTACGGCGCAGGGAAAGAAGGGGAGTGGGCGATCCCACGGGGGGACCAACTGTTCGATCCGACGCGCCAGGGACCTCTGGGGGGCACAGGCATGCGCCGCGCCAGAAGTTCGAGAGCCGAATCCAGCGTGACGACGGGGGGTGGGCAAAGGGCAAGCGGGGTGGCCCCGAGGACGTGGGCAACCACGCAATCGACGCGTGCCAGGGCCCACCGAACGGCCCAGGTCTGCGCCTCGCGAGAAAACGATCCCGAATCCAACGCGGCGACGACCCGATGGGCGCAGGGCAACAAAAAGGGGTAAAGGGACGGGTGGCGGGTTACAAGACTGTGAGATGTACAATCGGCGCGACCCAGCCCCCTCGCCAATCAACAAAAGACCCGCGCCTGGGCCGCACCAGAAATCCGAACCGAATCCATCGCGGCGACGGCCCGCGGACCGAAGGGGAAGTGGGGCGCGCATTCGATTCGGCAACCTAGCGAAGTTGACGTTCCCAGGGCCCCTTTGGGGGTTCAGGCCCGCGCCGCGCGACGCATTCGATTAGAATCAAACGCCGCGACGGCCCGCAGGGCAAGCGCGGGAGGAGCGAAGGGGGGGGTGGGGTCGGGGGCGGCGGGAGGGAAGGATGGATGGCAAACTCGCTCTGAAGAGACCGAAGCAGGACGAACAGAGACAACGCGCCTGCACCTGCCATGGCGGACGGTGGGAGATGCGGAGGGGGATGGGGCGAGTAGAAGGGGAGACGTGGTAGGCTTCCGTCAGCTGCCATATCCGTATCAAAGATTGGGAAATCCACATATCACTGTTTGGTGTCCAAAGATGGTTGTGGCCCGCGCCGTGCGTGACCTCGCCCGCTGGTGCTCGCGCGTCACTGTTCGGGGTCCTCGCTGGTATATCTAGCTACGTGCTGATGTTGGTCAGGATTCCTGTCTGGTGTCCACGCAGCGTCGTTGTATTGGGCCCACGCGTCGCCACTGTTTAGGGTCCACGCGGCATCGCTGCGTTGGGCCCGCGCGCCGCCACTGTTTGGGGCCCGCGCGCTGTCATTGTTTTGGGCCCACGCATCGCCACTGTTTGGGATCCACGCAGCAGCGCTGTGTTAGGCCCACGCGTCGCCACTGTGTGGGGTCCACGCAGCGTCGCTGTTTGGGGCCCGCAAGTGGTCACTATTCGGGGGTTCGCCCTATCTGGGCCATTCGCGCTGCTTGGGGGCCCGCGATCATGCTTGACCCAACGCGCGCTTCATCGAGATGCGGTAAGTGGGCGATGTCCTTCTCCAGCCGAACGCTCGCAATCGCAAAAATGCAAGCTCTGGGAATGGCGTCTCACACCTTCTCGATCTGATCACGGAGTGAGTTCGTAATCAACGTGCAACTCGTGCGACGCCACCCCCGTAAGTTAACACATAAGCTCGCACATGCTGTGCGTTTCTGGGAGGGGGGGGGGGGGGCGCCCTAACATGTCTCGGTGCGATCGCTATAATATCACACGGCATGTATTGACGCCCCACCCCCCGTCAAGAGAACAGAAGCAGGTTCCACCTGATTCGCAGTTGGTTCGACATCCGATCAGACGTCGTGCTCAGTTTGCCTTTGCATTCCTCATCGCACGCGTAGTTGACATGACGTTGGTCCAACACTGGGCCAAGGCTCAATCGGATGACCTCACGTTGACCCAACGTTAGGTCAACGCTTGGTCAACTCGTTAGGTCAACGGCCCAACGCTGTGACGTGGCCCAAACGTTGGGCCGTCATGAGGTCACTGGATGCCTCCTCTCTCCACCCTCAAAAACAATGAACCTCTCGCCCTCTCCCTCTCCCGCGTATCCTCTTTGCATTCTTCGTTCCTATGCCCCCCCCCCCCCCCCCCCCCCGCCCACCCTCCCCCGGCCACCCTTCCTCCGACCGCCCCCTTCCTCACCCTTTCCATCCTGCCGCACCCCCCTCCCCGCCCACCCTTTGACGGGGGGCCGTCTGGTTCTGGGGCCGCGCGCCCGCCGACCCCGCATCGCCATCGACAAGTGCGGCATGGGGGCTGGCTACGAGCGGCGCCTCCACCGCTGCACTGCTATACTGCGTGCTATCCTCCACTTTGCCAGCACCTTGCCAGCTATCTTCCTTGCAGGGGGGCCACGGGTGCATGGCGACGAAACGCGGGCAATTCGGCCAGCCATATCTTCAAACTCGCATTATCTTGTAAACGTTGGGGTCTCATGCGTGACGTGATCACTCAAGTGATCGGCCAAGTGAAACTTGAAAGGCACGTTGAACGTGCGTCTCCCGTGTCGCGCCTCGGCCCTCCCGGCGAGCTCCTAAGACACTTAAAAAGATGGCATCGCCTCGCTCATCGCTCGAGCGCGAATCGGCGAAGGCACGATGTCTACTTTTTGACACTTGTCAATGAACGCATTTATATAACGGTATGCGTGCAGCACGTGCGACCGAGCTGGGAGCAGTCGCCCTAACAGCACGAGCATAATTGGCACGTGCGCCCTGGAAGCAGCAGCCTTAGACTTCAGGCACGGAAAATCTGAAAGAGACGCTGGCTTGAACATTAACATCCTCAGTGTCGGCAAGCGCCTGCCAGCGTTCATGTCCTAAGAAGTAGAACACATACCCCTGCCGAGCGCCCCCATCGCTCGCCCCCGTGCCTCCCCCGCCAATTTTCCTTCGCATCCTCCCTTCACATCCTAATATTTGTCCGACGTTTTTTGGTTTCCTGGGCGATGGGTTTCGACGCTTCAGTCGAAAACAAGCTGGTAAGCTTAGGTATGTGTTACGCTTTAAGCGTTGCCATATCCCAGGCTTTGGCTCATATCGCATGAGCAAGAGAGCAAGACGAAGCATGGGATCTGGAGTAAAGGATAGGATGGGCATCGTCAATGGAAAAGGGATTTTCCGATCTCTGATGCAAGTAGTGCGCCTCGGTGAGGCACAGTCACATATTTGGCCGGGCCCGGCTTGAGCCAGGCACGGCAGCGGTACATGCTCGATTTATACCTCGCCTTTAACCTTCTCCGTTTAAAGTCGGAGGGGGAGGAGACGAGCAGGTACCGCATTTCTACATTATGCGGAAAAAACAGTGCTAAGCAGCAGCGGCTGCCTACAAGGAAAGGGCGCGCGAGTAGCCTCGCTACCGGCGAGTTTCCTCGCTACTAAAGCGCACCTGCCCGCGGGTTTCCCCGCTGGCTCGGGAGGCAGGGCCGTCCTGAGACGACCTGCCCGCCCTATACGGCGTATGTTTCTTCAGCTCGTGCTTGAAGGATTGCTGGCCGGCCATTACTTGTAGGAGCAACGCGCGGTCAATACTACCTTTGGTATGACCATCGGCAGTCATATCCCGCGTGTCACACCATTGGACGCTTTCCACGATTCCGCGTTCCATCATCTGGCGGATCCAGCTGATGTGCCCAAGCAGAGTGCACTCTGTGGGCTTCTTCAGATCTTTGCTAGACAAAGACTTGAAGACAGACTCGGCATCAATAGTCAGAGTGACTTTGATACATAGACCACCCATTTCCAATATGTTCTTCAACTGTGTGGGGGTCAATGGTCCCGAGTGTAGCTCGTGGAGCGTTACAATGGTCGGGTAGCAGTCTTCCAAGTTGTGGGCTGCTGCCAGTGTTTCCGCAGAGTAGCTCGAACGCACCTGCAGTCGATGAGACTTGCAGTATGCGTCCACCAGGTGCACGACGGGTTTCCCCGCTTGCGTGTGGCCACGCCTCAGCAGGTTAGCCCCGCGGATACCATAGCCTTTGACTTCGTCGTCTTCATCTCCGTTGAGACGACGATAGCCAGAATCGCTATGCAGGTCGACTTCTCCTGTTGGAGTCATAGCTTGATACACGATCTTCTTCGGACCTGCCTGTAGTTTTCTGGTAACCGCGTTTAGTCGTCGTACCTGGATGTTTGTCGGTTCCTGGATACGTTGTAGTGAGACAACATAGACCATTAGCCATACCTGCGTGATCAACGCATAGGCTAGAGCGCCACGAAGACTGACGAACATATCAGAAATCGTCTTCGTCGCCTTGCCTTCAGGATCAGCTCCTGTGAGTTCTGGATGTGTGATAGGACGAAGCTGTTTGATGTATTCGTCCTGATCGAGAGTAACGCTCCCATCATCGGTCTTGTTGTACCGAACAGCACAGTTTGTGTATGTGTGCTTGTTCAGTTTGCACTTCCCAAACGTATCTTCAACACGCTTGACATACTTGTCAATAGCCTCTTCCTTCCCAGTCATATTGATGTCATCAACGTGCTTGGCTGTCAAGAGGTTTGGGCTCATCTCGAACTCTTCGTCGTATGAAGTAGGCTGTAGCCCAAAGCTCCTAGTGATGGACCTGAGCTTCAGCGAGAATGCCCTGGGAGCATCCTTCGTGCCCGTCCCCGGTTTCAGACACCGGAGACAATGCTTTGATTCGTCATATGACTCAAAGCCTGGCAGTGTGCGAAGGACAGCTGCTGATCCAGGTGGTAGTGTGAAACACACCACACGTTCTTTCTCGCCCGTTGCCGCGGCGAGCTCGCCATAGGTCAGTCCCTTCAGGAAAGCCATGTTGATGTCCAGGGAAGCGATGATCCAAGCTTTGTTGCATGCAGCAGAACTTGCGAGCAGTCTCTGGCTTGACCTCCTTGCCGTGCCAGAGAAGGTTTCGACATCAAAGGCTTCAAGGTCCATGAAGCCACGGAGTACCAAGCGTAACCTGATCGTCCTTTCCATTTCGCCCTTCTCGTTCTTGACAAACTTCCATTTGTATACATATCGTGACGTCATGATGTTAGACGCTTTGCTCAAGTCAGTCATCTGGAAGCATTTGTTGTCAAGCCAAGTCTTCAATTCTGTGTAGAGGGCTTTGGAGACTTTGACCGGGTTTGCTTGGATGTCGGCCTTCGCGAGTAGATCGTCTTCCTTGACGACCACGGCACGTTTGGAAGCAGCACTTACGTATACTCGCATAGTTGTGACGCTGCTGTCATCCAACAATCGGTGTTGCTGCTCGGACAGGACGACTTTGGACATGTCTGCTGCGAAGCAGAGCTCGATGTACTCCCCGTGCTCATCGGAGTCCAAATCATATTTACTGTCCGGATCCGTGGAGCATAAGGGAACGTAGTAAGAAGTGTCCATGTCGTATCCTGGCGGGTGACCCCGCTCCGGCAAGTGGCCTTGCACATCTTCACAGGTCGTAGAGACTAACACACACTGTGTGTCCGTCATGTATGTGGGAACTGTATGCATGACTTCCTCTGTGTCAGCTTCAAGGAGTGTTCTGTCATCCATCAGTCCAGCATACCACGACTTCAAGACAAAAGCATCCAGATCTTCTTCTGTTTCCTCTATGATGGTCGGAAGCCGACCATCGTTATCCGTAGGAGGCTCCTCAGGAGCAGCTGCTGGAGGTGATTCGCTTGGTGGTGGACCATCAGCGAGTTCCTCAAACTTAGTGAGGTCTTGATCAAATCCAGCAGACGGCTTCCTGGATTTAAGACACTGGATGATGCGTGAGTGTGTAGATCCTGTGATGTCATAGATGTTCAAGGCAGTGCCATCAGCTTCATAGTAATGAAAACCAGGGGTCACATCATTATCATAGTGCACTAGTGTACAGCTGTCTGCATAGGGTGCAGCAGGCAACTTCGTCAGGCTCTTGGCAAGTCGTACAGCAACAACGTTTTCAATACGAAAGTAGTTGCGTATGAGGTACTGAAGAGCCAAGTGCACCTTAGGCGAAAGTCGGCTCGCAGCAGTCATCTGCAGCCGACCCTGTTTCGCTGGTAGATATCCGAAAGTCATGGCGGGTTTCCCCGCTGGCAGACCGGCAATAAAGGCCAATACTGTCCGAAGGGCCGTATTGTCCGATCCTATCTCGCGGACCATAAGTGCTTCGATGTACAGTGTGTGTCGTGTGTCAGGATACTGTACTCGCACCTCGCGGCTGCCGACCTTCACGATGACCTGGCCTCGGTCAGGTTCGTTGCGGATGACCGGGTATGGACCACTCCATCCACCCCAGTCGTCTTTCGTGGTGGTCGGGCGATGATAGTCCACGAGATCTCCCTCTTTGTAGTGAAATTCACCCGTAGCAGTAGTCTTCGTACGGAGAGCCCTGTTCGTCTTGGCAACCGCAGTGGCCTGCGTGATTGCCTCCAGACTAACCCTCCTGATTGTTTCCTCCCTTGAGTGATCTGATGATTCAGTGGACTGATCATGATCCAAGACAGGGAAATCGGGAAGCATAGCTGGTTGTCTGCCATACAGCGCATTGTACGGAGACACTTCATTGTAGAAGGTAAATGCGTTGCTGGCAAACAAGGCTTCATGTAAGAGACGAGTGAAATTGAGAGGGATATTTAATCTATTCAATTCTTCTCCCATCACGTGTAAGAGGTGTCGCAGGATGCCGTTCCTAGCTTCGATAGTTGTAGCGTGTTGGCCACGCGCTCGAATACGAAGCTCTGTTCCCTTAGCCTTAAGGATGGCCTTTGCTGTATCATTATTCAGTGCTCCTTCCCCATCGGAGTATAAGATTTTAGCAGGGCCATGTTGCATCCAAGTCGTATGATAGGCATCGAGAACAGTATGCATGGCTTTATCAGGAATCTCTGTGCCAGCTGCCCAGCGAATACAACGGTCGATGATGTGAAAAACAATATGTTCCTGTTTGTAAAAGAAAAGATCACATTCGACTTCCTCGTTGAAACGTCCTGGCAGTGACACAGAAGGCATCACCGTGTTGCCTGGTTTGTCCCAGGCTCGACATTCTCTACACGAGTCGCAAATGCCTTTGATCAGACTCAAACGGGTTTCACCCAGACCAACCTTAGTTAGAATCATCCGCATTTTTGGCTCCTTGGCATGAAACCATCTCAAGTGGAGTTTGCGGAGTTCTCGCTGCACTACAGCTGGGTCAAAGCTGCGCAGGTTTTGGAGGCTGAGCTGAACGTCGAAGCGAGTCCAATCAGGGAGCCTTGGCCTTGGCCTCGGCTCTGCTTGAGGCTGCGGCGGTGGTGGAGGATCTCCTCCCTCCATGCGTCCGCGCCTTGCTGCGACTTGTGGCAGTCTGCGGTGATCGTCAGAGCTGCCAGCGCCACTGTTGCCACCATTAGCCCCGTCAGCTCTGGTGATGTCATGGCTGCTGGCGCCTGCGGTTGGATCGCCCTCACCAGGCCGTGGCGGCCTAGGCGCACGTATGCGTGCTTTCGCGGCCGGCGCCGCTTTTGCGGCTGGCGCCGCTTCTGCGGCTGGAGCCGCTTCCACGGCTGGCGCCGCAGGAGCGGCTTGCCCCGCCGGACGCGGCTGGCCAAAGTTATCTGGCAGTTTCCATTTTTCGGCGAATCTGCATTGGCCAGATATCTTGGTGTGGTGAGGATTGCTTTTCTGATATTCCTTCTTACAGCTTGGACAGTCCCAGTAATACGGTTCAACATCGTACCACCGACACATCTTCGGATCCCTGCTGTGCTTTGGTGACTGCTTGTAGTTGTTGTCCACACAGCCAGGGCACCCAAGACCGCCAGGTGGTGGTCGCCAGATTTCTCCGTTTGGGTGTCTCCGGATTGTTGGGTCGTCCAAGTCGTAGCCAGCACTGTTTGTTACGAACGCATAGCTGCGTTCACGATTCGCGAATGGATCGCGACCGTAAGCAAACAGGTCTTTGGCGATTTGCACCGCATCAACGATCAATGACTGCATTCTGTAGGTATACTGTGCCGCCCTTGCTAGCTCTTTGTTACAAGCATTGGCGTGCACATGATTTCCTGGACAACGCTTGCCTCTGAAAGGTGCCAACAACTCTTCTTTATTTGCCATCATCTGTGTTGGCTTGCGGATGTATTGTCCAAATGAATCTTTGAGACCAGTCGTGCACTGATCAATAATCGTTTGGCAAGTGACCTTGCGTTGTGCCAGTTCCTTCCATGGCTGGATCTCATCCACCCACGTGCCCATTGGTTGTTCCCTGAGAAAGAAACGTCTTAGGTCGTCTTGTAATAGAGCGACTGTTCCACAGAACGTGATGTGAGGCAGGTCCTCTTTGTGGTGTTTAAGCCACGTATCATGATTGACCTGTGCGTTGAAGTAGGAAGGGAGTCCAGTAGTTCTGCAACTTGGCTGCAGAATCGTGATCTTGACAAAGCAAGTCTTGAGGTAGTGGAGGACTGCTCTTTGTACTTCCGAGTTTCCAAGGTCAACCATAGATATCTTGTCAAGGTTCCCGCCTGACGAGAGTCCCCTCTTGAAGGCTAATATGGATATACCACCCTTGCCCCCACATAATTCAAGCATGTCCACTTGATTGTTTCTGCCATAGCATAATGACTGGACTATCGAGAAGACATCAGCATGTGAGTCAGCGGGTTGCCCCGCCGGTAACATCATGAAGATGTCCTCTAATTCGCTGTCCGAGTCCGAGTCGTCAAGAAGAACGTCGTTGAAATATGTGGAGCAGTCAAGCCCTTTGAGGTCCTCTCCACAGTCGTCGTTACCGTCTTCCACTTTCTTCGGGACTTTCTTCGGTTTGATGCCGGCTTCTTTGTCAGCTTTCTGCTTTTCTTTCTGTTTTATCCTGGCATCAGTGGGCAACGCAGTTTCCGCGGAGAGATCCGCTGCGGAGGAATCCGCTGTAAAGTCAGGAAATGGCGGAATTTCAGGAAGGTTGTTGGTGGGTCGCGTTTGGCAACGCTCAATCGAAGGGGGAGGAGATCGATCGTCGTCGACGATCGTCACACGCTTTGGGCGTGGCCTTCGCGACTCACCATTGCCATGAAGAACTGGAGCCGGAGGCTCCCAGTATAGCCGAGTACTGATGTTTGTAACCCCATCAGGTAATGGAGCTACATAATTGCACCCAGTTGGCTGATCCTGGATTCTGATATCTTGAACGATCTTGTTCGTGTCCAGGTCGGTCGTGACCCTACGAACCACATGGTCCCATTGAGGGCCCTTTTGTGGACATTGGACGTAGTGTCTGACCTTTTTGTCAACGCGTGTACACACACTGAGGTGTACCGCACTCCGCTCATTCCTGATCATGTTGGCTTTATCGAGTTGATCAAGGAAGCGTGCAATAATAATAGCCAAAGTTTTATACCGAAACTCGGCACGTTGCTGATCTTGGCCATACCAATCCAAATCATGCTCCTTGTGTGATCCACAAGTACATTTCCATAAGTTTATCGGTATATGAGGACAAGATGTAGCAACTTGTATATACGAACCACTGGGATATTTACTGGATCGGTCAAACTTGATACCGAAATGACAGAGTCTGATTCGTATAATACTTAGCTTCAAGTCTTCGATAACGTCTTTGATCGGACCCTGTTTCCAGAAATACCCGGGTGGCCCCAGGGTAACTATCTGCATTCTCAGAGCACGCGCTTTGATCAGGAGTTTTTGTATACGTTGATAATGTGGTCCCGCCCTCTTTCCTGGAGTACGAACGTACCAATCAGAGGGCGTGGCCACCCACAACATATTGTAGTCTCCTGCCAACAAATTTCCCAAATATTGTGTTCCAGTTGAAGTCATTACCTCATTATGAGTAATCCGGTCGCATATGTATCCACGGGTTCGGAGTTCAGCGCAAGCTGTGCGAATATCTTCGATGACGAGACATTTTGAATGATATTTTTCTTCTCGGGCCTCAGCGCGGCCAACGTATGTCGCGAGGAGGCCGGTATTCGGCTTCTCTTCGCAAGCGAGCGCCGCCGGCGCGCCCGCCTGCCCCCGTCAGCGGCGGTCGTGTGACCACGTTGCCGTCTGACTCGGGGGCATGCTGTTAGCGGATGGCTCCGCAGGAGTCGCTGGTGCGGCTACGCTCACGATCTCCACGCGGGTTGGCCCCGCAGAGTCCGACGAACCTCCGCCCGTGTAGCTTGGTGGTGGTGGCGGTGTCGCGGGTGGCCCCGCTTGGTTCTCAGGCGTCCATTTATTCACCGCCTCCTGGACTGCCCAAAATATCTTGGACTTCAGGGCATCCTTCATATGTGGCCAGGTCCCTTCGGGACGCTGTTGGCCCTCCCACCAGCTGTTCAGCGTCCTGTCCACGATCAAACGGGTCGTGTCTTCCAGGAGCTGCTTGTCGAGATACGGCTCGACAGTGTACGTATCAGTCGTGACGGTCATGGACTGTCCCGTCGCGGGTTGCCCCGCTGTGGTCTCGGCGGGTGGCCCCGCACTTACTCCGGCGGGTGGCCCCGCACCTACACCGGCGGGTGACCCCGCATTGACGGAGTCCTCTTCGCTCTCCGTCTCGGTGTAGCCATCTCGACTGCTGCGGATTGTGAAGGTGTTCGTGACCGTCTGGCTTTTAGCCCCGTCATACAAACCGCAGGGAATGGCAAGATGTCCTGAGGGAGTTTTCTTCGCCCTCAGGACCTTGGCGCCCCTCCCCAGCTTCAGAGTATAATCTCCGCTGGGGAAGATAACCTTCTGGTAGCCTGGCTTCAGCACGATAATCGTGTCACGTGCTTCCATGGCACCAAGGCCCCAGATGGCTGGGAGGTTAGCACCTGAGCCCTCTGCGATGTTGGAGGCATACTCCTCGATACGGGGGCTTGCCTCGTTGGCGTATTGCACCCCGATTTTGAAGTTGCCCAATTTCCGACATATCGCAGCACCCTCACCAACGCCGTTGATGTAGAGGGTCTTGCTCAAGGTGCATATGGCAGGTCTGTGATTGTACCTGGCCATAGCCTCCTGGAAGGTTCGCGCCGTATTGGCTCCGATGATGTTCACGTTGGAGCCAATGTCTAGCATGAACGAGATGCACGGCAGTCCGTCTTCGTCAGGGAAGAACGTCCCGTTCCGCGCTGCCAGAGCCATCGTACCATGGTCATCAGTGTGGTACGTAATCTGTGAACCGAGTGTGCCTTTCAACAGGCGCTGCTCAAGCACCCATTGGCTCATGGTTAACTCGGTGCACCACATTTGCTCATATTGGCGGCGCTCCTCTACGGTAATTGGTTCCTGTTCCAGAACCCAATAATTCGCAGAGAGTGTGGACGTCCATTCACCTCCTGGCGGCAACGTGTCCGTGTCGTCACGTGCATAGGTCAGCCCTTTTGTATCAATCATGAACGTAGTGTGGAACTGGGCTGCCTCCGCGCTTTCAGCGCTTGCCCGGCTCCTAGCGCTAACCGGGCTCGCCACACGTGAGGTTCTGGATGATCCAGTCGGCCTGCGCGTCCCGCCTCCGCTTCGGCCACTCCGCCTGATATTGGCCTCCATTGCCCTCAGGAATCCTGGATTCGGAAGTCCATTTGCGGGTGGCCCCGCTTTGGCGGCGGGAGCCGCTTCGGCGGGTGGCCCCGCTACTGGGGGCTCCTGCGCTCGAAGCGCAGGCAGGATTGGCATCTGGATGCCTTGCTCTGGCGCTGGCCAGAGGTGTGTCTGTGCAGCTGGGGCACGTGCGGATGGCTCCGCCGGGTGTGCGGCTCGAGCCTCTAGTGCCTCCACTGCTTCCCGCAGCCGACGCAGTTCCCGAGCATCCACCACGCATCTTTCCTGCTGGCGCGCCTGTTCCGACTCAGCGTCGCGCTGTCCAGCATGCGGGAAATGTGCTGTGATTATGCCCGGCCCACGACATACAGCGCAGGGTGCCTCGTTCGGCGCACCTGGTCGCTGATTGCGGACGCGCTGCTGTGCAACACGATCCCAGCATATATCGTGGAAGAAGTGCCCGCACGCCAGTCTCCACACCGTGGTGCCCATCTCGTAGGGGTCCATACAGATTGGGCACTGTGTGAAGTTGTAGTCTGAAATGACTGGAGCAGGCACGTCGGGGCGAGTCCGAGCCTGACGCTCGAAAGTAGTTTCGCCCTCCCGATATGGCGTCGGTGGCGGTAGTCTATCTGTCCGTTCAGCGGGTGGCCCCGCATCTGCGGGTGTCCCCGCTTGGTTTTCACGCTCGATCCTTCTCTGGATCGCGCGCTGTTGGCGCAGCCTAGCGTTGTCCCGAGCCTGCTGCCTAGATGCCAGTATCGCTTGCTGCGTGTTGTGCACGTCGCGGATGTAGTCTGGCATGCTGCCCATAGCGGCTGGCACCGCGAGACCAGCTGGCTGAACTACGGTCTCGGGGTCCGTCGGCGTGGGCATGTAGGCGTAGTGCGGCATAGACTGCGCATCGACCGCTCGTGTAAACTGCAAACGAAACATCTCATTGGCAAGATTCCGAGTGTATTCGTTCGCAGGTGGCCCCGCAATCATAGGAGTGTTATTCATCTGCGCGTAGTACTCCGGGTACATCGGCGCGTCCATGGCCTGTGCCTCTGCTGGTCCATGATTGTCCCATCCATATATTGGGTGTGATGCTATTCCTGGAATAAACACCTGTCGATATGGATTCGTGGGATCAGCATTTGGAGCATCATCAGAAGTCCAGCTCCAGAGAGGCCGAAAGTCGCCATGATTCGTAACATCTATGTTGCGGTTCCGCAACAGGCTGGGCACTCTATCAGCTTGTTGCTGCAGAAAGGTAGCCTGTGCTCTCAAGTTGGCTGCCCGACGTTCGTAGTCTGAACCTTGCTGTCCGTCAGCGGGTGGCCCCGCATGTGCGGATGACTCCGCAGGCGTTCGCTCGGCGGGTGTCCCCGCAGCCACTCCTCCTTCACTACCCCTCGGAGTGCCAAAGGGAGTGGTCGCCTGGAGTGCTGCTGCGAGCGCCGGATTTCCGCGAATCGCCTGGAGTCGTTGCCACAGGCTGTTCTCGCTCGTTTCAGACGGCGGAGTCCGAAACGGCGAGCCACCATCTGAGCCGCCCATAGGAGCAAACCTCGCACCTCCAGCTTGCTGCGGAGGGCGTTGTGGTTGTGGTCCTAGGACGCCTGGTGGCCCCGCAGGAGGGCGCAGGTTTCTCTGTTGTGCGTCTTGGATACCTGTATGCACCGCCCACGGGTCAGCACGGTATAGCTGATCGGTTAGTCCAGAGACGTCGGCTGATGTCAAATGGCTGTTGAGGGCCTGGACCCATGACTGCTGGTCCGGCCTCAAGGGAGATGCTACCGTTGCTACTGGTGTGACCACTTGTTGCCATGAGCCGTCAGAGGTGTCTGCCGCGGGTGTCCCCGCACCTGCGGGTGGCCCCGCTTCAGGCATGACCACGTCCTCCTGGGCATTCATCATGAGGACTGTCTGTGTGTCATACGGTCGTGGAGCAACATCTTGCTCGGTCATGACCAAATTGAATGGACGACCGTCCGTCTTAGTCCAGCCCTTTAGGTACATGGCGTGATCTTCCATTACACCCAGAGTTCTGTCACACATCTTAAGTGGCAGGTAGTCATCAGTGCGAATCCTGTCCGCGGGTTGGCCCCGCCTCCGCGACTTGTCATAAGCCAGCGGATTGCTCCAGGCTTCGCCGACCCGATATTTCGCAATGCTCACTATCTGGAGGATATGATCGGGCGGTATACGTCCGTCGTGGCCCCGTGTCATGACTATGTCATTTGCTGATCTCCATAGAGAGAAGCCACTGGACAACATCTTGTTGATGCTGCAGAATATGAGCACCTCCGAGTCAGGACGGATGCCCGATTGAATCCTCGGGTCGCCCGGGAGGTAGGGGCAGCCGTGCACAAATTGGCGCCCCCCCTTCCTCTTAGGGTTGTCCTGTGCGAGGCATGAAAGGCCATTAGCAAGGATGTCCTTGACATACTCCCACTGTGTCCCGTGGATGAAATATACTGGGTCGTCTGGTTCTTTCATCCATGTTGTGATCGGCTTATACAGCGACTCGGGACAGTGGATGCCTGGACTGCTGTGGCCGTTCGTGGCTCTGATGAAGTACTGTGGCCTGCGTGCCTTGGTCGAAACCTGGGAGGCAGCAGCATGCTGTCATCAACGCACTTCATCTGGAGCCTGCCCTTCTGCATGCCGTGATGGTCAATCATCTCACAGCAGTTTAGCAGCACCCAATACACGTATGACGTGTGGGGCCTGCCCTTGATCAGCACCTCGTGCATTTCACGATAGCCTTTCCACTGATCATTTTCAGTCCAGTTTGTCAGCAGATCGTCAACGACAACCCAGCCATCGTATGGATCGAAAGTGCTGATCTTTTCGAAGTGTCGGCTGAATCCGTCCTTCCAATATGGACTGTGTCGTAGGGCTGTCGAGAACCATATTGACACCTTGGTCATCTGCCCTTCACGCGGCAAAGTCGGATCCATGCCGAACTTCTCCATGACCTTCAGGAGCTCTGCTTTATGCTGCGCAACGCGTAGTGGCGGCCTGTCTCGCAACATATTTCCCACGGTTTGTTGTTCACGTTCCCAGTCGTTGTGGCACTTGAAGTTACGACGAACCGGACAATTAATGACTTCGTATCGGTCCGTATCGTCTGGAGTGACTCGTGGGTTTATGGTGCGCTTCGGGCCTTTGCCTTCAATGCCTTGCCAGTATTCAATGGCTCCCAAAGGGATGTTCCTGAGAACAGACATTATTGGCTGCCCTTGTGCGGGTGGCCCCGCTAATGCAGCCGGCGGCGCCTTGACGGGTGGCCCCGCTAATGCAGCTGGCGCCGCTTTAATGGGTGGCCCTGCAGAACCTGCGGCTGACGAGGCAGCTCCTGCGGATGACTCCGCGCCAGGGTTCGGGTGACCTTTGTCAGTAGCTGCATCATCGGTTAGTTTCTGTTGGTCGCCAAACTCTTTGAGGACTCTGAAGCGTTCTTCTCTTGAGAGAGTGCCTTCTGCGGGTGTCCCCGCTGTTGCGGCTGGCGCCGCTTTAGCGGGTGGCCCCGCAGAGCCCTTGTCCTCCTTAGCCTTGGCGGCCGCTTCTGCCCGCACCGACCTCATCCCAGCTTCGGGCTTCGGCTGCGCTTTCATTCGTGCCGAACCTGGTCGTGGTGCAAGGCGTGGCTGATGCAGAGTTGGAGTCCAGTCACCTCGGAAAGCTGCCTTAGGCTTGTCGCGAACTTCGTCCTTGACATCGCCTTGGGTCGCCGGTGGCGTCGGGGTCGATGATCCAGCAAAAGCCTTCTTCCTCTCTGTCACGGACAGACCAGGAGGGTCTGCCGGTTCAGGGTCGTCCGTCTTGGCGATCCCTCTGGCCTTCGACCGCCCACGTGTGCCTTCGGGGCTCTTGGACGGGTGCCTTTTCGCAGGAGTCGGTGAAGACGAGGAGTCGGCTTTAGGTCTTGGAGGTGGTCTGCTGCCCTTGCCCGGTTGTGGACCAGGAGGGTCTCTAGGAGGGCCTTCTGGCTGGCCATGATCATGGATGACCTGCCTCATCTGGTCGATGTCAGCAGAGCCTTTTATGGCTAGCTTGTACTTGCCATTTTCATGGCGGTAAAGTACCCTCGTGCAGAACCACTTCTGTGCCGAAGAGCTGTAGTACCAGCAGGCGCATCCATCAGGGAATGGATTCTCTGAGTCGTCTTCCGCCGCCCATTCTTCATTTAGTTCGGTGTGGTCAGTGCCGGCGGCGGACCCGGCAGCAGATGCAACAGCTATCCACTCGTCGTCCGCAGACCCAGCGGCTGGTGCCGCTTCTGCGGGTGACCCCGCTTCCTTGCTGGATTCTGCGGGTGACCCCGCTTCCTTGCTGGATTCTGCGGGTGACCCCGCCTCCTTGCTGGACTCTGCGGGTGACCCCGCCTCTTTATGGAATCGGCGGTTCCATTCCTTGAGGCGATGGTCATTGGGAAGCTGTGCCCAATTTTCCCTGACGATGTTGGCCACTTCTTCGGTCATAGGGACGCGATCGGCTTCGGTGATGCGCTTTCCTCCTCCAGGGACCTCCTTGTTCGGATCATGGACGTTACCAGCGTCATCTCCATGAGACCAATTCCACGGGGTCTCTCCGTGATGAGGGCTCCTGGAGGGGCGGTCCATCGGACACCTGCGCATGTGACCTTTGAAGGGCTCGCACTGACATACTTGTTTCCTGTATGTCTTGCGGTCATTGATGATCTCCTGTTTCTTAGCCCTTTTGTCCCAAGCCTCTGGCGTCTTGGTCTTGCCACCCTTGGTACGTATTATCGCGCCAGTTTCGTCCCTTTTAGTGCAGTACTCCTTAGAGTACCAGTGGCGAAGAGTATCCATCGAGTAGCCGGGGTACCATCTGATGTACCAATCCGGCACCTGTTGGGCAGATACTCCAACGGAGTGCTCAGTACTGTATGGATAGCCCGATTCATCATGCGTAGGGCGTCTAGGAGCTGAACGGCTCCTTCTGCGGGCTGGCCCCGCTGACGCACTACCACGTGTCATTGGCCTTTGATCGTCATGCTCTGAGTCTCGGGGGGGCGACGGTCGCCTGTCCCTCTTGGCGTAACGCATGTCCTCCGAGTCCTCTGAGCTGTCCTGGACCATGAACACGTTTTGATAAGGGCTTCTGAAGTACCCGATGTCATTTAACTGCTCCATCGAGAGGTCGTTAATGTCCATTTGATCACAACCTTGCATGAATACATCCATAGACCAAGCGGGTGGCCCCGCTGTTGCGTCTGGCGTCTCTTCGGCGGGTGACCCCGCTAGAGCTTGGAGTGCTGTCAGCATCTGAGATGCTGACATATTCGAATCCAAGTATGGACGTAAACGTGCAACTCCTGGGTGTGACAGCAGTTCGTTCATCGTCATCTTCTGCTGTGCTGGCGCACTCAGGAGTCGGATTGCTTCTGAAACCTGCTCTTGGAGCATGTCGTTATAATCTTCTTCGGGTTCTTCGGAGTCGGAATACGCGGGATGGCCCCGCATTTCGTCATCGGCGTCTCCCGCCTCCGAACCAGCCCACGAAGGATTTGGCAGCAACGGCATGCCAATCACTTGCGGGGCCAGCACGGCGGTGAGTTCTTCCTCTGTTGCCGGGGCGGTCTCGGCTTCGGAGACCTCGTCGCCGGCGGGTGGCCCCGCTGGAAGACCGAACCAAGCATTGTATGCGACCTCGTCGACCTCGTCCCAGCCGTGGAACTCGTCGAAGAGGGTCTCTGCGTATTCTTCCAGGGCTACAGTTGCTTCAGCGTAGCGGGCCATCACGTAATACGTGGAGGAGCCCGCGGCGGGAGCCGCTTCTGGATTGACGTAAAACTCGTAGTCAATGTAATCTATGTCATCCATAAAAGAATTTTGAGCCAAATGTACGGATCCCTTTCCTTTCCCCTTCGGGCATTGATCGCGCAAATGCTCTGTGCTACCGCATGTATGACACTTCATAGTATTGCCAGAAGCGTCCCTAGGGTTGCCCCTCCGCCCTTTTCCCTTACCGGAGGTCCGCCTGTGACCCCGACCTTTGCCTCCGATGAGAACTTCTTCAAAAGCCATATCAGTTAAGGACGTGAGGAAAGCAGTAATACCCCTACCATGCATACGGCGTCTGCGACCCCCTTTGCCACGACCCTTTCCAAATCGTTTGAAATGTCGGCGTACTGCACGTCTCACCTTTCTGACTGGTTTCTTCATAAAGCGCCTCCAACGGCGTTTTGATTTGCGATAAGCCATAAAAGCGGCTTCCGCTCTTTGTTGTTCAGAGAGGTGAGTGTCATCCGCTGGATAGTCATTACCAGCAGAGACTATGCCATTGTGCTCATCGTCAGATGAGGTATCTGTGTCAGTGCCAGATTCAAACGGTGAGGGTGGCTGAGACCCTTGAGCGGATGACTCCGCTTGGCCCCAGAGGGTTGTGCCCGAGGGCGGGCTTGCAGTGTAGGCGGCGCCTGGCGAGTAGTTCGACCAGGCGTTCGCCTCAGCTGCCTCTGCCGATGCCTGGCCGGTCTGCCCTAAGAAGGGCAGTGGCCTCGTTGGGCATATCGGCTGGGTCAGCCCAGGGATTTGGCTCGCCAGGACCAGCGGGTGACCCCGCAGTCGTGGCATAGACACCTGCATGTGAGTGGTGCCCTGTGAAGATACCCGCTATGTTGCCAGGAGAGCGCTCGGCAACATGTCCGTAGTTCCTCATCCTGGTCAGCAGCCTGTCATAGTCTGCTTGTGTTCGGGGCATCTGATGATTGAAGGGCTCAAGCAGGTGTTGGGCTCGTGACGCGCCAACGCCTAACGCTCTGAAGAGAATCAGCGTTAGGATCTGAAAGTTGGGGATGACAAATCCAACAGAGTTAGCCTCGTCACGGGCCATCTCGAATCGAGCTAACACTGAGTCGATTCGCTCGCCCCTTTCGACGCGGAAGTCGATAAGGGCAGTGCCAGAGTTGAGCTGGCGCTCATCTTCCAGATTTTCAAATTTGGTGCTCAGTAAGTACAGTATATATGTTACTGCATCCGTTGGCTGTCCATTGACAGTTACACCATAATTGATGATCTGGGAGGGGACCTGCATGGCGATACGACGAGCCAGACCTTGAAGGCCTCGTTGTAGTGCTGCAGCTTGTTGTGGTGGTGTCATATTGCCGCTCGTTACGTTTAACCATGCATGTACTTCGCGAACGTATTCGCGAAAAGGCGTAGTACCGGCAGGGTCCCATGAAGGGCCAGTAGTACGCGTGTCGTCCATCCCCTGCCGCATGTATCCCACAGCACATCCCATTATTACCCACAGAATGCCGAAGATAGTTATCTTAATCCAATGCATGTGCATTTCGGCTTCGGTGATTGGTTTAGGCTGTGGTTTGTCAGGCTCTGGCGTAGTAGCCGTGAGGCGCCTGACTGGCACGGGATGCAGGTGGCCCCGCTGCGGGTAGCCCCGCAGGGTGACCACGTTCTCGATCGAGTTGCCGATTGGCATCTGGTGGAAGTCGGGAGTGAAGTAGCGCAGTGAAGTAGGAGAGAGCGTCTCGAGTTCGCGGGTTGCCCCGCTAGCTCGATCGCGGACTGGCTCCGCTCCTCGCAGAGCCGGCGCAACATGGTATTCCACCGTAGTAGTAGTCCACCAAGTTGTGCCGTGGATTACAGGAATCAGAGCGAGAGCCAGCCACACGAGAGTGTAGCCAGCTCCGCTACCAAGTCGAAAACAAGCTGGTAAGCTTAGGTATGTGTTACGCTTTAAGCGTTGCCATATCCCAGGCTTTGGCTCATATCGCATGAGCAAGAGAGCAAGACGAAGCATGGGATCTGGAGTAAAGGATAGGATGGGCATCGTCAATGGAAAAGGGATTTTCCGATCTCTGATGCAAGTAGTGCGCCTCGGTGAGGCACAGTCACATATTTGGCCGGGCCCGGCTTGAGCCAGGCACGGCAGCGGTACATGCTCGATTTATACCTCGCCTTTAACCTTCTCCGTTTAAAGTGCTGCTTCCCCGTGGCAAGGCCACTTCGGAACCCCAATCCTTGTAGAGCATTCATTCAGTACTTCCAGAAATTCCAGAAATTCCCGGAAAATCCAGAAATTCCAAAAATTCCACAAATTCCTAGGACATCCAGAAATTCCAGAAATTCCAGCAAATCGTATGATATAAGAAAATTCAAGAAATTCCCCCCCCCCCCAAAAAAAAATCCAAATTTCTGGAAAATCCAGGAATTCCAGAAATTTAATGAATTCCTAGCTAAATCCAAAAATTCAAAAAAAAAGAAAAAAACAAAAAATCCCCGAAATTCGAAGAATTCCAAAAATTCCCTAGGATAGCGGCGCCGGCCCTGGCCTGCAATGGAGCCACGGCCGGGCCGCTATTCCTGGGAATTTTTGAAATTTCTGGAATTTCTGGGTTTTCCGGGAATTTCTGGAATTTCTGGATTTTCCAGGAATTTCTGGAATGTCTGGATTTCCTGGATTTCCTAGGTATTTGTGAAATTTCTGGATTTTCTAGAATTTCTGGAGCGCGGGAAATTTCTGGAATTTGCTTGAACTTCTGGAATTTATGGATTTTCTGGACGTCCTAAGAATTTCTGAAATTTCTGGAATTTCTGTGTTTTCTGGAATCTCTGGAATTTTTGGAATTTCTGGAGCGCGGGGAATTTCTGGAATTTCTGGATTTTCTGGAAATTGTGGAATTTCTGGATTGTCTGGAATTTCTGGAGTTTCGTGGCATGTGTTGAATTGTAACATTTCTAAGCAAGGTTTTCAACGCGCAGTTCAAAAAAAGGAATTTTAGAAATTCCAAAAATCCAAAAAAAAAAAAACACACACACACACACACACCACCCCCAAAAAAGGGGAACAAAAAAACAAAAATTCCAGACACACCAAATATTCCAGAACTTCCAGACCTTCCAGCAATTCCAGAAATTCCAAAAGTTCCAGAAATTCCAGAAAACCCAGAAAAGAAATTCCGGGGCTATTAAAATCCTAGGAAAATCGCGCCCGGACGCTGGGGCTCCAGACGGCCGGAGACGCCTCCAACACACCGCAAGAGTATTCCAGGAGCACCCACCAGAGGGCCTAAAGAGGTCAACCCCCCTGCATTGATTCAGGTGGTTTTCCGATTGCCGCGGCTATGGCTTTTCGACTTCCCATGCTGCAGAGCGGCTGAGGAGGCGCCCAAGAAGGCGCAGACACGGCCGGGGCGATTCCCAAGACGGTTCAACAAAAAGAAGAAGAAAAATCCAAGACGGCGCAAGAGGCATCCAAGAGGACTCTCAAGAGGTTCCGCGGGAGCCGCACGAGGCCCCCAAGAGGCCCCCAGGAAGCTCCCAGCAGGCTCACATAGTGCCCCAAGAGGCTCCCAAGAAGCCGCCTCCTCCGACTCATCCTCTTTTTCTTTCTCCTCATGCTCATTCTCCCCCACGTGTTCCCCGGAAGCTGTCCGAACCGACTCGGGGAACTCATGGCCCGGTAGCTCGGCCAAGCTCTAGCCCAACTCTCGGCCACGTAGGCGTTTCCAAAAAGGCATGGCGCCGCGGTGATTCGCGACTACCACTGCTACTACCACTACGACTACGACTACGACTACGACTACGACTACGACTACGACTACGACTACGACTACGACGACGACGACGACTACTATTACTACTACTACTACTACTACTACTACTACTACTACTACTACTACTACTACTACTACTACTACTACTACTACTACTACTACTACTCCTGCTACTACTACTACTACTGCTGCTGCTGCTGCTACTACTACTACTACTACTACTACTACTACTACTACTACTACTACTACTACTACTACTACTACTACTACTACTACTACTACTACTACTACTACTACTTACTACTACTACTACTACTACTACTACTACTACTACTACTACTACTACTACTACTACTACTACTACTACTACTACTACTACTACTACTACTACCACTACTACCACTACTACCACTACTACCACTACTACCACTAGGAGAAGGAGGAGGAGGAGGAGGAGGAGGAGGAAGAAGAGGAGGAGGAGGAGAGGGAGGAGCAGGAGGGAAGGAAGGAAGGAGGGGAGGAGGGGGAGGGGAAGGGGGACAGGGAGGATAAAACAGTCAGGGGAGGAGGAGGATGAGCAGGAGGAGGAGTACGAGGAGAAAGAGGAGGAGGTGTTGGCTCGCGTAAAGCGTGTGTGGCGGCATCCGTTTTTTTTTTCCAGAAGCCGTAACACGGGGGAGGAGGAGGACAGGGGGAAGGAGGAGGGGTCGGATGATGCGGTGGATGCTCATGGCGACGAGGAGGACGAGGAGGACGAGGATAATGAGGAAGAAGGAGTTGTCAGCTAGCCTAAAGCGTGTGTGGATGCATCCGCTTTATTCTGGAGGCGTAAAATTGGGGAGGGAGCGGATGAGGATGAGGATGAGGATGATGATGATGATGATGAAGATGAAGATGGTGATGGTGATGATGACGATGACCCCGGATCTGGTGGTGATAGCGGTGACGGTGGCGATGATGGGGATGATGGTGATGATGGTGGAGATGACGGCAACGTTGAACTTTGAGGTGATGATGTTGTGGATGTTGGTGGCGTTGATGCTGATGACAGGGATGATGCTGATGATGATGATGATGATGATGAAGATGAAGATGATGCTGATGATGATGATGGCGATGATGAGGGGGGAGAGAAGACGAGAAATAGGAGGACAATGAGGAGGAGGGCATGTGAAGGATGATGGCAGAGGATGGGGCGGAGGCAGGGGAGGAGGCAGAGGAGGAGGACGAGGAGGAGGACGAGGAGAAGGAGGAGGAGGAGGAAGGAAGGAAGGAAGGGAGGAGGGGAAGGGAGAGGGGGGGCAGGGAGGATAAAACAAGTCAGGGGAGGATGAGGACGCGGAGGAGGAGGAGGAGGCGGAGGAGGAGGACAATGATGAGGAGAAGGAGGCGGAGGCGGAGGAGGATGGGGAGGAGGAGGGGGTGGAGAGGAGGAGACGGATGAGGAGTCGGAAGAGGAGGAGGCGGCGGGGTTTTACGTCTATGTAGGGCCGTAGGACCATCGGGCCATAGGGCTATACGGCTATGGGGCTATACGGCTATAGGGCTACAGGGCTATAGAGCTTTAGTGTTGTCGGGCTAGAACCCTGTAGGGCTATAGGGCTGTCGGGGCCAGGGCCGGGGCCGGCGCCGCTATTCAGAGGAATTCCTGGAGCCAGGCATTGCTCGCTGCTCGCTACTCGCTACTCCTTTCTCCCTACTCCCTTCTCCCTGCTCGCAACTCGATACTCGCAACTCGCTACTCCCTTCTCCCTACTCGCAATTCGCTACTCGCAACTCGCTGCTCGCTACTCCCTACTCGCTACTCCCATACTCGCTACTCCCTACTGAGAATTACACACTCACTACTCACGACCCGCGACTCACGACTCACTACTCCCTACTCCCCACTCCCTATCCCCTACTCTCTACTCGCGGCCAAAGACTCACTCCGTATCCCAACTCTCTACCCACGGCCCTGCTACTCTGAGGAACTATTGGATTTCTGAAACTCCCGGGATTTCTCGATTCCTGGAATGTCGGGATTTTCTGGACATACTCACAACGCACTACTCAGATATACTCACAACGCACTACTCACAATGCGCCACTCACCACGCACTTTCCCTATTACAAGAATGTTCTGAATATCTGCTGGATTTCTGGAATTTCTGGAATTTTTAGAATTTCTGGAATTTCTGGAATGTCTTGACTTTCTGGGATTTCAGGAAATTAGGGAATTTCTGGAATTTCTGGCATTCCTAATTTTTTACTGAAATGTGTGGAATTCCTGATTTCTGGAATTTCTTGATTTCCTAGGACTTTCTGGAATTTTTGGGATATCTGGAATTTCTGGAAATTCGGATTTCCTAGAATTTTCTGAATCTCTGGATTTTCGGAACTTGTGGATTTTTTTGGAGTTTGTTGATTTCCTAGGACTTTCTGAAATTTCTGGCATTTTTGGAACTTCTGGATATCCTTGGAATTTCTGGAATTTCTGGATTTTCCGGGATCATCTGGAATTTCTGGATTTCCTGGGAATTTCTAGGATTCCTTGAATTTCTTGAATTTCTGGAGCGCTCATTCAAATTAAAAACAACAGAAATCCCAAAAATCCAGAAATGCCATAAATTCCCACCCAAACACAAATTCAAGAAATTCCGGAAATCCCAGAAATTCAAAAAGGATTTTCTGGAAATTTTGGAATTTCTAGATTTCCCGGCAATGTGGAATTTCTGGAAATGCTGGATTTTCTGGATGTCCTAAGACTTTCTGGAATTTCTGGAATTTCTGGATTTTCTGGATTTTTGGAATGTCTGGAACTTCGGGAATTTCTGCAATGTCTGGATGTCCTAAGACTTTCTGGATTTCCTGGGAATTTCTGTAATTTTTCGCATTTCTGGAATGTCTGGATTTTCTGAAAAATTGGAATTTCCGAAATTTCTGGAATATCTGGATGTCCTAAGATTCCTTGGAATTTCTGGCATTTCTGGAATTTCTGGATTTTCAATGAATTTCTTGAATTTCTGGATTTTTTTTAGAATTTCAACAGTTTCTGGATTTAGCCAGGAATTCATAGAATTTTTGGAAGTTCGGGATTTTCCAGAGGTTTGCGAAATTTTTGGAATTTCTTGAGTTTTCTTGATATCCTACGATTTGCTTGAATTTCTGGAATTTCTGGATGTCCTAAGAATTTCTGGAATTTCTGGATTTTCCGGGAATTTCCGGAATTTCTGGAAATGCTGGATTTTCTGGAAATTCCAGAAATTCCAGGAATTCCAAAAATTCCCCAGGATAGCGGCGCCGGCCCTGGCCTGCAATGGGGAAAAGGGAAAAGAAATGGGAAGATCAAAGGGAAGAGGAAAGGGAGGAGAAACCCAGGGACCCCCCAACTACCCGATGGAATGTTAGCCAGCGTGGCGGGTGGAGTCTACTTCCTGGAAAGAGAATATTCGTCGTCCTCCTCCTCCTCATCAGCGCCATCCTCGTCCTCTTCCTCCTCATGATCATCATCGCCATTACTATCATCATCAGTAATCCGCATCGTCATCATCACATCATCACCATCATCGTCATCGGCATCATCATCATCACCATCACCACCACCACCGTTATCATCTTATTCATCCCCCGTGTCCGCCAATCCTCCTCATCCTCCCCTTCCTCCTCCTCCTCCTCCTCCTCCTCCACCTCATTCTCCCCCAAACCGCATCGTATCATGGTCATCGTCACAAGCATCATCATCATCATCATCATCATCATCATCATCATCATCATCATCATCATCATCATCATCATCATCATCATCATCATCACCATCACCATCGCCATCGCCATCGCCATCACCATCACCATCACCACCATCATCGAAATCCGCCGGCCCCCTTGTGGGGCCACCAGGCTGTAGGCCTAGGGTTTGCTGCTCCCTGCACCAGTTGCAGTTTCCAGTTTCCACGGTTACATCATTGCTTTCTGCTGCTTACTGTTCCTTGTTGATGTCTGCGCGAGGGGGGGAGAGGGAGCCGAAAAGTAACCGGTTAGCGTCCCCTGGGCGTGTTGCCTGAATTTCTAGAAATTTACACCCCTCATGCAGACCCGCGGGGTCAGGGTCCAAAAACACAAGGGATGTGCCACATTTCTGAAATTCGGTGGCACCCCTCACGTAGATCGGCGGGTCAGGGTCCAAAAACACAGGAGATTTGCCACATTTCTGAAATTCGGCGACACCCCTCACGCAGATCGGCGGGGTCTGGGTCCCCAAAAAAAAATGTGCCTCATGTCTGAAATTCGGTGGGTTGGCGGATCTCCCAAAATAAAGATTTCGCCTGAGACATCCTCACAAAAAATAAGTATTCGCGACATCGTTTTTAACACAAATCAGCGTTTCGCCTGAGACATCCCGTCAAACATGTGCATGCTGATTTTTTAATATATTCGACGCTATGTCTGAACTTGGCATGTCGGTAGGGACATCCTCAAAAACTGAGATGTTTGCAACATCATCTTCACTCTACGTTCCAAGACGGTCCAAGATGGCCTCAAGAAAGCCCCAAGACGGCCAAAGAGTGTCCCAAGAGGGCCCTGAGAGGTCCCGAAGACGGCTCAAGAGGTCCCCAAGACGGCTCAAGAGAGCCCCAAGACGGCCCAAGAGGCTTCCAAGACTGCCTAGGATACCCCCTTCTACCCCCAAGACGATCCCAAGAGGGCACCAAGACGGCCCAAGAAGCCCCAAGAGCGGCCAAGAAGATCGATCTATCGTCATTGCATTATGAACATCGTCATATGCACTACCACCGTCTGTGGCCCCCCCCACGCAAATCGGCGGGAACAGCGTCCAAAAACCCATGGGATTTGCCATTCTCCCCCGAAGCCCAGATCCCTCGAAAATTACGCCGCATTCACGCACCCGAGGCCACGATCCCTTGTAACTCATATGGTTTGCTGATCGCCAGCCGCCCTTGCACGACGTTCCCATGCTGCTTCAAGGCAGTGCCTAGGCATCCCAATCCAGCTCTGATATATCCCATTCTACTAGAGAGGGGGTCGGCGGCAGGGGGCGAAGCCCGTACGGATAATCATCATCATCAGTATCAGTATCAGTATCAGTATCAGTATCAGTATCAGTATCAGTATCAGTATCATCATCATCATCATCATCATCATCATCATCATCATCATCATCATCATCATCATCATCGTCATCATCAGCACCATCATCACCGTCATCGTCATCGTCATCGTCATCGTCATCACCATCATCGCCATCACCACCATTACCACCATCATCATCAGCAGCAGCATCAGGCCCATCATCATCGTCATCATCAACATCATCATACTCCCCATCATGATCATGATCGGTTCGTGCAGCTGCCACCGATAATGCTGAGCTGGCAGGGCGGCGGGACTTGCCGCAGGCAGCTGGATAGTCCATGGAGGCAATCCTGGGGCGCTCTTCCGTCTTGGGGCCCTCTCGGGTCCCTCTTGGGGCTCTCTTGGGCCACATCGGGGCCATCCTTGGGGCCCCAGAGGCCCATCGGAAGCGAAAGGGCTAGATCAGGTCAATAGCACTGCTGCTTTTTTGTTTTGGGGCGACGTTCGCCCCTTGGGAGTTTTGTTGGGATTCCTGGGGCTCTGGGTGCCGTCTTGTGACTCTTTTAAAGCTCCTCGGAGGTATGCCCGAAGCTATGTTGAACCATTTCTTTTGGTAATCCTGAACCATCTTGGAGGCCATCTTGGGGCATCGGAGGCCCTCTTCGAACCATCTTGGGCGCCATGCTCTGCTCTAACTCTAACCCCTCTCGGGGGACCCCGTCCAGACCCCCTGGAGTGGGTATTAGAAAGGGTGGTGACGACAATGATGCTGCTGACGATGACGCTGTTGATGACGATGGTGACGAAGACGCCGACGATGACGACCATGATGTTGATGGTGACGGTGGTGAAGGCCTCCGGGTTCCTCTGAATTGCCCCTCCCCCCCGTCCCCCGGCATTCTCTCACATTCTCGTGCGGCGTGCTGGGGATTTCTTTTTTTCTTTTCGGCGACAGCTGGTGCCGTCGCCGTTTATCGCTACAAGCGCTCGCGACACCTTCGTTGCCCACGCGCCCCACCACCAGAGTGGAATAGCAGTCCGTTGCCATGCAGATACTTGCAAGGAAGATCATTAACGGCTCCAGGAAACGCAACAACCAATAGGCCCCCAAGGAGTCGACGGCGCGGCGTAATCCTATGAATCATTCAAACATCTTACATGCACCATGCGAAAAATCTCTCGACACGGTCCGACTGCCATTCGACAAAGAGCACTGTGTGATGCCATCAGGACCATATGCAAAACTACACGTCTGGAGAGCACATCTTCGCGCCGTCAGCGCGCTCCGCGAAAATGATGACAAAATGGGCGGCCCAATGAAGAAATCTGCGTCACGGACCATCTGAAAATCGATGAGTGCTCCTTGGATCCTCCAACCTTCTAGACCTGCCTCACGGGCCACATTGGAGCTACCCAAATAAAGGGATACGTTCGGCCAGGGGGTAATACTCTTATCCAAAAGCCGTTTGTCATCGATGTCTGTGACATCTTCAACCCCAACAGCCATGAACAGAGATGTAAAATTATGTTTGGAATGCCCGATGCATGAATGGTTATAGTTCGCTATCATGGCGTACAGTTTAGAAAGGGGCACCCTCGACTGCCAAAACTTATCGCCGCCGATGGCCAACAAATCATGCTCAATGCGGGCATGCACTGCCCCGTGCGACCCGATTTTCCGCTGCAAAGCTCGCACAGCCTTCATTACGCGCTCCTCTGGCCGCAGTGCTGACCAAAACCAGCAGGTCAACGGATCGCTGGCATTTGCGTGCAACAGCCTTCCTGGAATCCAGAGACTGTTCATATTGTCGATTCGATCTGTGACAGCATCCAGATCGACATCGACAATAAATGGTACACCGAGAGATGCGCTTTGCCTGGCTGCTTCGTTCCAAGCTGCGACGTCGATAATTTGTTCCACGGCAACCTGCTTATTGCCATCGGTCCAACTCGCAGTGAACGTCAGCGTTCGTTGCGCCAGTTTACTGATACCCATGCGGCGGGCGTTCCATACTAGACCTAGTAGGTTTCCATACTGATTGCATAAACCGACTCTGTCCAAAGGTCCCAACGATCCGTTCAAGCCAAGGATCCTCTCACCGCGAATATTGGGACTGCGGCCAGTGATGTTCATCACCATCGTCGGATTTGTCATCAGCCTTAATGGGATACCATAGAAGCTCAACAAGACCGCAAATGACACGCCCGAAAGCACAGAATATGAAAGGCACCTGACATTGCTACGCTCACCACTCACCACCATACTTGCTCATCTCTATGAGCGTCATCGATACATAAAGCATCAAAGGAGGTGCCCAAAATGGCTCGAGCCAGTGGTTTGAGCCAGAATGGTTTCAGGGCGTGCTGGGGCTTTCTTGGGGTCTCCTGGCCTGTCCCCAGGGATTGACATGACTACACTAGAGAAAACCCCAATCAATAGATTTTGAAATCGATGAGTTCGATTGAATGAATTCAGTTAAATGAGATCGATAGAGAGAGAGAATCGATTGGGTGAGATCGATTGATAATTGAAATCGGATCGGAAACCTGGCGATCAAGAACTCGACCCGGGAACGCGGAAGCCAGGAACCAATAATCGATTGAGTGAGACCGATATTGAGATCGATTGAGTGAGCTCGATGGAGTAAGATCGATTGAGTGAAATCGATTGCATGAGATCGATAAGGAGTTCGATTGAGTGAGATCGATGGAGTGATATCGATTGAAAGAGATCGATCAAGAGTTCGACTGAGTGAGATCAATTGAATGAGGTCGATTGTGTGAGACCGGTTATTTGAGATCGAATCGGAAACCCGGCGACCGGGAACCGGAGCCGGGAACCCAGAAACCTGGGAACCAATAATCGATTGAGTAATATCGATAATGAGTTCGATTGAGTGAGATTGGTTGAATTAGATCAATCAGGAATTCAATTGAGTGAGATCGATGGAGTGAGATCGATTGAAGGAGATCGAATGTGTGAAATCGATTGTTGGAGATCGAATCGGAAACCCGGCGATCGGGAACTGGAACCAAGAACCTGGGAAGCTGGGAAGCAAAAACCCGCAACTGGGAGCCCGGGAACCGGCAACCCGGAAACCCGGCGGCCTACCGAGATCGGCCGGGGACTTTCGCCAAATCCTTCAATTGGCCAAGGGCCCCCTGGCGACCCCTTTTCTCCTCCCTTGTCTCTCCCCCTTTCCTCCCCACTTTCCTGCCCCCGTTGCTCCTCCCTGACTCCGGATCCGCCCTACTTTGGGGAAATTCGTAACTGGGGCTTGGAATTTCCGCCTTACTTTTCAAGCCCCGCTGATGCCAATTTCCGCCCTACTTTTCTGTTGCTGTTTCTGTGGATTTCCGCCCTATTTTATGCTGGGTGCAGCTATTTCCGCCCTACTTGTTCGGCCTCTTCTAGGTGGATTTCTGACGCAATTTTAAGTTGGAAAAAAAGCCAAAGTAGGGCGGATCCGGAGTCAGGGCTCCCTTTTCTCCTCCCTTTTCTCCCCACTTTACTCCTCCCGGATCCGGGGGTCTGTTTCCACACCCCCGGGGGGAGGAAGATCGGTAACCTCCGGAGGTTACCGTACCGACCCTGTGTCCTCGGGCCCCCTCTCGTGTAGCGGCCCTTTGCTCCTTCCCCCCCGGGGGGGAGGAAAATCGGTAATCTCCGGACATTACCGGCCCTCTGTCCTTGGGCACCCTCTCGTTCAGCGGCCCTTTGCTCCTCCCTTTCCTCCCCCCTCTCCTGGGGTCTGTTTTCCATACCCCCTGGGGGAGGAAAACCGGTAAACTCTGGAGGTTACCGACCCTCTGTCCTCGGGCCCCCCTTGTTTAGCGGCCCTTTGGTCCTCCCTTTTCTCTTCCCTGCTCTACCTCCTTTTCTTCTGAATTTCCTGGGGTCTGTTTTCCGCACCCCAATGGGGGGGGGGAGAATCGGTAAACTCCGGAGGTTACCGACCCTCTGTCCCGGGACACCCTTTCGTTTCGGCCCCCCCCTTTCGTTTAGGGGCCCGCCCCCTCCGTTTAGCGGCCCTTTGCTTGCTTTGGTGGTGGTGTCCGTTGCCCTCCTACTCCTCCTTCAATTCTCCGAAACTCCAATGGACGACGAAAATCGGTAAGCTCCGGAGGTTAACCGAGCGCGGGCGATAACAATGTACCCCCCCTTAACCCCTCCTATGTTTTAATCCCCGTCCAACAGGATTTAATTGTGAAGGGGGGCGCGAAGGCCGAACGTTATCCTCCACGGGGAAAGTTGCGAATCGAAGTTGCTATCATCTCATGTCGACTAGCAACAGCATCAAAAACGCTAAGCACGGCCATGGTGGTCTCACCACACCAGCTTCCGCAATCACGAGCGTGTGGCAGGGCTGTGGGATTCTCACCAATTCAGTTTGCCCATCACGAACGTGCGGCAGGGCCATGGGATCCTCATTTTCTTGGCCGTTCCCGAGTCAGGAACGCGTGGCAGGGCCTTAGGGACCGATTGGATTTTGATTGCGTGCGCGTTCTTCGGGCAGGCACAGAGCGTCGGAGTTAAGTGAATTACTTTTTTCAGCGCACCCTTCACACAGTTCGTGGCCCTTCCTCATCCTCCTCCTCCTTTTCCTCCTCCTCCTCCTCCTTTTCCTCCTCCTCCTCCTCCTCCTCCTCCTCTGCCCCCGCAGCTGCCCAGGCCCGAGCTTCCCCGAGTCTCCGAGACTCCAAGCTTTCGAGCCTCTTCGAGGCGCCGAGCCTCTTCGCCCCAGGGGCAACGATAGGGGGGGATAGGCATGCCGAACCTGCCCAGGAACGCGCGGATTCACGATCGGGCGCGCATCGCCGATGCATCGGCGATGTATCGCCGATTCCAGGTCGATGTCCCCCCCCAAGGCCTATCCCCCCTCATCGTTGCCCCTGAGTGCGTCGCGAGCCCCAGCGATGTCCCAGCCCGCCGAACGCGCCGCGGCGGCGAGCCTCCCCGTCGAGGCCCTTCTGATGCCTCTTGGACGTTACGATGTGTTCGGTCTTAGCCTGGCTATGGCGAAACGATGATGGCATTGCCAGGAACGGCGTTCTGGGACGTTGCGGTTTGTTCGGTCCTAGCCTGGCTAGGACGAAAGTAACGCGCAAGTCACGAAGTGCGATACGGTTGCAATTTTCCAACGTTACGAATGATTGCTTGAGCTCTCGCTCGATACTTTCTCACGAACAAGACGCCGATCGTAACGTTGGTAATGCTTCATTAAGAAGATCTAAACTCTTTCTTTAAGAACTTTCAACGTTACGGGCGCCGTTTTTTGCCAGGAGGTATTAGCCGAGAGCTCCGAACAGTCATTCATAACGTTGTAGGGTTGCAACCCTACCGCATCTCGCGGCTTTCATGTTCGCTTCGTCCTAGCCAGGCTGGGACCGAACAAATCGCAACGCCCCAGAACGCCATTCCTGGCAATCTCAACATCGTTTCGTCCTAGCCAGGCGTCACCGCGCTCTGGCGAGCCTTGGTGTTCAGAGCTTGTTACGTCACCGCTCGCTGATGGGAGCCATGGTGTTCCTGAGCGTCTATTGGGCCTCGTCGGGTTCTTCTGGGAGCCCTTTTGCAACCCTTTTGGAACCCTTTTGGAGCAATTTTGGGCCGACCTGGGGCGTCTGGGGGCGTCTTGGAGGCATTTGGCCGTCTGTGGGCCCTCTTGGGGCTCTCTTGGGGCCGTCTTGGGGCCCTGTTGGGCCGTCTTGCGGCCCTTTGCGGTCGTTTTTGGCCCCTCTGGGGCCGTCTGGGGGCCATCTTGGACAGTTTTCGGCCCCTTTGGGGGGCCTCTGGGGCCGTCTTGGGAAGAGCTTTGGGGCCTCGTGGGCCGTGTTGTTCCTGTCCGGGCCAGAAAAGGCGAGCACCCGAAAAAAACGTCAAAAGCCCTAGGGAAACCTATGTTGTTGGCCTCCTGAAGCCCTCTCGACGGCCCTCTGGAGGGCCTCTGGGGCCGTCTCGAGGCTCTCGTGGACCGTCTGGAGGCCATCTGAGGCTGGGGCCGTCTTGGTACCCTCTTGGGCCGCTTCGGAAACCTCTTGGGCCGTCTTAGGGCCCTTGAGCCGCTTCACTCGAAAAAATACGAGGAACCAGGCCATGGGAGCCGCCCGGGACTTCCCAGACAAAAAAACTAAGGAAACGGCCCCCGGCGGCCATTCACGCAATTGCGCGCGGCCCTCGCCCCTCCCCGAGAACCCCTCCCTTCGCCCCACACAAGCACGTCATCACTCGTACCTCGCTCTCTCCGTTACCTGGGCCGGCACGGGAACGGAAAGAGCGCTGCAGGAACTTGCCCGAGAGGGATCATGGCACCCTTCGCTCTGGGGAGCCTTGGCGTGAAGAGCTTGTTACGTCGCCGCTCTCCGTTGGGAGCCCTGGTGTTCAGAGACTTTTACGTTGCCGCTCGCTCTTGGGAGCCTTGCTGTTGACGAGCTCTTTACGTCACCGCGCTCTGGCGAGCCTTGGTGTTCAGAGCTTGTTACGTCACCGCTCGCTGATGGGAGCCATGGTGTTCCTGAGCGTCTCTGGGGCTTCTTGGGAGTCTCTCGGGTGTCCTCTTGAGGGCCGTCTGGGGGCCAGCCCAGTCCCCACACCCAAGCAGCCCAGTCTCCACACCGCCTCTTCGGGCCCTCCTGGGAGCGCGGGAGCGATGCTCCAAGGCTTTGCGGTGGCCACTGCCGAGGTGGCTGCAGCCGCGGGCCCGCCGTCCGCTTCGCCTGCGGCCGCGCCAAACACGGACGGGTACAGGCAGAGTCGAGTCTGTTGTGTGTGGGCGCGTGCGCAATGAGCGCGAGAAACTCGTGTGTAGCTGTGCTAGTACATGTGCTCTGCCTGCGACGCCCTGTGCTGCTCGTGGCGCGGCGTCGGTGGTCTGCTTCTGCATCCTGGAGTCCCACCATGCCATCGCGTGCCTCGACAAGCTCAGGGTTGTTGCGATCATCGAATCTGACATTGCCATCGCTACCATTCCCACTCCTGTTCTCCTGATCGTCCTCCTGGTCATCGTCGAGGCGACGTGCGCCCGTCAGTCCAGCCGCGACGGCGAAGACGCCGCTGCCTTCGCCCGCCCGCACGCGGCGATGGAACGCCTTGACCTCCTGCTGGAAGCGTGCCCGCCCTCCCGCGACGAGCGGAGGGGAATCCCCAGGCGACGAGCTGGCTCACCCGTGCCGACAAGCCATGCCTGGTACAGCTGTGCTCCTGACCACCCTGGGGGAGCTCATCATGCCGACGATCCCTCGAGAAGTGTGTCGAAACCGGTGGGTCCCCCAGGGGGGAAGGACCACAACTCCCCTGGACGTGGCTGGTCTGCCGTCGGGGGCCCTGCTTAGGTGAAGCAAGAACGGCACTGACATACATTTGCCGAGCTCCGCGCGAACTTCCTGGATCGGTACTGGGCTCCGCTCGAGAGAGCGCCAGGGGCGGCGCCGGCGGCGCCACTAAGGGAGCCCCATCGCGGATCCGAGAAATCCGCGCGGACCTCAGAATAATCATGCTTATGACGTTCTTTCTTTTCTCGGGGGGGTCCTCTCTGGAGTGCTCTTGGGACCGGTGACCTCCACGGTGACCCTAGAAAATCCACCCACCCATACCATGAGATCCGACGTTGTGAAAACTTGAGAAGCACAACGGAAAATCGGCATCGGAGCCCTAGACCCAATATTTCTGCAGCATGTTCCGAGCTGGATCGATCTGTAACCGTCCCCGGGCCCGAAGCTATCACCAAAGCGACTCCAACGTAGGACCCATTGGGGGGCCATGCAGAAAGAAAGCGTTCCGGGGGCGTGCCGAAGAACCCAAGGGGTCCGGTTTCCGCGGAAGACGATGTCCTTGGCGAGGGGTTTGTGCACGGGGGTTTGCTCTTGCCGTAAATTCTGGACGAGGAATGAGCTCTCAGCCGCGGGGCGGGGGCGCTGGCGCGCGGGGTCCCGCCACCCTCCATCGCAACCAGAGGAGGAAAAGCGCGAGAGCCCAGATTGGATATGCAATGCAGCATAACTCGAATGGTAGTTGCACTAGGGAACTATACTGGTACTAGTTGCACGCCACTGTGCGTCTTATTTCCGACATCGGCATGTTATACTGTCTCCTTATTTCTTAATCGCGAGTATATTATGCTTCCCTACTCCCAAGTCACCATCCTGTGGTGTTCCCTTATTCCGAAGTCACAGATCTATACTGATTCCTTAATTGCCTGAATCGCAATTCGATAGCACTAGTTGTACTGCAAGACCAGGTGGACCCTAGGAGCAGCTGCGCGCTAGCACATGATGGTACTAGATGTACTCAAGTACTAGGTGCATTCTGGCCAGAGGGACTCAAGGGTTCCAGTGGCAATACGCGCGCGGAAAAAAACAAAAATCCATGCGCCGCTGCGGGTCCCTGGTTTCACGGGTCGCCGCGAAGGTGGACCTCCCGCGAAGGCAGAAAAGACATCCAGCCAGGGGGGGTTGGGGGGTTCAGGCGTGAGTCGCGGGGGCGATCCGAAGCTGGGCGAAAACGCCCAGTGTGAAACAACTGCAACGCCCAGATCTCAGGCATGGAGGGTTGGGAATCTCTCGATTCCCTCCTGCTCCTCGCCCCCCCCTCCTCCGACGGCGCGGTGCTGCGCGTTCGGCACGCGTTTCCCATCTTCCAATTCTTCTCGGTCGGGAGAGAGCGCCGGCGGCTCGGCGGCGCCTTCGTGAGCTTGGAGTTCCTGAAGGAGCTGGAGGCCATGCTCGGAGTAGAGGAGGAGCTCGAGGAGGCCTCGGCAGGCCGAGAAGAGGAGGAGAAGGACGAGGAGGAGGCGGAGGAGGGAGGAGGAGGAGGAGGAGGAGGAGGAGGAGGAGGAGGAGGAGGAGGAGGAGGAGGAGGAGGAGGAGGAGGAGGCGCGCTCGTCCCCATGGGGAGGGCTGGCCTCAGCCCGCACGCCCGCCGCCGCGCGATGGTGGCCACGAGGCCGCGGGCGCCAACAGTCGACAGAACCTACGAGTTGGAATACCGCGAGAACGCTTCCGGCAGGCAAGTCTCCACGGCATGCCGGCCGAGACCGGTGCGCGCGGCACTGCGCCGCGCGGGATGCGCTGCCGGCAGGAGCTGTGCGATGAGCTACGAGGACTTCAGGCGCATCGCTGCGACAGCGCTCGCTCAAAGATGCGAGGAGCTGCCTAACAGGCGGCGGCCTGCAAGTACATAGCCATCAAGGTCCCCGACAGCGGCCTCCTGGGCTACGACAGCCTCAAGGACGGCTTCGAGGACAGCTACGACGGCCACCAGAACACCACCGGAACTTCGACGGCCACCAGTACGGCTACGACCGCCAGCGCTACGACAACCTGCAGGACGTCTACATCTCATGCGAGAAAGGGCGTGACTGGCTCCGACTGGTCCCCCCTCCCTCAAATGTGCGGTCAGATGACGGCGCCGCGTCAGGCGCTTGTGACAACGACAGCTACGAGACGGAGGCCAACAACAACGACGTCAAGGATAGCTACGACGACCCGCAGAAGGCCTCCAGCTGCCAGAAGAGCTGAAGGGAACACCAGGATAGAAAACTGGAAACCTGCGTGGAAGAGATGGAAAACGGCTACTTGCAGCTGGTGTCGTCCCAGGACAAGGCCAAGGAGGCCAACGAGGAAGAGCCTGAGAAGGCAGACGACGAGGAGGACAGCGAGAAGTGCGGGCTGAAGGAAGAGGACGACATGGAGCAGCCCGACGCCCTCTCGATAGCCGCGCTGGCGCGCGAGGCTTTCCTTGCCAGGCGCCGCGAGATTCGCGAGCCGCACCTGCTGGTTACGAGGTCGCGAAGAACCAGCCGAGGCTCAGCGACCGCTGGCGGATCAGGATCAGCTGCCACAGGCGGATCAGGATCAGATTCCAGCGCCAGAGACTGAAGGATGAACAAACGACCCTACCCTGGGTTGCAAGTGCGTGGTCTGGAAACCTCCTGGGAACCCCCGAAGCCTAGAGCCGCCAGGACGCGGCACATCACGCAGGGTTTACCCTGTCAGCCCACAGGAGTTTCAGCACACAGCGCCTCGTAAACCAGGGTAGGGGCGTTTCTTCTGCCCTTGAAGAAAACCACGAACAACCAGGACACAGATCGCCACGAGTGGCTGTTGCCGAGGAGGGCCACGGGGCCTTGCCCCTTCCGGCGCTCCGTCCCAGCGAGTAGACCCGGGCTCTGGCCCAGAACACGACAAGATGGGCAGCCCCGCTGAGGATCCCCTCGGCGGCCCCGCCTGCCTTGCCCTTCGGGCGACGTCGCCGAGGCCAGGTGCGAGAAGGCCTCGGAGTACGAGAGGCAGGACGGGCACGAGAAGGACCCGAAGCACGAGCAGCAGGACGAGCACGGGAAGGTCCCAGCGCACGAGCAGCAGGACGAGCACGGGGATCCCGAGTACGAGAGGGACCCAGAGCACGAGCAGCGAGACGATAAGAAGGACCCAGAGTGCGAGCAGCAGGACGAGCGCGAGAAGGACCCAGACTGCGAGAAGCACCCAGAGTGCGAGACGGACCCAGAGTACGAGCAGCAGGACGTGAGCGCGAGAGTGACCCAGAGTACAAACAGCAGGACGAGCACGGGGATTCAGAGCACGAGGAGCAGGACGAGTTCGGGGACTCCGAGCACGACAAGAGTTCAACGGACGAGCAGCAGGACGCGAAGCAGGACCCAGGGCGCGAGAAGAAATGATCCAGAGTACGAGCAGCAGGACGAATGCGAGGACCCAGGCTGCGAAAAAGACCCCCAGAACGAGAAAGACCCAGAACCACAGCAGCCAGGCCCGCCCAGCCTCCTATCGGATCGGATCGGCCGCGCTGATGAGGTGCACACCAACGCCGTGCGAGCATCAGGCCGCACCTGAACATCGGAATCGACTCGGGTCGGGCCCGCCGGAATCGACATCGAAGCGGACCGATCGGGCCGACCTGGACCCTGCGGGGACGGTGCCCCCATCGTCCGTCTCTCTGTCCTCGGCGGGGTGGGGGCCCCTGCCCCCCGCCGTGATCCCCGAGCTGACGCGCTGGGAACTTTTGGTACGGGCCCTCGGGGAGCGCCTCTGCGCCAAAGACGCAGAGCATGCCCCGAACCTGGCTTCGGGCCCCTGTCCTACCGACCTACCTACCCACCTCTCTGTCCCCGAGCTGTGATTCCCAGCTGGCGCTCCCGGCGCCGCCTCGGTCCGCAGCGAACGGGCAGGCCAGGAGCAAGCGGTGCTCTGCCCCACTCCGCGGGCTGGCAACAGCAACGCGCACGCTCGTGCATCCGTGCAGCACGTCCTCTTCGCTGGTCCCCCCATGCCCCTCCTCGAAGGAAGAGGAGGAGGAGGAGGAGGAGGAGGAGGAGGAGGAGGAGGAGGAGGAGGAGGAGGAGAAGATATCGGCGCGCACGGTGGGTGGCGCGTGGGGGGGAAGTCTTCTGCATGGGGCTCCTCAGAAGGGAGCGGAGACATCTGAGAAGCCACGCCTCCTTGGGAGCCTCTTGTCCGATATATCTGAAAAGCCACGTGCCTTCTCACAAGGTCCGCGCCAGCCCCTCGTGCGCGCCGCCGAGATTGGAGGAGGGCGGCACTCTCGCCTGGCCCACCTCTCTGCTCGAAGCTGGTTCCCAAACCCCTCCCGGGGGTCCATCCTGACCCGACTCTTGAGACAGATCCAGCCGTGGTGACGAGAGACCTCCAGGAGGCCGCGGTTGTCTCGACCAGCCCTCCCCCGACAAGAGAAGAAAGAGGCAAGCCTGAGCTGGATCGAGTCGCGAAATCCGTGTCGAACCGAATCGAATCGAATCGGAATCATGTTCCCAGCTGGCAAATCGAATCGCACCGAGCCGGGCCGTAGGCGACCCTAGGAGGCCCCGAGGGTCCTCGTTGGAGACGGACTGCTGTGCGAGCGCGGACACGCAGTTGGACAGCATGAGGAGGGACCTGCCCCCCCCGCGCGGCCGCGCCGACCCCCCAACGAACAGAGCGGCACTCGCCTGCGGTCCGGAGCTCGGCAACAGCGGTCGGCACTGGATCGGGGCACCGGATCGGGCTCTCTGGAAGCGCGGCGACCAGTCCGGAATGACTCCTGTGAGCGGGATGGGGGGGGATCGGGGATCAAGGAGTGGACCCTGGCTCGGCGCTCGCTCGCGGCTAGAGCCACCAGGCGATCCTAGACCTCCCAAGCAGGGCGCTGACCTCCCTCCTGGAGGCTCCCTTCACCCCCATTCAGGACCTGCTTTTTCCCCTGCGCAGCCGAACGAACCCGGCAAGACCTTGAGCCAACGCGCCCCGTGCCTCGATCGCCTGTCCTCGCGCCCCCGCGCCGCCCCCCGAAGAAGAACGACCCTCTCGGGCTTCGGGGCCGCGAGGCGCGAATGCCGATCCCGCGGCGGCTCTTTCCGCCGGGCCTTCATCCAGGGAGACGCGGTTCCTGGCGGAAGCGGATCCTGGCCCTCGGGGGCCTTCCCTGGGACCGGCTCTCCGTCCTGAGTTGTTATGTGACGGTCGCGGGGGCCCTGGGAGGGCCTCCCCCAAACGGCGAAAGACCTCCAGGACCCCTCTTCCATCAGGACCTCTCCTTTCCTTCGTGGCGGGCGCTCTCGGCGAGGCGCAGGTGCTGGAAGACATCCCGAAGCTGGGAGGGCCACCAGGAACCGACGAACACGCCCGACAACCTCTGACCTCCCCAAAGGCCAGTAAAGATAATAATCGATGGGGCGCCTATGGGGCCCCCTGGGACATCCATGGGGTTCCCGAGGGAAACGATCGGAAGCCTTGGGAACCCTTGCTACTCAGCATACGAATTCGGCCTTGCCGGCTCTCTTCCCTGACCGAACCTGCATTGCCCGGGGATGATCAACTCACATGTCCAAAGAAGGGGGGCCCAATGAATATCTGGGGGCTACCCGTACTACTTGCACCACTACTACTACTACTACTACTACTACTACTACTACTACTACTACTACTACTACTACTACTACTACTACTACTACTACTACTACTACTACTACTATAACTACTGCTGCTGCTGCTACTACTACTACTATTACTACTACTACTGCTACTAGTATTCGTACTCGTACTCGTACTCCCACTACTACTCCGACTACGACTACGACTACGACTACGACTACGACTACGACTGCGACTACGACTACGACTGCGACTACTACTACTACTACTACTACTACGACTACTGCTACTACTACTACTACTACTACTACCACTACTACTACTACTACTACTACTACTACTACTA
>CAUYUJ010021948.1:62500-122500 GCA_963575745.1 Prorocentrum cordatum | reverse complement strand
GTGCATTGTACCATTCAACTTGGTTGTTCAATTTTCGCGTCGCACATAGTGTTGTGGCGCACGCGTTCAGTTTTTACGGTATGGTATGATAGTCAGCGTTGTGCCGCGAGGGACCTGAGTGGCTTTCAGCTCACAATAATGGTGAAGTTCACAACCATGTCAAGGTCAGTGTTGTGCCGCGAGGGACCTGAGTGGCTTTCAGCTCACAATAATGGTGAAGTTCACAACCATGTCAAGTACGGCGGGCAGTTCTACGATGCATGGCAGGGGACATCTCCCAGGCGGAGGGCGTAACATCCCGTACCTGAGTCAGGCTGGCGCAGGCGTGACGTGAGAGAAGGGCGCAATGCAATCGGTTGCTTCGCTAGGATCGCACTCGCGATGGGGTCCACTCCACTCCACTCCACTCCACTCCTCCTCCTCCTCCTCCTCCTCCTCCTCCTCCTACTACTACTACTACTACTACTACTACTACTACTACTACTACTACGCGACTATTACCACTACTACTACTACTACTACTACTACTACTACTACTACTACTACTACTACTACTACTACTACTACTACTACTACTACTACTACTACTACTACTACTACTACTACTACTACTACTACTACTACTACTACTACTACTACTACTACTACTACTACTACTACTACTACTACTACTACTACTACTACTACTACTACTACTACTACTACTACTACTACTACTACTACTACTACTACTACTACTACTACTACTACTACTACTACTACTACTACTACTACTACTACTACTACTACTACTACTACTACTACTACTACTACTACTACTACTACTACTACTACTACTACTACTACTACTACTACTACTACTACTACTACTACTACTACTACGACTACTACGACGACGACGACGACGACGACCACCAATACTAGTACTCCTGCTAAGAATCAAAATGGCAACTTCACCATAGCGATAGCAACCACAACAACATAAACACGAACAACTATAACAAGCTGCGTAAACAAACACTTCCGGCGGCCCACGTTAAAATCTGCTCTACTTTCGCGGCAGTGCGGGAGAGAGGAAGGCCGGAGGGGGGGCGAGCGTGGAGTGAGAGGACGAGGGGTTGTTCTTTTTGTGGCAAGACGCCCGCGCGTGCGTCGCCGCCTGGCCAGCTGTCCAGCTGGGCGGCACCTGCGCCGACGCCCCGGGCCGCGGGCCCGGGGCGCTTCCGGCACGCCGGGCGGCCTCCACGCCGAGCCCCGCGGGCCAGCGGGGAAGGCGGGGCCCAGGCGGGCGGGCGCCCAACTAACATAGCGGAAAAGAGAAAGACCCAAGAGAGTGCGTAAGAGGAGGGAGAGGACGAGGGGGCGCCTTTTCTGTGGCAAGACGCCCGCGGACCCCTCGCCGCCAGGCTGGCTGTCGAGCCTGGCGGCGCCCGCGCTGACGCCCCAGACTGCGGCCCCGGGGCGCTTCTGGCGCACGAGGTGGCCTCCAAGCATCCCGCCGAAAACCCGCCTCGAAGGCGAACGTGCCAAGTGGACGGGGGCGAAGATGCGCGGCCTGGCGCATGTCCAAGATGGGCTCGGGCCCACTCCGCGAATCAAGCGCGCAGGCAAACGAGCGGCGAGGGCGACCCCGCCTGCGCGATCGCGACCGCGCCAGGCCCTCGGAAGTCCCGGGGGGGGGGCAGGCGGCAAGCCCGCCCGCCCCCCTAGGGGGGCGCCGCCCAGCTGAGCCGGGCGCGCATAGCAGGCGGCGAGTCAGGGCGAAAAAGAAGGCCGGGGCCCCAGCGGCCGCAGGCGAAGCTGAAGCCCCCAGCTGGCGGCGGCCGGCGCGCCAAGCCCAACGTTCCGCGGGCCGCCGCGCCCCGCGCGGGGCCGCCCGAGGCGCTGAAGCGGACCGCCGCGAGGACGACTGCACGACCCGCGGGCGAAGAAGAAGAACCGCGCCGACGGGGCGGGCGGGCAGCCGCGGCGACGCCTGCGCTCGAGAAGTGTCGGCCCCTCCTCCTGCAGCAGACTGGCGGCGTCGGCGAAGGCGCCTTCCTGGCGGCCGCCGCGCCCCCTGGCCTCGCCGCTGGAAGCGCGCGAGGGCAAACGAAGCCGCCCGCCCTTCCAGGCAGCAGAGTCGAAGCGCAAGCCCGCATTGGGCAGGCCCTGCCCTACCGAGCAGCAAGCGACGCGGGCGGGCGCGGTGCGCGGGCAGCTCGCCCGCGCCCGCGGGCACTCCACGCCCGGCAAGAAAAGACGGCGCGGGAGACGCAGGACAGCCGGCAAACCGAAGCCCTCGCCCTCCCCCGTGGCTGCGGAGACGAAGCCAGCCGAGCGGCGAGGGCAGCCGCGCCTGCCCGGCTGCGGAAGCCCACGGGGGCAGCGGTAGCCATCGCGCCAAAACGATGGGGGCGCGGGCGCGGCTGGACAGCTTAAAGGCCGAAGTCCCAGGCCCCCTCGTGGCAGCGCAGCCGGGGCCTCGGAGCATCGTCGGAGCCGCGCGTAATTTGCGCGGCGCAAGCGGAATGCGCCGCGCCGAGCCGCCACCGAAGAGAAAAGCAACGCGAGAGAAAAAACTCTCGCCAGGCGCGCGGGGGCCAGCTCGATGCGGGCCCAGCTCCACCCCGTCAGGGATACAAAATGATTCGAAAATGCGGGGGCGGCTCGCGGGCAGCTCTCCCGCCCCCGCGGGCACTCCATGCCCCACAAAAACAAAGAGGGCGCGGGCGCGGCTGGACAGCCGAGAGGCCGAAGTCCCAAGCCTTCCATGGCGGCACAGCCGGGGCCTCGGGGCGCTGTTAGAGGCGCGCGCAGTTTGCGCGGCGCTGGCCGAATGCGCTGCGCCGAACCGCAACCAAAGACAAAAAACACCACGAGAAAAACCAAACAACTCGCCAGGTGCGCGGGGTCCGCGCAAGCTCGAGGCGGGCCCAGCTCCACCCTTTCAGACATGCGAGATGGCTCGATGTGCGGGGGGAAGTTCGCGGGCAGCTCGCCCACCCCCACGGGCACTCCATGCCCGGCACAGAAAAAAGCGCGGGCGCAGCCCGACAGCCGAAATGCCGATGTAGGCCTCCCCATGGCGGCGCAGCTGGGGCCTCGGGGCATCGTCGGACGCGCGCCCAGTAGGGCCCCAGCGGCCCGCGGTGTCTTGCGCGCCCAGCTCGCTCTCGAACGCGCGCAGCGGGGACGGTGTAGGTGTCCGCGTCGATCGGCGTCGACGTAGGCGCTGGCAACGGCGCCGGGGTTGTGATAGCGCGGCCCCGCGAGCGGTGTCGAAAATGTCCACGTCCAGGGCAGGGTAACCAGGTGAGGAGCAAATGGAGGCTCCAAAACAATCTCCACCGGGTGAGCAGCAGGCTGCTCCAAGACGCCAGGGGGCGCGATGAGGGACTGGCTGCGAGGAATGAGCCTGGTCTCAGACGCAACCTCGTCCAAGTGAGCTGCAGGCTGAAGGCCGAAATGTGCGGCACCTTGTAGATACCCCCCAGTGGGGGAATCATGGCAAGACCTGCTGGGCCTGCGCCACAGAGTTCCCGCCCGCTCCACGCTTGGGCTTCTGCGCGGTGTGCCAAGGGCGATGGTCACCTCCATGCGCCCACACGCCACGAGGAGGGCGAACGCGAGCAAGAGGCGCACTACGAGCCGTCGGCCGACATCCAGTGTATCCCGCCTGCCGACATTCGGCGCGCCAGCCCAGGTTCTTGTAGTGGCAGCGGTCACGTCGCCACCCCGTCCCCTGAGCCGAAGCGCCAGCTGCCCCAGCGCCGCCGCTACCGCCACCGCGAGGAAGATGCGCAATACAGGCCGAGCAATTGAAGACTTGCGGCGGACTAGCTGCTTCCAGTCGCGGAGCCCACAGCGTGCAGACATTTTGAGTCCAAATTGCTACGGAGGAGGAGGAGGAGGAAAGGGAGGAGGAGGGGAGAGAGGGGGACGAAGACGACGACGACGACGGCGATGGCGGCTCCGACTTGTTGATGTTGGCCGACTCGGTCTGGTCATTGCCCCGGATGCGCTTCGTGCGCTCCGAGCCGGCCAGGTCCGCGAACACCAGCTTCCCCTGCCTGCCTCAGGCGGCGGCCGTCGTGGGGGCGGTCGTCAAATCTATCGTGGCCGTGGTCGTGGTCGTGAGCGTGGTCGGAATCTGAGTCGTCATCGTCATCGCGCCATCGAGGAGAGAGGGGGGAGGGGGACCCTGAGATGCATGCGTTGCACTTTTGTTCACGCCCGGCGTTTTCGCCCAGCTTCTCCTACTCCTTCCTCCTTCTTCTCTCCTCACTTCCATCTTCATTTCCCTTGTCCAACAGCATCCGTCTTTTTCCTCCTCTTCCTCCTCCTCCTCCTCCTCGCCTCCTCATCCTCTTCACTGTTCTTTTTCAGCCCCTGCCACCCCTTCTCCTTCTCCCCCTCCGTCGCCGTTTCCGTCCCTCTCCTCTGCTTCCGCCTCCGCCTCCGCCTCCGCCTCCACAACCACCACCCGCCTCCTCCTCCTCCTCCTCCTCCTCCTCCTCCTCCTCCTCCTCATCATCATCATCATCATCATCATCATCATCATCATCATCAGCATCAGCATCACAATCATCATAACCATCATCATCATCAGCATCATCATCGGCATTGGCATCATCATCATCGTCGTCGTCATTATGACCATCATCATCATCGTCGTCATCAGCATCATCATCATCATCATCATCATCAGCATCAGCATCAGCATCAGCATCATCATCATCATCATCATCATCATCATCATCATCATCATCATCATTAGCATCATCATCATCGTCATCATCATCATCACCACCATCATCATCATCACAACATCAGCATCAACATCGGCAGCATCATCATCACCATCAGCATCAGCATCATCATCGTCGTCGTCATCATCATCAGCAGCATCAGCATCAATATCATTATCAGCATCTTCACCATCATCATCCACCATCGGTTTTCCTCCCACACCTCCGCCGCTCCTCTCTCCTCCCCGTCTCCTTCCTCGTCATCATCCGATCCTCCTCCTCCTCCTCCTCCCCGTTTACTTTCCCCCCCCCTTTCTCTTATCCTCTTGTGATTTGTCTTCTCCCTCCGCCTCCTCCTCCTCGTCCTCTTCCTGAATCTGCCGTCTCTGCCCGAGCGTTTTGCGCAGGCGGTGCAGACACCGTCCCGAGGGCAGCAGAGGGGGGCGCTCAGCCATCGGAGCTGGGCCCTGTGGCCCCGAGGATGCTAGAATTGATCGGTTGGAACCCACAAGCGGCCACGGGAACGAGACTTGAGAAAATTCTCACAGTATGCCTTGGGCTCGACGTCCTTCTGCTAGCTGGGACACAGGCATGTAGTCGCAGAGCACAAGAACCCCTTCAACGAAGGCTAGCAGGCAAGCTGATAGTGAAGGCCGAGTAGTCCAGGGCAGCTGACGAACGAAACCTTGTGCTGTCCGGTTGCGCTCGGGCGAGGATTCCATACTCAGACGTCAGGAGATATGGGGCAGTCCTGCCCAAGTATGGAGAAGAGCGCTTGGCGTCAGGGTCAAACGGCAGCACTTGGACTCCTGCTCCATTGCACTATACTTCCCCCTCAGCCGACAGGCAATCATAAATGTGGCAACTGCCTTACCAAGGTGCGTACGAATTCGACATGGTAGGATACTTTACTGGATTAATTACCGCACAGCTGCTGCCTGGCGACCTTTGCTGGATAACGGAACACCAGATGCTTTCGTGTCCTACCTCAATAATGTCGTGATGAAGGCCGGCCTTGGTTGCTTTCGGGAGCATGCCGACCCCACTCTACAAAAACAGTATTTCCAACGACGTGAGCTACTACGGCACCGTACTGAGCTGAGGGAAAGCGGGGCCAGGACGATGCAGAGCTGCACATCAACGAGAAACTGCGGGCCCTCTTCCAGACGCTCAAGCTGCAATGACGGCAAGAAACACATGATCGAGGCGAACTGCTGCAGGAGGAAATTGAGATCGCATGGGATGGCAGGAAAACATCTTCGGCACTGAGACTGTCTCGCAAAGCAGCACGATGCCGATGCGGGCCCCCCCAAATGAGATTTGATAATGGTTCGTATAAGTATGTCAAGTTGGGAAAAGCGGCCTCAAGTTTCGGAACTACCAGGCGGGCAGGGTAGGATGTCAGTAAGAGAAATACCTCCTCCGGCACTTCCTGAACCTATCTTTCCAGGACCGCTCCACCTACCCACCCAGGATGTCATCGACATCGCCCAGGAGGATTACTGGAGAGTCCAAAAGGCGATCCAGAAGGCCTCCAGAAGGAGAGGAGTCCCCAAGCAGATGCGCATGCGCTCCAAGATAATTTTGGTTTGTCAACGCTCGGGCCTGGAAGCCTCGGACAATCTACCTCATATGCAGTACTTCGAGGGAGCTCTGGTTGCTGGATTTCGAATGTTCAGGAGCCTCGGGCTGACCCCGACACAGTGGCAGCAGAACAACGGCGTCGCCCTGAGGAAAAGCACAGCCCACAATCCTAAAAGTAAGCCAATAATTCATCTCTTCTCTGCTCTTGGGAAGTCGTTGTATGCTAGGCTACTCCAAGTGCCCGCTGATGAGCATGCAACATGACTGTGGTTTCGTCAAGCACCGCCGGCGCGAGGAAGCTATCCTTGCGGCACAGGCTCCGGCATGTAGGCTAGTGCAAGCTGGTAGGAGTTCTGCTGCAGGCTTGAAAGATCTCTCCAACTCGTTCGGGACGGGGGAGTGGAGGGAGATAGACAAGACGATGGGTATCTTCGCGTCTTCGCTCGACGATATCGGACTGGGGCAGCATCGGCATCGAGAGACGAGAACCAACCTACCGACTACCGACTAACGACGACGACTTCTGGGTGGCGCCATGGGAGGGGGGAAAGATGGGAGATCAGTTCGTAGTGAAGCTTTTTAGGCACGTTCCAAAGGCCAATCAAGCGTTGGACTCTGGTCGACCAACACTCCACCTCCTCCGACCCGTATGCGAAATATAAATTGTCAGGAACGAGCGAGGAGCTTGCAGTCGACCTCAGTCGATTGAACTATGCGGATGACTTGCTAAAGCTTAAGCTCGCAAGGGAGTTCCAGCTTGTCTTCGATCTTTTCAGGTGCTGAAGAACTCAGACAAGATCTTGAATGAGGCACTGGACACCATTGGCTACAAACAAAACTTCGACAAGCAAGTTCTTCGGTTCGATGTGGGACAGGAAGGTTCTCTGGCATGGAGACGATGGCAAAAGAAAGCGCGCCGTCAAGAAACCGGGGGGGGGCAATCTCCAGGAAGGAGCTAAATACCTGGGCCCACATATGAAATCATCTTGACCTCATCTTCAGAAGCTCAGGGGCGTCTGGATTTGCAAACTAAGGGATTCTAGTATGTGGGTAGTTTAGGGGGGGTTCGTCTTCCACCCCCCTTCTTCCCCTTCGGGGACGGTTTTCCCCTCCCCCGTACCCCCTCCCCTGGACCTGGACGGGGGATTTCGCGAGCGGTCAGGGCGTCCAAAACGGCCTCGGCGAGGAAGCCCAAATCATTGGTTTTACTAAGGTTTTGGCCCCATGTTGGCCTGTTCGACCCGAGTCTTCCGCGCTCGCGCCCACGCGCTGGAAGGGCGAATTACCCACGCTCCGAGGCTCCACGACAGGCAAAACCTCGTCGTAATCGGCGTCGTCTGCCCAAGATCGGCCCCTGAGCCCCCCGCAGGGCCCGTCCGGACAGCTTCTCGAGCCGCGCCCGGTCGTGGCGACGAGAACCTCCAGGAGCACCCCAAAGCCCCCGAAACGACGACGAAGGTCGCCGCCGCCGCCAGCACCGTCGCCGCCCCTCGGCACCGCCGCCGCACTCGAACTCCATGGAGAAAATCGCGTGCGCCCGCGACGAGTCCCGGCTGCCCGAGTGGCCGCTGGTGTGCCGCGCGACCGCGCCGCGCCGCAGCGCCTGCCGACGCCGATGGCGTCCTCAACGACGACGACGACGACGGCGACGACGGCGACGACCACGACGACCACGACGACGACGACGACGACGACGACGACGACGACGACCACGACCACGACCACGACCACGACGACGACGACGACGACGACGACGACGACGCTAGCGGCGATGACACCGGGCCCCCCGAGGTGGGAGGGCAGACCTTCTCGCCGACGACGACGTTGAGGCGCTACGAGGAAGACGAGGACGGTGACGACGAGGAGAACGAGAAGGACAAGGAGGACGAAGGAGACGAAGACGACGAGGACACCGAGGTTACGACGACGAAGACGACGTCGAGATTACCACGACGACGACGACGACGACGACAACGAAGAAGCGACCCCGAAGCAGACGAGCGCCTCGAGCGCCTCGCCCGGCTCCGTGCAGCGCAGGGACGTGAGCTCGGGCACGTGGAAGCCCTCCAGCCCCCCCTTTCCCCCAGGGCCTCCTCCACCTCCTCCTGCTCATCCTCCTCCTCTTCCTCCTTTTCTTCCTCCTCCTCCTCCTCCTCCTCCTCCTCACCCTCCTCCTCCTTCTCCTCCTCCTCCTCCTCCTCCTCCTCCTCCTCCTCCTCCTCTCGGAGCCTCCTCCTCCTCCTCCTCCGCCTCAGTTATCGCGGGGTGTTCGATGGCCACCACCTTCGTTCGCATTTACATCCTCCCCTGCGTTGGACTCCCTCACCATCCCTCGCTCGGTCTCGCTCGACATCTACATCGGCGATTACGGTATCTCGTCAGTAGGTAGCATTGTGGTAGTGAGTCAAGATTTGAAGGAGTTATCCCACGCTGTCATGATCACCATCCAGCAAGAGATGTGCTCCTCAGCTGCCGAGGACAAGGCTGCAGTCGTAGCCTTGAAATCGCGCCTGGGCAGGAACCTCACGTCCTTTCTTGGAGCGTTCGGCGGCGATGCTTCGACGCAGGCTGCCATCAACCTCGGCATAGACGACACGGCTGGCAAGGCCCGTCGCATAGGTAAAAGGGGTAAGAAGTATCTTCAGAAGATGAAGACCCTGACAGCTCGTGGTCGGGGGTTCGTGAAGGCCAAGAAGGCCTTGGGCAAACATTCCAGGAAAACTTTCACCTCGGGCCCGCTTTGTGGTGCTTCGTGCGGGTCCGAAATCCATTGGACGTCCGACGAAGAGCTTCTGGCCTTGAGGCGTACGATTAGCTCGTGTGTCAAACCTTCCGCTGGGTCCAGGAGCCTAACGTCTTTAACCATCCTGGGACGTGGTCCTTGCTATTACGCCAGTGTTGCGCCAGTTTTAAGGTATGCCAAGGAGGTGTGGCTGAATCAGACTAAGCAGTACCTCTTCGCCATTCCCTTCAGCACCCTCCGCAGGACACGGGAAGCAGCATTTGCAGGCGAAATCCCTCCTTGGCACAACGTTTCAGGTCCTCTCTCTGCCGCCCGTGCGTCATTGCATCGCACTGGCTGGAGCATGCCAGACTTTACCACGTGCAGGACCGACCACGGTGTGGAAATAGGCCTCACCATCACCAGCCCTCGTCTCCTGAAGAAGTTTCTCAGGAAAGGGGGTCTCAGACAACTTCAGAGGCAATCTGGGAAATCCCACGGTCTTCCTGAAGGCTCTCGGGTTTGCATGGACATTTCCATCCAGGAGCTCAATTCTAAGACATGGCATGCGTTTGAGAAAGGTTGTATTCGAGCTCTTGCCTGCAACGCCTGTTGAACAGGCCCACGTGCTAGGCCCTAGGTGTAGCCCTGGGGTAGGCCCTAGGGCCAGCCCTAGGGTAGCCCTTCCTTGGATGATCCATAACCGCGCCGTACTCTTCTATGCGTATCTGGTCTCGGCATACTTGTCGGCAGGTCTCCACTACTTAGGTATCGTAGGCCTTCTCGTGATACACGCGCCGCCCGCTTCCAATGGCGCGGCGGCGCGCTGAGGCCGGCCCCCCCGAGGGCGGCCGCGCGGGCGGGGCGCGGCGCCGGGGGCAATTGCGGGTGATAGAGTTCTCACAAACGGCCTTACTGGTCCTCCTCCGTTCCTTTCCCTTATCAAGAATTTCTCCCTGTCGCACCCCGAGCCTAATTTCCAGGGCGGGACGGGCGTTCCGCCTAAGACTTCCTCACCACTGATGACTCTGAAGCTTAAAAGTTGGCAACAGCTTCGCAGATGGAGGGCGGGTCGTTTTCAAAATGTCGTCCTCGCCTTAACGCCGCGCGCTTTCGTTATAGAAATGTGCACGAGCTTCGCGGATTGAGGATAACCCGTTTTCTAAATGTGGCTCTCGCCTCAGCGCCGCGCACATTCGTTCTACAAATGTACAAGAATTTCACGGATTGAAGATAATCCGTTTTCGAAATGTGGCCCTCGCCTTGGCGCCGTGCACATTCGTTCAAAAAACTGCAAGTTTCACGGATTGAGGGCGGTTCCTTTTCAAAATGCGGTTCTTGCCTTAGCGCCGCGCGCATTCGTTCATACAAATTTGCAAGAATTTCATGCGTTCCCACGATCAACGTACCAGAAATTGCGTTTTGGAGAGATTCGGGTTTTTGCGGGTGGAACACTTACGTTGATTGGTGTTGAAATCCCAAGAATGGCGTTCCGGCGCGAACCAGGATCGCCACGACGCAACAGTCAGGCCTCCTCCTCCTCTTATTCCTCCTCCTCCTCCTCTTCCCCCTCTTCCGCGTACGTACTCCTCCTGGTCCGCGTGTTCTTCCTCCTCCTCCTCCTCCTCCTCCTCCTCCTCCTCCTCGTCCTCCTCCTCCTCCTCCTGCTTCTCCCCCCATCTGTAGGCCACCAGATATTGAGTGGAAACGTTCCCCGTCCAAGTGCTGCAGCCCCCGCAATTGCGGATAAGAGTGAGGGGGCGACGGGGTCGTCGGCTGTCTGCGAGGCTTGCAGCTAAAACTGCCGCAAGCGCCGATCTTTTTTACGCCGCCGCAGGCGCCGAATGTTCGTTGAAACGATGTGGGTGGGTCGGGGGTGGGTCGCGGGCGGGTCGCGGGTGGGACGCGGGCGAGTCGCGCAAGGGTCGCGGGCGAGTCGCGCACGGGTCGCGGGCGGGCGGACCGCGGACGACGACAACAACACAACAACACAACAAGAATCCGCAACGCGGATCCCCACTTCAGCCACACACCCAAGAACAGTGTAAGACCGCTCGGCACCCTCACCCTGATTAACGCTTTGACCGACGCCCTCCAAGATGGCCCAAGAGGGCCCGAACGACACCCAAGAGGGCCCCAAGAGCGCCTCGATGGCCTCCCCGAAGAGCCCAAGTAGAGCTCCAACAGGGCTCCAAGAGGCTCATGTGGAGGTCCCCAGCCAAATTCACAATTGACGACCTCTATGCTTCACTTTATATGTTAATATACATATATTAGCATATACAGTGAAGCATGGAGGTCGTCAACGGTTCTGGATAGGACATATACGGTTGAAGGACGTAGACTAGCATATACAGTGAAGCATAGCCCCAGACAGCGCCCCTGGGCATCGTTTCTAGATAGGCTGGTGGACGCGAACCGTCAAGAATTACGACCTAGCCTATGTTGCTTGAAACACCTCATTGCCGCAATCCCCTCCTGGTCGCTCGGCTTCTGCCTGACCTGCAGCTCAATGCCGGACGGGTTGAGAAGGTCGAACACCTGAGCGATACGAAGAACAACTGAATCTTGCGCACGAGGACATGTGCCGACGTGCTGACCCTACGCGATGGCTTCTTGATGATGTATAGTTGCGCAGGCCGCGAGCGAGGCACTTCACGTGGAACAGAAGGCTCTCACGCGCGAGCTTACGCGGGCAGAGTACGGGCCGGCGTCCGCGCAGTCGACCCGGAGTATGTTCTGCGTCGCCCACCTTCTCGTTGTAGATCTCCATGAAGGTGATCTGAACGGTCGGCTGGCTGTCACCCTTGTAGGAAGGCACCAACTATACACCAACACCGATCCTGGCCCAGGATCACCCTGGGCCCAGGATCGGTGTATACGCCCTCCTGCCTTGGGCAAGAAGGCATATACACCGATCATGGGCCCAGGGTGATCCTGGGCCAGGATCGGTGTTGGTGTATAGTTGGTGCCCTCCGACCTTGGGGCTCCTCTCCAGCAGCATCCGAAAGACAAACTGCACCGAGCGGGGCAGGACGCCCTGACCGCAGACCTTGGCGCGCCGCGCGTTGTCGATGAGCTCTCGACAAGAATCTGGCAGGCGACCGCTCGCGTCTATCACCTCGTCGTCCGCCAGCTGAGTCATGCAGTCGGCTGGACCAAGCATGGAGTGCGTTTTCCCCGCGCCTGTCTGGCCATAGGCGAACACGGTGGCCGTGTGCCCCTCGACCGCCTTCTGCACTAGCCCCTTGACGCCAGACAGGGCGAACAGCTCCGTCTGGCTGCCCTCCAGCACGGCGTGGAAGTGAAGGGTCTCGTGGCCCGAGTCCGTGCGCTGCATGGCGGGCGACATGAAGCTGATCGTCCTCCTGTCTTCCAGGGCCCGGCACGAGATCTCGTCGCCTGCCTCCAGGAGGCCAGGAAAAAGGCACACGAACAGAGAGACGTCGGACCCCTCCCCGGTGCGACAAGCTCGGGCCCCTGAAAAGGTGCGGTGGCAGGCCGTGCGGTGACCTCAGAATCCTCAGAAGACCTCACCGCACGGTCGCCACCGCACCGTCTTTGGGACCCTGGAAGCCCTGGTCGCCTGAGACACCCTCGGAGACCGACCCAAATCTCGAAACCGTGCTGTCATCCCGAACCCCCACTGACTCACGACACGGTGCAGTCACCTGCGCCACCAGAATGTCCATATCCAATGCAGCGGGGTCGTGCTCTGGGCACTCGGGGAGCGGTGGATATGGACATCTGCCCACCCATACGGGCGGGCAAATCCGCCGACCCTGTCGGCGTGTGTTTGCTCCGTTCTCGTCGTCGTCGTCGTCGTCGTCGCCGCCGCCGCTGCCGCTGCCGCTGCCGTCGCCGTCGCCGCTGCCCTCTTCGAGCTCGCCAGCCAAAACGAAAATAAGAAGCGTCGCTGAGTCGAGGTGAGGCCCTTCCCTTGATCTCTTCCCCGTCGGGGGTGGGGGAACTCCCAGGGAGGGTGTCGCGGCGGGGTCCCGGGTCAGAGTACCATCCCCTCTGAGGGTCCCCAGGACAAAAAAGACCCCAAGACGGGCCAAAAGTGCCCCAAGAGGATCCCATTCACGAGGGCCCGAATCGCCGAACGATGGGTACAAGACGCCCAAGATGGCCTCCTGACGGCCCAAGAAGCTTCCAAGACGCTCCAAGATCACTCCAAGAGGGCCCCAACAGGCAAACATTAAGGATTTTACTTAGGAAGATTTTGGCGTTCTTGCCTTTTCGGCTTCCCGACGCTCGAAGACGGCGCAAGATGGCACCAAGGTCGCCCCAAGAGGCCTCCAAGACGGCCCCAAAACGACCCAAGAGGGCCCCATGACAGCCCAAAAGGCCTCCAAGACGGCCCAAGAGGCCTCCAAGACGGCTCCAAGAGGGTGCCCAGACGAGGGAACCCGAACGAGCATCTCGAGCCCTCGGCTCCGAGAAGCTCCCAGGAGGCCCCAAGAGGCCCTCAAGAGGCCCCCAAGAAGCCCCCGGGAGGACCATGGGAAGCCCCAAGAGGCCCCCAAGATGATCCCAAGAGGCCCCGAAATTGCTCCCAGAGGCCTGCGAGAGCGCTCTGAAGAGACCCCACGAAGCATCCCTGAAGACTCTAACCCACGTCAGCGTCGCCGCCGCCGCCGCCGCCGCCGCCGCCGCCGCCGCCGCCGTCGTCGTCGTCGTCGTCGTCGTCGTCGTCGTCGTCGTCGTCGTCCCCATTCAGGGTCTGCGGCACAGGAGGAAAGGCCTCACTATCCATATCCACCACTCCTCGCGATCTCAGGGCACTGCTGGCGGTGGATCACCGCGCCGCTTGGGAGCCCCCGAGATCCGACGATGCGAACAAATTACAGCGTCGCAAGAGTTCACGACTGGAGCCCTAGACCCCATCTTTCTGCAGCATTTTTCTAGCTGGGTCGATCTGTGATGGTCCCGTGGCCCAAGACCATGCAAAAACGCAAAGTTTGGAAAACAAGAATTAGCCTGGCGAAGGACCCAACCATATGCAGTTGTGAGCGCCGTCTTTGTATGCACCGCATTCGGAGCAGCTCCCTAGAGGGCCACGAAACATGTGAAGGAGTGTGCCAAAATTTGTCTGGTGGGCGCATGCGAATGCAGCCACTCGAGCCGTCGGTGGAATTCCCTAGGAGCCCACAAAACGCGTGAAAGGTGTGCCGAAATAGGTGCGGTGGGCGCATGCGAACGCAACCGTTGGGGCCGTCGGTGGAGCTCCCTATGGTGCCGCGAAATATGTGATGGGTGTGCCGAAATGGGTGCGGTAGGCGCATGCGGACGCAACCACTGGCGCCTTCGGTCAAGCTCCCTATGGGGCCACGGGACGTGAGGGGTGTGCCGAAATGGGTGTGCGTGACAAATGCGGGCGGTGGCACTGTGCCTTCGGTGATGCTCCCTGTGGGGCCACGAAACGTGAGGGGCGTGCTGAAATGGGTGTGCGAGGCGCATGCGGGCGGTGGCACTGGGGCCTTCGGTGGAACTCCCTATGGGGCCACGAAACCTGTGAGGGGTGTGCCGAAGTGTGTGTGTGTGTGTGTGTGTGTGTGTGTGTGTGTATGTGTGTGTGTGACGCATGCGGGCGGTGGCACGGGAACCTTCGGTGGAGCTCCCTGTGGGGCCACCAAACGTGTGAGGGGTGTGCCGAAATGGGTATGCGTGACAAATGCGGGCGGTGACACTGGAGCCTGATATGGTTCCTATGGGGCCACGAAACCTGTGAGGGGTGTGCCGAAATCGGTGTGCGTGACGCATGTGGGCGGGGCACTAGGGCCTGCGGTGGAACTCCCTGTGGGGCCACGAAACGTGTGAGGGGTGCCGAAATGTGTGTGCGTGACGCATGCGGGCGGTGGCACTGGGGCCTTGGGTGGAGCTCCCTGTGGAGCCACGAAACGTGTGAGGGGTGTGCCGAAATCGGTGTGCGTGACGCATGCGGACGGTGGCACTGGAGCCATCGGTGGAGCTCCCTATGGGGCCTCGAAGCGTGTGAAGGGTGTGCCGAAATGGGTGTGCGTGACGCATGCGGGCGGTGGCACGCCTTCGGTGGAGCTCCCTATGGGGCCACGAAACGTGTGAGGGATGTGCCGAAATGGGTGTGCGTGACGCATGCGGGCGGTGGCACTGGGGCCTTCGGTGGAGGGCCACGAAACATGTGAGGGGTGTGCCGAAATGGGTATGCGTGACAAATGTGGGCGGTGGCACTGGGCCTTAGGTGGAGCTCCCTACGGTGCCACGAAACGTCAGAGGGGTGTGCCGAAATCGGTGTGCGTGACGCATGCGGGTGGTGGCACTGAGGCCTTCGGTGGAGCTCCCTATGGGGCCTCGAAGCGTATGAGGGGTGTGCCGAAATGGGTGTGGTGACGCATGCGGGCGGTGGCACTGGGGCCTTCGGTGGAGCTCCCTGTGGGGCCACGAAACGTGTGAGGGGTGTGCCGAAATCGGTGTGTGACGCATGCGGGCGGTGGCACTGGGGCCTTCGGTGGGGGGGTGATGAGGGCGATCGCGATGAGGGTGATGATGGTGATGACGTTGGTGATGACGATAACGTTGACGATAATGATGATGATTATGACGATGACGGGAGGAGGGAGGAGGGGGAGGAGGAGGAGTGAGGGACGCGGGGCGCTGTCTCTTCAAAACAAGGACCCAACACCACAAGATGGTTCAGAAAAATGCAACGCCCCGATCTCAGGAGGGAAGCCTCGGCGCCACTCTGAGGCGCCGCCGAGGGCTGCCCGCCACCGCCCGGGGACAAGTGCCCGTGTGCTCTTCTCTCCAGCCCCCAGGCCTCATGCCCCAGCATCGGCCGCACCCTCACCGCCACCAGCATCCTCTGCGCGAGGACCGTCGTCGTCGTCGTCGTCGTCGCCGCCGTCGTCGTCGTCGTCGTCGTCGCGGTTCAAGTCATTCTTTCGCCATGTTCGGCCTCCTGGGGTCTGTTTCGGGCCCCAGGATCTGGGGAACGGCCTCGTGCCCCACCATCGGCCGCACCCTCACCGCCACCAGCATCCTCTGCGCGAGGATCGGCGGCGGCGGCGACGACGGCAGCAGCCAGAAATCCAAATGGGCCCAGAAATGGCAAACGAATGCCCCCAAATCGACGACGACGACGACCAAAAGCCCGATCCGTTCCAAACTGGTCTCCAAAAACCTCCCGGGGTGCATCCTGGCCAAGCTTCAATCCTGGATATGGTGCCGATCCGGGGATCCTGCATCACTCCGCGAAACGTAAAGCAAGTTTTACCAACCCCCTTTGCCCCGAGTTTCAATGTTCAGTTGCGCGCGCGGCGCGGGGTCTGCGGACGCCGAAGAAAAATCCGCCGACCTTGTCGGCGTGTGCGAGAGGCTGTTTCGTCTGACTCGTCGTCGTCGCCGTCGTCGTCGTCGTCATCGTCGTCGTCGTCGTCTGACTCGTCGTCGTCGTCGTCGTCATCGCCGTCGCCGTCGCCGTCGCCGTCGTCGTCGCCATCGCCATGGCCGCTCCCCCTTTTCACTGGGCCCTCCTCCTTAAGCGCGCCAGCCAAAGCGGAACAGCCGGAGCGAAATTGATCGAATAAACCCCTCCCCTTTGATCCCTTCCTCGCCGGGGGGCGGGGGTGCCGGGGCGAGGTGTCCCGGGGGAGGGGGCCGGTCTCGGGTCAGAATGCCACTGCCCCCCCGGGTCCCCAGGCCAAAGAGGCCCCACGGCCCTGGCCCCTGCCCTGGCGCCCCAGCGCCCCGACGCCTTAGCCTGGCCTCGCACCGGCCCGGGCGCCGCCGGCGCCGCCGCCCGCGCCCCCGCCCCCCGCCCCGGTCCAGTGGGACCCTCGGTGGGGCTCCCTATATGGGGCCACGAAACGGTGTGCTGGGTGTGCGGGGCGCCTGCGGACGCTAGGGAGGAGGGGGGGGGCACGAGAGGAGAACGCGGGGACCATCTCTTCAAAACGAGGACCCAACTCCAGGAAGCCAGGAAGCTTCCAAAAGGCTCCCAGACCCCCAAAACTTCGTGGGGGCTCTTGGGCACCTCTTGGCCGGCCACGCGTAGCCTCTTGGGCACTCTGAGGAGCGTCTGATCCCGACCTTCCCGAATGCCTTTTCCCTCGTGGGTGTCGTCGTCCAGGGTCGGCGGCACTGGCCGTATGGCCTTAGCAACTCAAATTTGGGGGTATGGGGGTGCCGACGCTGCGCACGAAAAACTTGCTTCGAAGTTTCGCGGAAGGATGCGGGGCCCGAAACAAGCCTCCGGAGGCCACAAATTGCGAAAGAACGACTCGAACCGCGACTACGACGACGACGACGACGACGACGACGACGACGACGACGACGACGACGGTCCTCGGACCCGTGCAGGAATGCCTTCTGACCAAGATCTCGAGCGGAATCCAGTCGTGGCCACGAGAAGCCTCCCGTAAATCCAAAAAGAACGAGAGTCATGGTAGTGATGGTGATGACGGTGCTGGGATGATGATGACGATGATGATGCTGATGATGATGCTGATGATGACGATGATGATGCTGCTGCTGCTGATGGTGATGATGATGATGACGATGATGATGATGATGATGATGATGATGGTGATGATGCTGATGATGATGTTGATGCTGATGCTGATGCTGATGATGATGATGATGATGATGATGATGATGATGATGATGATGATGATGATGATGATGATGATGATGCTGATGCTGATAATGATGATACTAATGGTACGATGATCGATCCTCGAACCGTGACCCTCGATGCTCGATGCACCGCGGCGGCGACGGTCCTCGGTAACGCCTCCAGCTCCTCGCGAGCCAACGGGGCGTCCTCCGGCTGCGCGCACTCATGGGGGATGCTCACCGTGTGCCCTGATACCCTGCCGCGGATGTGACCCTGTGGCGATGCCGCCATGCACGCTGTGGTCCCGAGTACGACATATATTCGCTTTGATCCCCTCTCGCTTCAAATTCGAGAAGAGGGGGGGTGTCGACTCCGGATCCGCCCTTCCTCGGGCGATGTTGCAGGTAGGGCGGAAAGACGCCCTACTTTCCAAGCACCTTTGATGCAGATTTCCGCCCTACTTTGCCAGGGGGCCCGAGAGGGGCGTCCCAGCTTCTAAGAAGGGTTATGAGAAGCGTATGATTTTCATGCACCCTGGGGATCGAGAACACCACTCCGAAGGCGAACTTCGGTGGGGGGAAACCGTCAGAACGGAGGACAAATGACTCTAGAATTGAGGGTCGAACGCCAACTTTGGAGGCATTCCAGCCTCCAGGTAAAGAAGGCACCCCTGGCTTCTGAGAAGCCCCCCGCTTCCTCAGGAGGTGGCAGGTGACGAAAGGGGGGGGGCTGGCTCAGAGGCGGTAACACTGCTTTGGGCGATGCATCGCCGATAGATCCGCGATAGGCCCTCGACAGCAGAACCGCCCGTTCCTACGAGATCACCGTGACGAGGCATGATTTCAATCTGCCTTCGCAGATGGCGCAGCAGGGCGAAGTACTTCGGAATAAAACCACTCCGACAGCTCCGCGCGCGGGCGCATCCTGCTCGATACGTTACAGGGTGTGGCGCGGCAGTAGTTTCCGATCCAGCTCTGGGGCAACAGAGCCACAAGCATCTGGCGGATCGGATACTCCGCCGTTTGATGCAACCATCAGGAGAATTGGCACATTGAGAGGGATGGGAGATACCTTCGCCATCGCAAATTGAGGAAACGTTTGCCACGGCCGTGCCTGAGCGGGGTGCGGCGCCCAGGCCCCGACTGTCGACGAATGGGCGATTGGGGGCTCGATGTCCGCCCCCAAAGGGCTTGCCCCCTCCCCCCATGAGAGGAAGAACACATCAGAGAAAAAGTTAGCTTTCGGAGGTCCGCGCCCTCACCCTCCTCCTCCTCCTCCTCCTCCTCCTCCTCCTCCTCCTCCTCCTCCTCCTCACCATCACCATCACCATCACCATCACCATCACCATCACCATCACCATCACCATCACCATCACCATCACCATCGTCACCATCACCATCACCATCACCATCACCATCACCATCACCATCACCATCACCATCACCATCACCATCATCATCATCATCATCATCATCATCATCATCATCATCATCATCATCATCATCATCATCAGCATCAGCATCAGCATCAGCATCAGCAGCATCAGCATCATCAGCATCAGCATCAGCATCAGCACCAGCACCAGCCATCACCATCACCATCACCATCATCACATCATCACATCATCATCAGCATCAGCATCAGCATCAGCATCAGCATCAGCATCAGCATCAGCATCATCATCATCATCATCATCATCATCAGCATCAGCATCAGCATCAGCATCAGCATCATCATCATCATCATCATCATCATCATCATCATCATCATCATCATCATCATCATCATCATCATCATCATCATCATCATCATCATCATCATCATCTTCATCATCACCGTCTTCGTCCATCCCGAAACGGCCGAGGTGTCACATGTGACGGGTTCGGCGACCACCTCACGGGAGCCCAGAAGAGCCCCTCCTCCTCCTCCTCCTCCTCCTCCTCCTCCTCCTCCTCCTCCTCCTCCTCCCTCTCCTCCTCCTCCTCCTCCTCCTCCTCCTCCTCCCTCTCCTCCCTCTCCTCCCTCTCTCCTCCTCCTCTTGCTCCTCCTCCTCCTCCTCCTCCCATCTCCTCCCTCTCCTCCCTCTCCTCCCTCTCTCCTCCTCCTCTTGCTCCTCCTCCTCCTCCTCATCGTCATCATCATCACCATCACCATCACCATCATCATGATCATGATCATGATCATCATTATCATCATTATCATCATTATCATCATTATCATCATTATCATCATTATCATCATTATCATCACCATCACCATCATCATCGCCATCATCATCGCCATCAGAAGCATCATCACCATGATCATCAGCATCATCAACATCATCGGCATCAGCAGCATCATCATCAGCATCAGCATCAGCATCATCAGCATCAGCATCATCATCAACATCATCAGCATCAGCATCAGCATCATCACCATAATCGTCATCATCATCAGCATCATTATCAGCATCATCATCAGCATCGTCATCAAAATCAGCATCACCATCATCATAAGCATCATCATCATCATCAGCATCATCATCATGTTCATCATGATCATCCTGATCATCCTGATCAGGATCATGATCATGATCATGATCATGATCATCAACATCATCATCTCTGTAATTTTCCTTTGGGCTTAAAAGCCAACTCGGGCACAGACGCTCAAGCGCATGGGTTCCGTCTCGCGTGAGCCAGCAATCCACTGTAAAGTGAGGCTCTGCTCGGTGCAGTGAGAAAGCGACCAGACATCATCACCAATTCCTCGGCGACCAGGCCCCAAGCAACGGCCCGAGGACAAATCAAGTTCTCCAAGTAGCTGGGCAGTGTACGATCATGTAATTACGTCTGTCAGCAGATACATGCGTCACCGTTGGCCACCTCCTGATCATCTCCTTGAAAAAAGCCTTGACAAAAACCAGCGACCCGGCAGCGACACGGCGGCCCGGCACCCACCCGGCACCCCGTACCCGGCAACCGGCACCCGGCACCCAGCACCTGGCGACCAGGCACCCAGCGACCCGGCGGCACCCAACGACCCCGCGCCCGCTACCCGGCACCAGGCACACAGCACCCGGCACCCGGCATCGGCCCGGCACCGTCGGCACCTGGCGACCCGCGGCACCCAGCGACCCGGCAACCCACCGACCTTTCGACCCGGCAGCACCAAGCAAACACCCGGCGACTTGGCGACCCGCCGATCCGACGGCCCGGCGACGGGTGTTGGGTGGGTCGTTGGTCGGTCGCTGATGGGTCGCGAGTTCGTCGCGGATAAGTCGCGAGGTGGGTCGCGGGCATGACGACGATAACATCAACAAAACATCAAAAATTATCCTTACCCCGAATCCCCAGCCACGCACCCAGGAACAGTGTAAGAACGTTCGGCCCCCTTTCTCGCACATTGGATACGTTGCACATGATCTTCGCGGAAAACGCTGCCGCTCAGCACGTCGCCTCCAGACGTGTGCCCGGCGACCCGGCGATTCCGAACCTTGGTTTACGCAGCATCCGCCGGTTGCATCCATGAGATGGCGCAGTGGGGAGATGCACATGAAACGAAGAAGTCCCTCGCGACGCATAATAACGTGAGGTGCTTCGACGTCGCACACGGATCGGCCGCACCTTTTTCCTCCCTCTCCTCTCCCCAATATCCCCCTTCCCTTCCTGATCATCCTCGCCCTATCCTTCTCCTCGTCCCCCTCCCCCTCCTCCTCCTCCTCTTGCTCCTCCTCCTCCTCCTCCTCCTCCTCCTCCTCCTCCTCCTCCTCCTCCGCCGTCCTCGACAACGCTTGATGGGGCCCGTTGGGCCGTGTGTTGGCTATGTAGCGCCGTCTCGGGGCCAACCTGGGCCGTCTTGCACCGTCTTCAAGCGATAGTGGCCCGTCTCGTGGCCATGTTGGACCGCCTTGGGGCCATCTTGGGGCCACCGCGAGCCGTGAGGCGTTCCCTCCCGAGATCTCCGAGGCGCACTCCGGCTGGAGCAGGGAATTCCCCTCCTCTACGTCGGCCAGACTGGGCTCCGAATCTCGCGCGCCGGGGAACCCCCAAGGCTCGGATAATCATGATGATGAAAGTCATGATGGCGACGGTGGCCATGACGACGACGACGACGCACAGGGGAAGAAGGCACAGCGCGAAGATAAGCAGTCCGAGGAGGACGATCATGGGGATGTTTTGGCTGGCAGCATCGGAACTCGCCTGCGCCAACTGGGAAACGAACGTTCCTCTCCGTGCTCACGCGCGCTGCCCCGCGGCATTCGCCGTTCGTCTGGGGAGCGTTTCGCCCTTGGGCCCCCACCATGGGGCACCAGTGGCGTTGCCCACAACCTGCGCGGAGCTTGAAAAATATAACCATGACCGATCTGCGACCGAGGCACCCTGGTCGACCTATCCTGCTCGCGATCACGCCGCGTGCTGGCTGTCGCCGAGCAGCGCGCTCACGCGCATGAGCTCCTCGAAATCCCTGAGTCTTCGCGCCCATGGACTCCTTCAGCTTACCCAAGAATTTGGCTGACAAGCCGAGCCTCTCCTGGAGCTCCTCGCAAGCGCCTTCGGCGTTCTCGGGGGGCGGGCTCCGCGTGGAAACGCCTCTGCCTTCAGCTGGACCCCGCGCGGCCAGGCCAGCGGACGCCGCGAAGCGGAACGCCAGGCGAATCGCTGTTTCGACGGCGTCGGCGTTTCCCGTGAAAGACTTCACGTTCTTCGTCAGCTTGTGCGGATCCTGCGTCGACTGCATCGCCGAAAGCAGCGGCTTCTTCGCGATGCGGCATTCCTCTTGAAGCCCTCCTGCTGCAGGGGCGGCTCGGCACGCAACTTCTTCTGCGGCGGCGCCTCTGCGCCCTCGGCCTCGCCGCCGGCGGGCGGGGCTTGGGTCGGCCCCCCCGCCCCGTGCGCCGGTGCGTTGTGAGCCGCGGGTCCCGCGGCTCCCCTGGGCGTCTCTGCAGCGACTTGGGATGCGGGGGTGCATTCTCGACGCAGGGTGATTCCATCGTCTGCAGCGCCGCCCAGTCCACTTCGTTGCCGGCTAAAGGGTTCTTCAAACCGTGGCAGGGCCTACGGGTGCCAGTCCTGCGCGTAATCCTGATCATGTGATTCCAGGTGTCCTTGGCGTTGATGAACAGTCCCTGAGTGGGCGATGCGCGCGCTTCAACTTCTGTGCGACACGACGCGAATTGAGAGGGCGGCGCAAGGGCAAGGGCGCCTGATTGCCAAAGACACACATGCGATCATGATGAAAAAGACTGCCAGGATTGGCATTCGCAGCGGAGCCAGTCTGCCACCTCTCGGTCGCCCTCCCCCCGGTCGTCGGCACCTCGCGGCTCGAACGGCCTCAACTCCTCGAGGGCGATTCACCCTGTTTCTTGGCCGCCTTGACGAAATTATCGCTGCCCTGCGCGCGCGCCGCGAGGGTCGCGCGTCCAGGGCCCACTGCGAGGAAGCCCATCATGGCCACGATGATGAGGTCCACGTGCGCGGAATGGATCTGGACCTCTGTCGCGCATGGATCCTGGGCGAAGGTCTTCCCAGTTCCTGGCGACGTTGCAGAGGGTCGCCATGATGTCGCCCCCGCGCGCGCCGCAGGGCTGATAATCTACTCGAAGGGCGACAGCGCGGCAAGAGACATGGCTGCTTGTTTGGCGCGCTCCCGCAAGAACGTCTGCGCCGTTTGCCCGCGCACGAACGTCAGCGCACACCTCGACCAGCTGCGCCTCTTCCCGGGCACTTCGGACTTCGGCAGCAGAGCGAGCATAACTCACGCTGGCAGCGGCACGATCTGCCTCAGACTGCTCGCCGGCAGCGGCTGCCTCCGTGGCCGGGCGCACATTCCGATCTTCTGCTACCCAGAGCTCCCGGGAGGCTTGCGACACAGTCGCGCGCTGATCTCCACCGCCACCACCCTGGACGACGCGCCTGGCTTCCTCGGCAAGGTGCTTCTCCTGAAGCTGCGCGTGGCGCTCGGATGCGGCAGCGATCTCCGGCCCGTTGGCAAGCTCGCGCATCTCTGAAGTCGCCGCCAAGGCCTGCTCGGCCGCTACCGCCTGTCGGCGCCCCTTAAGAAGCTTCGGGGCGTTCGTCGTAGCCTCGCGAACCCGCTCATTGAAGAGCAGCGGCAGACTGGTGCCGTAGCTCTGATTGTCGGAATTGATCGCGCATTCCAGCCATGCCCCGTTCTCGCCGGCCTCGCGCCATTTGTTCGCACGTAACCCCGTGTAGTCATGCGACGCCGGGGCAGGGCACGTCGGACGCAAGAAGTTCAGGTCGCAGAGACCGCAGAGCCCCGAGCACCCATGACATGCTGGCTTCCTGAATGGCCTAATGTCCCACGACGCCGAGCTTCAGGAATCGACGCGCACCGCGGCCTAAAGTGAGCGCACTTCGCGTGGGCGCGCATGCTGAACGCACTCGACCGGCCTAACAGGCTCGACAAATCGGACGCCTCCGAACGCGGCCTCGGCGCCCTCGGTCTACCCCTTTTCCGAACTCCTCTCGCGGGGAAAGCGGGCCCCCGGGCCAAGAGTCTCGGGCACTGCGAGCGATGGTCGAGAATCGGGCCGACCAGGAGGTGGGGGAGGCCAGGGCGCGCAGCCACCGGCCCCCCCCGGGGGCGCGCGCGGGCCCGTCCTCGGGGGTGTCCTCAGACTTCTTCCGCTTGACGAGCGGCGACGTCATTGAGACGCTGACCGCCTCGCGCCTTTGCTTGTGGGCGGCCCTGGCTGGGCTGTCCACGGGCTGAGCCCCCATGATCTCCTCGAGACCCCGTTCAAGTGAATCGTCGGAAGGGAACGCAGCCTCTTCGACATCGGCGAAGGGCGCCAACGCGGGGAGTGGGTCGTCGGCCAGATGAACAGAAGAACTGGTGACATAGACATCAGCTTCCGCTCCCTGCGGCAGGCAGGCGCTTCCGTAGGCAACTGGTCTAGGCGTCGATTTGCGAGAGGAGTTCCCCCCCGACGTGATAGATTCCATGCCCCGCTCGCCGTCCGAGAGGTCGATGGCGACGTCGGGTTGACCGGCGATCGGCAGTGGCATCTGCTCGCCACGTTCGTGCCAGTCTGGCTCCTCGTCGTCATTGGCCTTCGGGGTGTCTGGGCGATGCTCGTCGTCGTAAGATATATTCCAGCTGATATTTGGACGAGGGCGTTGACTTGCATCCCCGACATAGTTGGAGGAAGCAGCCCCGTGAACGCACGTGCTTAAGCCATGGCGTTGGTCTTCGTTCTTTAGTGCATCACCCACCGAAGGGAGGAATATTGTTCTCCCGTCTGGTGACATCGCGTTCCAGTGTTTTGCCGGGTCTCCGTCAGGACGGGGGCTTTCGCAACCCGATGAAACGGCAAAGCGTGTTCGTGTTCTTCATGGTGATCTTTTTCCCGCAGTACTTCCATGCTCAGATCCAAGCGTTTTATTTGGGATGTATTTCTTCCCGCCATTGCCTAACATGTTGTGCCGTTAAACTATGACTGGGGTAACGATGAGCAAAGAAGGCCCCGTTGGCGGGCGCGCGGCGGGCGGGGCGGTCTCTTGGTTTTTTCATTGCCACCGAAACCGAAACAGCTCCGGCAAGTCACCAATGTTCGGCGGCGGCGGGACAGCGATGCTGAGGCAAGGCACGAAAAAGACACAATCAACTTCCACTGGGCATCACTTGCCATATCCGCTATTCGCACAGGCTCGCGACGCGGAAAACGAGACCGCGGCGCGCGCGCAGGCCGAGACTTGATCAGTCAAACGGCTACCGCATGACAAATATCTTGGGGGCAGCGACGGGGATGTGGATGGTCTGAACGATAACGATGTGATTGTTTACGAGTATGACGATAACGACGACGACCATAATGACGACGAAGATGATGAGGATGATGAGGATAAAAGTGGTGGTGGTGATGGTGCAGATCATGATGGTGATAACGACGATGATGCTGATAATGCTCGCAAGTCGCACAGGTCCAACAGGTCCCGCGGGTCCCGCGGGTCTCGCAAGTCCCACAGGCCGCGCAGGTCCCACAGGTCCCCCAGGGCTTGCAGGTCGCGCAAGTCCTACAGGTCCCCCTATGCCCCACAAGTCTCACAAGTGTCACAGGTCTCGCACGTCTCCCTGGCTACACCACCCCAGTGGTCTAGGGGCCTTGTTCTGCGAAACGCTGTCCTTCCCCCTCGGGGAAGGCGGTTCCCAGTCCCGCCCCCCCCCCTCCCCCTCGACTTGATCGGGGCGCGCCGCGAAGCGTCGGATCGCCCAAGATGGCTCCAAGAGGGCCCCGGAGAGCCCAAGATTGCCTCCAAGCTCGCGCAAGGCAGCCCAATCTAATTCAAGACGGCTTTCAAGATACCTCCAAGAGCCCTGGGGGCCGCGCCAGGACGGCTCCAAGAGCACTCTGAGCCCTAGGCAAAACGCATTCAAACCTAATGTGTGTGTGCGTGCGTGTGCGTGTGCGTGTGCGTGTGCGTGTGCGTGTGCGTGTGCGTGTGCGTGTGCGTGTGCGTGTGCGTGTGCGCGCGTGTGTGTGTGTGTGCGATTGTGTCTGTCTGTCTGTCTGTCTGTCTGTCTGTCTGTCTGTCTGTCAGTCAGTCTGTCTGTGTGTGTGCGTGTGTGCGTGTGTGTGTGTGTATGTGCGTGTGCGTGTGCGTGTGCGTGTGCGTGAGCGTGTGCGTGTGCGTGAGCGTGTGCGTGTGCGTGTGTGTGTGCGTGTGTGTGCGTGTTTTGAAACGTCGAACCGTGTAGAATTAATAACGATCGTCCGTGAGAAGGCCGCCACCCCGCCGTGCGCACCGGCGAGTCCTGCAGGTCCTCCGCCTCCGCGCGCCAGCAGGCCCCAGCGGGCCCTCCAGCGACGGCGCGCCGGTCGAGGGCCACCGAAGTGGACGCGGCGTCTAAATTGTATCCACCCGCCCGGCGCGGGCCTTTCGGAGTTGGAGTGCCATGTTGTGGGACCTGCTCTTGAACAGGAGCATCACGCAGACGGACATGCCCTCTCTCCGACCTTGCACTGCGCCGAACGCAACGCCCGCGTGGTCTATAGACGTATCCACCACGAATGTGTCTGCATACAACATTAACGAGAACCATCGCGCGCGCTTCGCGCGCGCTCTGGTTCTACATAGCTTGGAGTCCGACGCTCGGGCCCCAAGAGGGCCCCCAAAAGCCTACAATGTTTCCCCAAGAGCGCACGAAGAACGGTCCAAGAGACATCGAAGAAACGATTATGGGAGCTCCGAATGGCAATGACCGATCCCATGACCCTATCACGGCCTCAAAGGTTCCAAAGAAAGCCCCAAACAAGATGCCCTAGAGGCGCCGAGGGATACCTCAAAGGCCCCTAAGAGATACCGAAAAGGCGTCAAGAGGCCCCTCCGAAGCAATATCGGCCCTCCAAGCGGGCCCGGAAGCTGCCACGACGACCCCCAGCCCTCCACGAAGTGCATAATGGACAGCCAAAGAGACTCCAAACTCTCTGGGGTCGGGTTCGCCTCCCTCGGTGTTCGTCTCCCTGTCGGTGTTTGATTCTCTCGGGTCGGGGGGGTCGCGTCCCCATGCGGCTTGCTTCCCTCATTTTTTCCGTCGGGGTTCAATTCCTTCCAGAGTCGCCTCCTGCGGGGGTCGCCTCTGACAGGTTTCGTTTCTATCGGAGGTTGGTCCCCTCGGGGTTCGGGAATTGCGCTGCAAAACAAATCAGGGAATATAACACAACGGAAATGGGAAACGTAGTTGCGGTTTGCCTTTTGGGAGCCTCCTGGGGTCCTCTCGGAGGCCTCCTGGAGGCCTGTTGGGAGCCTCCTGGGGGCCTCTTGGGGGCCTCTTGGGGCCTCTTGGGGGCATCTTGGGGCCTCCTGGGGACCTCTTGGAGCCTCCTGGGAGCCTCTGGCCCCTCTGGGGCTTGTCCTGGGGCCATCTTGGGCGGTCTTGGGGGCCTCTCGGGCCGTCTTGGGACCCTCTTGGGTCGTCGTGGAGCCGTCTTGGGAGCCTGTGGGGCAGTCTTAGGGGCCTCTTGCGCTGTCTTGGACGCCGTGAAAGCCAAAGACGTATATATGCGAAGAACATACGTTTCCCCAATGGAATGAAAGGAATTTTGCCTCTTGGGGCACTCCTGGGGACCTCTGGGAGCTTCTTGGGGCGTCTGGGGGGCTTCTTAGGGTGTCTTGGGGGCGATCTTGGGCGTCTTGGAGCGGCCTGTGGGCGTCTCGGGCCCCTCTTGGAGCGTCGTCGGGCTCTGTTGGCGCTTTCTGGTGGCGTCTGGGGCCCCCCAAAAGGCCTGCACACCCCCATTTGTGGTAGAGGTTGCGGCCCCGGGGGCCTGGGCCCCAGGCCCCGGTGCAATCATGGGCCTCTGAGGGCCATTTGGGCCCGCAACGATTTGGGCCTCTCAGGGCCTCCTTGTGAGGCTTGTTGGAAGCCTTTTGGGGCGGCTTGGCAGTCTCATGACTGATGGGCCGTATTACGCCTCTGTGAGAGCCTCCAGGGGTCCCTGGGGCGGGAGATTGGTACTTATCTTTGGGATCGTTTTGTGGCGCTCTTGGGCCGTCTTGGGCTCATCTTTGGCGTCTTGGGGACATCCTGGGCCGTCTTGGGACTGCCTAGGGAGCCTCTTGGCCTGTCGTGGGACGGTCTATGGGGCCTCCGAGGCCATCTTGGAGCGTCGGACAGGCGGTAAGGCGAAAAGGCTAAGTTATCCCGACAAAGCAACCTAACAGCGATGTGTAGGAGCACATCTGGAAGCATTCCCCTTAAGATTCAGATGAGAATCCAGTTGTAGAATTCTGCTGTTCTCGCAGTCGTAGTCGCATTCGCGATGACAGTCGCAGTGGCAACGGCAGTCGCAGTCACAGCCTCAGCCTCAGCCTGCCTCAGCCTCAGCCTCAGCCTGCCTCAGCCTCAGCCTGCCTCAGCCTCAGCCTCAGCCTGCTTCAGCCTCAGCCTCAGTCTGCCTTCAGCCTCGGCCTCAGCCTCAGCCTGCCTCAGCCTCAGCCTGCATCAGCCTCAGCCTCAGCCTCAGCCTGCCTCAGCATCAGCCTGCCTCAGCCTCAGCCTCAGCCTGCCTCAGCCTCAGCCTCAGCCTGCTTCAGCCTCAGCCTCAGTCTGCCTTCAGCCTCGGCCTCAGCCTCAGCCTGCCTCAGCCTCAGCCTCAGCCTCAGCCTCAGCCTCAGCCTGCCTCAGCCTCAGCCTGCCTCAGCCTCAGCCTCAGCCTGCTTCAGCCTCAGCCTAAGTCTGCCTTCAGCCTCGGCCTCAGCCTCAGCCTGCCTCAGCCTCAGCCTGCATCAGCCTCAGCCTCAGCCTCAGCCTGCCTCAGCTCAGCCTGCCTCAGCCTCAGCCTCAGCCTGCCTCAGCCTCAGCCTCAGCCTGCTTCAGCCTCAGCCTCAGTCTGCCTTCAGCCTCGGCCTCAGCCTCAGCCTGCCTCAGCCTCAGCCTGCATCAGCCTCAGCCTCAGCCTCAGCCTGCCTCAGCATCAGCCTGCCTCAGCCTCAGCCTCAGCCTGCCTCAGCCTCAGCCTCAGCCTGCTTCAGCCTCAGCCTCAGTCTGCCTTCAGCCTCGGCCTCAGCCTCAGCCTGCCTCAGCCTCAGCCTGCATCAGCCTCAGCCTCAGCCTCAGCCTGCCTCAGCATCAGCCTGCCTCAGCCTCAGCCTCAGCCTGCCTCAGCCTCAGCCTCAGCCTGCTTCAGCCTCAGCCTCAGTCTGCCTTCAGCCTCGGCCTCAGCCTCAGCCTGCCTCAGCCTCAGCCTGCATCAGCCTCAGCCTCAGCCTCAGCCTGCCTCAGCATCAGCCTGCCTCAGCCTCAGCCTCAGCCTGCCTCAGCCTCAGCCTCAGCCTGCTTCAGCCTCAGCCTCAATCTGCCTTCAGCCTCGGCCTCAGCCTCAGCCTGCCTCAGCCTCAGCCTGAGCCTGCCTCAGCATTCAAAATGTGGCCCAGGAATGGAGTTCTGGGAACTCGAAGAACACGAAGTGGCCTACAGGGCATTCAAAATCATGCCCAGGAATTGAGTTCTGGGAACTCGAAGACCACGAAGTGGCCTACAGTTGGCTCCGGGCACTCAAAATCATGCCCAGGAATGGAGTTCTGGGAACTCGAAGACCACGAAGTGGCCTACAGTTGGCTCTGGGCATTCAACATCATGCCCAGGAGTGGAGTTCTGGGAACTCGAAGACCACGAAGTGGCCTACAATTGGCTCCGGGCATGCAAAATCATGCCCAGGAATAGAGTTCTGGGAACTCGAAGACCACGAAGTGCGTTACTGTTGGCTAAAAAAGGAATCCCCTGATTCCCTCGGATCCCGTCCGGATTCCGCCCAGACCCCCCCGGGGAGTCATGATGCTCTTTTTTGACACTACTAGAAACCTATCAGTCTTCGCTGTTAGGTAAATCCTTCCCAAGAAGCAATGGAAAATCACCCCCTGGGTGTTTGCAGTGCGCTTTGACCCTTGTTCGGCTCCTCTCGGAAGCTGTTTCGGAGCGTCTTGTGGGCGTCCTGTGGGCCTCTGGGAGCTCTCCGATTGGCTTTTGCGGGACCCTGGAGGCCTCCTGGGAGCCTCTACGAGCGAAAACCTACGGTTTTTCGTCCGTAACCTTCCTCTGAGGCTCCTCCTGGAGCCGTCTTGGGGTCCTGTTGGGCTGACCTGGACAATCATGCGGGGCATTCCCGGACACGCTCGAAGCGTCGCAAGCTCGAAGAGGCGAAGACTAAAAAAACACCAGAAAAAAAAAACAATGAACAATCATCATGTTTTGCCTGTTGGAGCCATCTGGTACAGGGTCTTGGAGCTCTGTAGGAGCGGCTTCAAGGCGTCTGGAGCCGTCGCTGCGGCCTCCTGGGGCATCTCTGCAGGCTCTGGCGGCCTCTGAAAGCCCCGGGTCGCCGAAACCGTGTAAAAAAACAAAGAGAATGACACTGTGCACTCCATTTGTGGTAGAGGCCGCGGCCCCGGGGGCCCGGGCCCCCGTGCGCCGTTATATGTATACACTCACTAACGACACCCAATGTGTCTATAGACGCTTGTGGCTTGAAACTGAAACGGCCTGTGGCACAGGCCCCAGATTCTGGACTTGAGCTCTAACTTCGGATGGCCGAAGGGATTCGGAGGGCCTCCGACGGGCTTGCGGAGGCCTCCGAAGTCCGCAGATTTCTCAGGGTCGCCGCACGTAGGCCCCCACGCTGACCCCCAGAGGCCCAGAGAGGGTGCACCCGAGAGGCCTCGAGATGGCCCAAAAGACGTGCCGAGAGCGCCCCTTGGATAGCCCCCGCAGATGGCGCAGTCGGGGGGGCTGGCGGTAACAGGCTCGCTCGCTCAGCCCTCTAGACCCGCCCCGCTGTTGATTTATCACGAAGGGTTTTTGGCGCGCCACCAATTGAAAAAATACGTTTTTGGGGCCTGTCCGAATGCTTCGAGGTCCCCACAAACCTCTCGACCCCAGCCGCATGCCCACGACGGTCACGACCAACCCCTCTAGACCGCGACAGGACGCTGCCAGGAGGGCCCACGACAGTCCAAGTGGCCTCCAAAATGGTTCAGGATGCCTCCAAAACAGCACCGAATAGCGCCGAGATAGCCCCCAAACCCTAAGCTGGCCCAAGAGACTCTCAATGGCCCAAGGGAGCCCCGAATGAATCACCAAATGACAACAAAAACAGGCAATCTCCATAGGCGTTGGTCATTTCAGTGAAAAGTAAGGGTACAGGGCTTGACCATGAGGTAACGAGCAGAGAACCCTGCTCTTAGGATAATGTCGGCGACGCACCGCGGCACCCCAAAACTCATTTTGATGGCACGCGAGAAGATTTTTTTGATCATGAGATGACGTAGCCGTTGTCCATCGCTAAGATCCCAATAGAGGCGCACGGATTCGCGCGCACCTGGCACATGGGACAGCGCTGCCGTGAGCCAAGACAGCGTCGGATATAGCGCTCGCTAAACAACCCCCCCTTGCACCTCGTTTAAAGTCAGGGGAGGAGGGGCCGAACGCCAGATCCTTGTCCTCGTCCTAGTCAGCTATAGCAAGCCAAGAAGAAGGATAGGTCTATGTTTTGCAACATCCCCAGCAGTGCGCAGGCAAGTACCAAGAAATCAACACGGAACATTAGGGGCGGTCACGATGGCCCCGCGACCACCCATGGATGATCGCGGGGGAACGACAAGCAAATGCCAGTCGTCAAAGCGCGCAGCGAGCGAGGGGATATGACCAAGCGATCAGATCCCCTCGAAAGTAAAAAAGTGAATGTCCGTGTCCGGGCGCTCATGGAAGCTGCGACGATGCGAATATCTATGCCCGTGGCCAGGTGAGGATGACTGCATTGTAAGCATACATGCCCGCGCCAGTGCAAGGATAACTACTTCTTTGAGTTCGAATAGTCGTCCTCACTGGCGCCCGCTGGCCCAGAATAGGGCACCCTTTTGTTGGTGCTGTGTCGTTCTTGCCTCTAGATGGCACGCACCTCTTTACTTCGTACTTGAGGTATTTATTTCCTTCCACCACTTGCTGCAATAACGCGCTCGATGCACCCTGTGGCATGGCCGTGAGCAATCGTATCTCGTGTATCACGCCATTGTACACAATGAACTACACCTCGGTCCATCATCTGTCTTATCCACCTGCTATGTCTCAATAGGGAACGTTCGGTCGGCTTCCTCAAGTCCTTACTTGACAAGGATTCAAAGACCGACCCAGCGTCTGTAGTGAATGAGGCCTTACTGCTACGACCACCTAACTCCAGCATGTTCCTAAGTTGAGCATGCGTTAGGGATCCAACTTTAAGCTCATGTGCGTCGACGAACTCTTTCTCAACCGGTCTGATCACGATTTGCATGCCCATAGCCGCCATGGCGCGCGCCCGCGCGGCTGCGAGCGGGCGGCGCGAGGCTGACGCAGCCGCGAGGAAGCGAGGGGCAGCAACCTCGGCAGCGCCTGGATCGCGAAACGCGCATTAGAAACATATCAACAAGGCTCGACGCGCAGCATGCTGGATTTTAGAAACAAAGAAAGGGAGGTCGGCATTGCAGCCGCGACCCACCTCGAGAAATACCTCAAGCGGATCACACTGGCGCAGATGAAGCGCAGGAAGGCGAAGAAGTCCCCCAGCGAGCCGCTCGCTGTTCGTGATATCCTGGGCCCTGATCTGGGCGGGGGCTCGGAAGAGGACGCGCTGCCTTTGGCAGGCGATGGGGGGCGAGGAAGCCTTCGAACATGCCGGGGGCGAGGAGGGCGAGGATGACGGGGGCGAGGACAGGGGCGGAGAGAGCGCCGCGGGCGGCCCGCCCCCCAGCCCTGGGGGGGGCGATGGCGGGTGCAGTTCGTCACTTGAGGCGCCCGCTCTGACAGTTCCGATTGCGCGGCGGGCTCGCCAGTGCGACGCCGAAGGGGGGCGGGAATCGAGCGGGCCTGGGGGGCGAGCTGGGGAGCTCGAGGGGGGGCCGGGCAAATTGGAGCAGCAGGAACTGAGGGGGGGATGGGTGGAAAGGGGGCCCGAAGCAACTGCCAAGTCGGCGCTGCGCGCGCCGATAGTGCCCCAGCGCGCCGCGCTGTGAAAAAAAAAAAAAAGAATCTGTATCTGGATGTCTCTGGGGCCCTCGTCTCGACCGCGTTCGCATGACAGGCGCTGCGACGCCAGGTGAGGTTGCGCGCGCTGGCGTTCCCCGCGCAGGCAGGCCTTCGCGCGGCTCTGGAATTGCTTGGCGCACGTGGCCACTCGGGGCTTATTGCGTTATTGCTCGCGTTTGAATAGACAAAACCTCCGCTGCCGCGCCGCGATGATAGCGGGCGCGCAACGGCAGTTGCTGACGGCGGAAAAACGAGCCGCAAAACGAACCGAAAACGGCGAGACGGCAATCCAACGACGGGGGGGACAAACGGCGCCCCAAACAAGGAACAAAACAGCGTCGACCTTGAAAACGACCCCCCCCCCCCCCCAGCTTTTCAAAATACATCTAAGCCACAGGAAGCCCCCATCAACCTCCAACTTCAAAGGATTAGTGCACTCTCGCCTGCCACGAAGATCAATCGTAAGTAGTCGATTCGCGTTGGTTTCTTTTCGTTTGGCCTGACGCGCCCTTCGGAGATGGGTGACAGTCCCGGCGTGATTGACCAGAAGAGCGTCTGACCTCGCCTCACACTGCTACCGCAGCTCCTGGAACGCTTTTACTTTTCAAATTGGTACGCGTCGGTTTTCGGACCTCTGTATCTCCGGCCGCCCGAATTACGCAGGATTGCAAGTCGTCCAGATGCTCGGGCACGCCGTCTGGCAGTGATGAAACGCCTTGGCGTCCGCCGGTGCCCAGTCAAAGACTTCCTCGAATGATGAGGAATGGCTTCTGGTCTCTGAAATCGCATCGCAGACCGCGCGCGGCTATGATCAGACAAGAAGAAACAGCGGTTCTGGGTAGTGATGGGGTGCGCTTCCTCGTCCGCAAAAGCAGAAACTCCGACGAAGTCGATCTGAATTCGCCTGTGCTGCGGCCGCCTGACTCCGCAAGTCCACAAATCGTTATCGTCCATGGCCCATGGCTGCACCGGCTGCGACAGTATTCAATGCGAGTGCCCAAAGATCTTAAAGCGACAGAACCAAATTACGCATCCCTGGCGTGTGGTTCCTTGCGGGCCTCGCTGTGTAACAGCCCGCGGAGCCTTCCACGTTGGGCAGGAGTGTGCAAGTCGAGTCCACGCCTAAAACAACCTTCAAATTTGATTTCGCGAAGCTCCGCTGCATCGGCATGACAAAATCGACAACTTCAGTGACCATGCGGCCCCCGCGGCCATGCTCGATGCTGTGGTCGAGCATGTGAGCTGAAAGGAACAAGCAATACGTCGAAAGTGACGATGGCGGCCCAACATGGACCAGCCTTTTCGGCGACAGCGCCTGGCACCCAACGTCTAGGGATTAGAAAGGCTGCCTCCGAGCCCTCCCAAGCAAAACCGGTGAAACCATGGTAACCGTTGCCTGCTGTTGAATGCCAAGAAACCACTTGTAGAGCGACCACAGCCTCCATACCCGCAAATTATTTGAAATATCCGCATGCCCGCTGAGCGCTGTGATGTTTTTTTGGGGGGGGGTTACAAGTGCTCCAACTAAGAAGCTTGCAAGCATCAAGACTGATGTGCGCTGGATCCCCAGGGCCCCGTCAAGCCGTTCGAGTCGTCCGGAAACTCTTGAGCTGCTCGTTGGCCGTCTCTGGGACCAAGCCATCACGAACTGATGCCAGACCCTGTGGGTTCCACTGGTTGTTCCCTGTGGAGTCGATGGAGCCGATTTCGATGATGTCGTTGTCGCTGTCTCTGGCTTCCAGGTGCACCGGACCTCCGTAAACTTGTCCTGCTTGCGAAGCCAAGCCATAGTGAGCCCAGTCTTGTCGTAAACCTTCTGCTCATCAGGATACCACTCGGGGTGGCAGAACAGCTCGTGGGCACTGAACCTGAAGTCCTCGAGGTCGCCCGAAAACGTGTCATTCCAGACGCTTGCAATATCATGCGCGTTACCGGGCGTGATGTTAACCTTCACCTTGTTACTCGTCGAGCCGATCATCTCGAAGTCACCGAATAGTAGGATCGAGTTCAGCTTTGAGCGCTGCCAGCATCTTCATCATCAACGGCCTGGAAATACCTGTAGTGCGCCTGTCTTCGTATTCGCAAAAACCCTTGATCCAAATCGTAGATTACTTCCATTCTCCACTGCTCGCACCCTGTTCCAAAGCGGCGACTCTCTTCTCAATCGGCTCCGTGCGGGCTGAAAGCTGCTCTTGTCCTTGTTCGAGTTTCACGAAACTGGGCTCCAGCTGCTTCACGAACTCCTTTTCGAGAACATCCTCGACCTTGGACCAGAAGTCGGATTCCTGTGTTCCGGCCGGACGTGCATGGCGTCGCCGATCCCGCTCCCGATCAGCGCGCTCATTCGATCTGCTCCGACCCTGGCCACACGTGCAGTCGCGGTTCCGGGTTCCGCAGTCCTGACGGAACGCCATCGCGAACAGACGTAGATGTGCTGTGAAGGGTGTTCGAAAAGGGTGTTGGTTCCGCCAGGGGGCCTGGCGAAAGAGGGGGTGGGTCTCCTCTTGGAGCTCTCTTGAGCTTGAGCCAGCCCTTGAGCAAGACCAACCTTTCGTCCTGAATTGCTCTTTGACGGCCCCCCCAAACCGGCCAAATCGGCGAAAAACCTCAAAACCCATTTCCCCCAAGACCCGTCGGCTCCACGGCGTCGAAGCGAACCGGATCGAGCCGGCCAGAATCGCCATCGAGCCAGGACCGAGCCGGATCGGCCACGGACCCCGAGAAGGGGGGAGCCTGGAGGGGCGGCGGCGTCTCCCTGGCCGGGAGGCCCTCGCGACAGGTCGAGCGCGTACAGCGGGGACCCGAAGAGGGAGAACACCTTCGGGAGGGGGGAAAGCTCGGTGGCACGCTGCCGTTCGGGAGCCCGTCGGCGCAATGCTCCTCCGCTCCGGCCCGAAGTCCCCGGAGCTTCAACACTCAACAGTTTTACACGCTGGCGGGGTCCCTACGGCGGCGTCGCTGACGCTGCTTCTGCTCCCCCCCAGCTGGAGGAACAAACAAGGACATGAGCGTAAACTTTCGGAGGTCCGCGCGGCCCTCCTGAATCTGCGCTGCAGCCCCCTGGCGGCGCCTCCGACGCCGCCAATAGCGCGCTCCGCGCGACAACGAGGGGGTGCGCGGATCCAAGAAATCCGCGCGGACCTCGAGAGTGTTATGCTTATACTATTTGTCTCCCTCGACCAGCACGTCAAGAGTAGCCAGGAGGGGATGAAGGCAAACTCGCTCAAAATCTTTCCGCGGACCTCCCCCATCGAAACTGACTAATTGTTCGAGCCGCGTCCAGCCGTGGCGACGAGGGGCCCCCCCGAAGGCCAACTGCCGTTGCCTCAACTCGACGTCCTCTGACCCACAGGGCGTGTCATGGATCCTGCTTTGGCCGCCCCGACTGGTGACTGGAGGAACCGAAAAACTGCATAAGCATGAACTTTCGGAGGTTCGCGCGGATCTCGTGGATCGGCGCTGATCCCCCTCCCTGGCGCGCGGACCGCCGCCAGGGGGACCGAGCGCAGATCCAAGAAACCCGCGCGGAGCTCCGAGAGTTCATGCGTTCTGCACTGCTTTGTTCCTCGAGGTTTGCTCCCCCGACACCTCCCCGAAGGTGGCTGGGCTCCACTTCTGCTCCCACCGGGCGGCGAGCGCGGCCGCGGAGGCCGTGCGGGCCAGGGTGGCCTGGGCCGCCGCCTGCTCCACGTCCGCCCAGGAGACGGAGGAGCGGAGCCTGTGCGGGATGGGGTCGCGCACGGACAGGTGCTCGTCGAAGAAGAAAAGCTTCATGAACATGAACTTTCGGAGCTCCGCGCGGATTTCTTGGATCTGCTGGAGCCCCTGGCGGCGACTCTGGCGCGGCCCCTGGCGCGCTCCGCGCGCCAGGGGGCGGGTCCAGCGCGGATCCGAGAGATCCGCGCGGACCTCGCAAAGTTTATGATTGCGCCGCTTTTTCTTTTTCGAGCTTGGTCGCCTGCCACTGCTCTAGCGCCGCGTGGATGTTGCTCAGACTGGCGAGGGCCGGCCTGAGCTCCTCTCTCATGTGCGCCTGCGCGACGACGCGGTCCTGCTCGCCGGCGCAGGCTACCAGCGAGACAATTTCGGGGTCCAGGAGGTGCTCCTTCACGCCCTCGAGGCTGTCCAGCTGCAGTGAGGGGATGTTCAGCGAGTGGGACATGACGGAGATCATCGTGTCCTTCTCCCGCACCAGCTCGATCGCGACGAGCTCGTCGAGCATGTGCTGCGCCTCCTTGCAGATCGAGCTCAAGGAAGCCTCGGACAGCTCGGGCGCGGCGCCCGACCTCGCGCCGTGCCTGGGCTGCTGCTGGCCCGGCGAGAACGCGGAGCAGGCCCGGCACCTGGTGGGCGATCGACGCTTTCTCCCTGCCCCTGCCCACGCCCAAACCAGTAGAGTGGCCAGAGTGGCAGCATGGAAAAAAAATCTGGCCTCTGGAGCCGAGCTTTCTATCCATATGCATCGAACGTTGATCGCCGACCTGGCGCAGCCCTTCAGGTGCGCCGTCAGCTCAGAATCCATGGCGGCCTCCAGCCCCGCCGCAAACTCCTGCCAGCGCGCCGGGTCCGCCGCCGCCAGGCGCTGCCCGCCGCCCCGCGCGAAGTCCAGCAGGAAGCCGAAACGCTCGCCGATGCCCCGGGCCTTCGGCGCCGCCGAGCGCGGCCGAGGGGCTGAGGGTGGGGAGCCTCCGCCCGACGGCGGCGAGTTCCTGGTGGAGAGCCTGCTCTGCGAGCTCTTCGGCGACAGCGGCCGCTGGGACGCCCTCTCCGGAAGGCGCGTTGAGGCAACGGTAGCTCAAACTCGCTCCCCGCAGCCCTCCCAAGGTCCAAACGCACCAGTGTCCCGAGCTGCGCCCAACCGTGGCCACGACGGCCCCCCTTGCGGGCCAACTCCCGTTGTCTCCAATTGGCCCTCCTCTGACCTCTGCAGGCTCGCCGCCTGGTGCGACGGCGGCCCGAAGCCGTCGGAAACGCCCGTCGCGAGCGACGCGGTCGACGCGACGCGCCGGGGCGGCGTGCCATCGAGCGCCCTCTGCTCGAGCGTGGCCAGCGCGCCAGGCTGGAGCCTCTGCGGCGCCGGACTGGGCTCGCCCACGCCGCGGGCGCTGCTGGTGGCCGCGGCGAGCGCCGCCACGCGCCGCGGCGGCGAGTCGCCCCTGCCGCGGCCTGGCGCCGGTGCGGGCATGCGGCGCGCGCGCGGCGCGCATGCGCGGCTCCGCGCAGCGCGCGGGCGCGCAGCGCGCTGCGCGGCGGAGCGGCCCGTTGCTGGTGGCGGCGGCGGGCGGCGCTGACGACGCTGGCGGCGGCGGCGGCAAGCGGCGGCGAGCGGCGACGGCGGCGGCCACTGCGGCACCGACGGCGTCGGCAACGACAGCGGCGGCGTGGACGCCGGTGGCGCGCGCGGTTGGGCGGCGCGAGCACGCTGCCGTCGGCGGCGCAGGACGCCGCGGGAAGGGGGGGAGGGAGGGCAGAGGGGAATTCACTGAGCCCCGCCGAATCGCGAAATCGAGTCGGAAACAAATCGGATCGGAATCGTCCCGAATCGAAGCAAGATCGGATCGCCGTGCCTGGCTCCAGCTGGCCCTGGCCGATGGCGGTGGACCACACCGAGTCGAATCAAATCGGAATTCCGGCCTCATCCGGCGAATCGAATCGCATCAAATCGTAGGCAGCCCTGACTGTCCAGAAAGAGGGCATGGGGGGTCGGTCAGGAAAGGGAAGAGGCGCGAGAGGGAGAAAACAAACGAAGGGGGGGGAATGGCCGATCGGGCGAGAAGCGGGGCTGCGCTTCTTCTTGCAACCTGGTGGGTGGGCGACACGCCCACCATGGGCCAGGGGAACGAGCGAGCGAACGACCATCAGTGCGGACGGGCATCCAGGCCTCACCAGTACCAGGTGGAGGAGGCCGTGGTCTCTGGCATATGCTAGTTATGTTTTGTGTGTGGGGGGGGGAGGAGGAGGGAGGAGGAGGAGAGGAGGAGGAGGAGGAGGAGGAGGAGGAGGAGGAGGAGGAGGAGGAGGAGGAGGAGGAGGAGGAGGAGGAGGAGGAGGAGGAGGAGGAGGAGGAGGGAGGAGGAGGAGGAGGAGGAGGAGGAGGGAGGAGGAGGAGGAGGAGGAGGAGGAGGAGAGGAGCGAGGAGGAGAGGAGGAGGAGGAGGAGGAGCGAGGAGGAGGGAGGAGGAGGAGGAGGAGGAGGAGAGAGGAGGAGGAGGAGGAGGAGGAGGAGGAGGAGGAGGAGGAGGAGGGAGGGAGGAGGAGGAGGAGGAGGAGGAGGAGGAGGAGGAGGAGGAGGAGGAGGAGAGGAGGAGGAGGAGGAGGAGGAGGAGGAGGAGGAGGAGGAGGAGGAGGAGAGGAGGGAGGAGGAGGAGGAGGAGGAGGAGGAGGAGGAGGAGGAGGAGGAGGAGGAGGAGGAGGAGGAGGAGGAGGAGGAGGAGGAGGAGGAGGAGGAGGAGGAGGAGGAGGAGGAGGAGGAGGAGGAGGAGGAGGAGGAGGAGGAGGAGGAGGAGGAGGAGGAGGAGGAGGAGGAGGAGGAGGAGAGGAGGAGTTGGAAGAGGAGGAGAGGAACATTCGCTCGCTCCGCCCTGGCGAGCGGTCTCCGCGCGCGCGCGCCGGCGCCTCCGCGAGCGGTGGCGGGGCAGTCTGCCGCTCTGCGCGAGAAGGCCGACGCGCAGCGCTCAGGAGGAGAACTCCTGGCCGCCGAAAGGCGGTGCAGCCGTGCAGGCGCTGGGGAGGCAGAGCGGCTCAGCCCCTACAGTGCGCAGAAGGCAGCCGCGCAGCGCGTGCGCCTTCAGCCTCAATGAGGCCGGGAGGGTAGGGAGGGGGGCCGAAACACTGCAAAGACCGCGGAAGAAAGTCGCAGAGAATAAGAAGAGCATTCTCTCGCTCCGCCCTGGCGATCGGTCTCCGCGCGCGCGCGCCGGCGCCTCCGCGCGCGGCGGCGGGGCAGACCTGCCGCCGCGCGCGAGGGGGCCGACGCGCCGCGCTCAGGGGGGGAACTCCTGGCCGCCGAAAGGCGGCGCAGCCGTGCCCGTGCTCAAAGCTCTTGCGCAGTGACAAGGTTTTGGCGGGCGGCCGCGACTAGGACTTACCAGGCCGACGACCCAGCAAACAGAAAAGAGGCAAGTAGGCGACGGCTGCCAGGGGCGAAGAACAGCACCTGAACCCTGGCGGCCTCGGAAAAAGACGCAAGGACTGTCGAAGCAGCAGCAGCTTGAAGGCAGCGCTCAGCACGCGACGCTCGGCGCCACCTACCTCGTCAGAAAACGCAACGGACGTCTTCTGTAGCTGGGTGAAAGTCAGCAGCGCCTGACCCTCGAAGGCGACCAGGAGCCAAGTTCAGTCCAGCGTAGGCTTTGGCGAGCGGGACGCCCGACGCCGAAAGCATGCAGCTCCACCGATCACGGTGGAACCACCTGCATTCGGCGGGGGCTGGCATCGAATAACACAATCCAACAGGTGAGACTCGCAGCGGCAGCCCTGCGACGATGCCCCCTCGACGGCCCGAGCTCCGCCCCGCGGCGGCGCAGCGCCCTCGCTGGAGGCGGGCGCGCGCCAATCGAGAGAGCCGTCTGGCATCGCCTGCACAGCGACCGCTGAGGCCTTCGGGGCGCCCACGGCGCGGGCCTTATCCCTGCGGGGCCGCGACGGCATCGCTGGACTGGGGCGCGCCACTCGGCGGGGAAGGCGCCGCCTCGGACTCCGGAGCCGGCAAAGCCTCCGGAGCGAGCGCGGGCGCCCGAAACTTGGGGCGCCAGCCAGACGGCGGCGAGGAGGCAGCTGCCCGCTTCGCCCCCTGCCCGCGCGAGTCCCGCGGCCCGCGGCGGGAGCGAGGGGGCTGGCTCGCGCCAGGGACCTCGACGAGAGCCGCTTCGGGATCAAAGGTTCGCACGAAACCAAACCTATTAAGCCTATCTCCCACGGTTCGACTCGCGGCCCCTGGCATCCACGCGGCCCGTCGCCCCACCCGCAGCGGCACGCTGAACTGGTGGGACAGGGGGGGGGGGGCGGTCGCCGGGCGCCGGCACCGCGCGGCAACGTCGTTCGCGCGAGCAGCGGCAACCAATCCCACGCGCGCGGAATTGCCCCATCCGCGAGCTCCGGAGCACCGCCGGGGACTCCGAGAGCGCGCCAGCCCTGCGCGCGCCGGCTGCCCGATAATCACGCAGTGATGCTCGCCGTCCGGACGCGGCACATCGCGGTGGCAACTCAGAGGGAGGCTGGCGCATGTCCTGATGCGCGCGGCGGTTAGCGGTTCGCCGCGCGCACGCCGATTGGCGGAGCATCTACGGCGCGAGCCCTCCTCTGCGGCGGCGCAACGCTCTCGCTGGAAGGGCGAGTGCCGGCCGGCCCAGCGCTCGAGGCGCCTCTCGATCGGCTGCGCGGGACACCTGCTGCATCATCCTGCTCCGCGGGGCCAGCGGGAGTCGCGCCGATTGGCTGAGCAGCGACGGCGCGAAACTCCCCCTGCGGCGGCGTAGCGCCATCGCTGGAAGGGCGCATGCCAGCCGGCCCAGCGCTCGAGGCGCCGCTCGATCGGCTGCGCGGGGCACCTGCTGCACCATCGAGCCTCACCCCGAAGATGCTCCACCCAAGAGCTGGCACCTGAAGACCGAGGGGGCCGCTCGCGAGAAGCAGCCTCTGCGGTCGCGGCCTGCTCGGTCGCCCCGGCCCGATGGGCAGCTCGGGCGACCCCGCGCAACGCTTCGTCCGAGATCCGAGCCGCCATGAAGCCGCGGACCTGAGCGGGGCCCTCAGGGTCGAAGTCCGATTCGGAAGCCAGGGGCGGAGCAGACGCGGCGCGCCCGCGCCGCGGGGGGGTCGTCGGGCACTGCGCCCCGGCAGCTGGCGAGGCGCGCCGCGATGTGCCGCGAGGGGGCGTCGGTGGGCCCGCAGCTGGGGCGCCGGCGCCTGCCGACGACCCTCCGCGTGAGTCGCGGCCGGAAGGGTTCGGGGGCCGTCGGGCAGAGGTCAGGCCGCCGCCCCCGCTCGGCGCTTGCGCGGAGGGACGACTGCGGGAACGCGGGGCAGCGCGCTCCGCCGCGGCGCGACGGTTCGCGGTCCCCCGAGCGGGGCGCCCAGGCGGAGGCGCGGCTTCCCCATCGGGCGGGGGGGGCCGCGCGACTCGCCTGGCGCTTGGCGGCCGCGCGCTGGTGGCGGCGGGCCCGGGAAGCGTTGGCCGACCCCGGGGCGTGGCGTCCCGGGTTCGGCCTGTCCTCGACGACCTCGTCGCGGGGACCAAGCCGTCGGCTGCCTGGCGCAGACGGCTGGCCAGCGGGGGCGCCCGAGGCGTCGGGCAGGGCTGAGCACCAGGCGGCGCGCCCAGCGCGCGCGGACACGACGCGCTCGGACACGGCCTCGCCCAAGGCGGACAGCGCAAAGAAGTGGCCAGCAAACGTCTGGCCTTTGTGCGCCCCCATGCCGCGGCCCTTGGCAAGGGCGAGAGCCTGGGCGGCTCCCCCGCTGCCGCAGCTCTGGGTTCCCGGGGCGGCGCGGCCGCTGTCGTAGTTGAGCAGCAGCGACTCGGCGTCGCGCGGCCGCTTGAAGCGCAGCTCCCGCTCCTCGGCGTCGGTGGCCGAGAGAGACGCCCCTGCTTTGTCAGGGTGCCAGCCTCGCGCCGCACGACGGAACGCCGCTGCGATGGCGCCGCGGCCCGCTCCGTCGGCGACATGCAGGGCAGCTCGCGCATCATTCAGCCTGGCGGCTCGGGCGAAGACGCGCTGTCCACCGCCGCTCGCGGGTCCCAGGGGAATCTCTCGGCCGCTCGCCGCGGCGGGGGCGTCTCCAGCCATGCGCGAGCTCCCGCGCGTCTGATCGGACGCTGGTGGTGCTCGAGGAGAGATAGGCGCAGGGGGGGCGTCGGGACGGGCACCGCCCCCTGCGACGTCCCCCCCCGCACGGCGAGGGGAGCGGGCGGCGACCCTAGCGCTGGCGCTCGGGAACAGGGCGTTCCCGGCCCCGGGCTGCTGAGGGGCCAGGGAACCGAGGCCGCGCGCGTCGCCGCCGCCGGAAGCCTCAGAGGCTGGCTCCGCGACGGCGTCGTCGGCGGCGGCCCCCCCCGCGCCCGAGGGGGAGACGGCCGCCCGACGGGGGCCCGAAGGACCTAACCTACGAGCCGCAAGCAGGGCGACGAGGCGCGCCCATAGGCAGGTGGGCACAGGGAGAGAGCATCGGCCTGGGCCACGCAATCAAAGCGTTCAAACTCACCCTGTTCTGCCGCCTCGAGCCACGCGGGGGGGGGGGCTCGAGGGGGGGTCGGGCCGAACGGTGCCTCGTGGGATCGTCGGCCCGATGAACGTCCGTCGGCGTGCGCATTCCCCATATACGGACCACCCCCGATGACGCACGGCAGCGCAGTGCGCAAGACATGGGACAAACCTGGAGAGCTGCTGCGCCCATGGGCCGCAGCTGCGAAAGCCATTTTAGAGTCTAGGAGGACAGGGGCCCGAGAATCGGGCATCCGAATGCAACAGTACTTGCGCTGACTCTTGAAGACAGTGGTCTCGACGATGTTGATGCGTCTGGGCACGTGGAACTGCCGCGTGCACGTCAAACGGAAGCGGGAAGCTTCAGACAGCTCCGTCACCCAGTGAGGCGCGACTAATGGCTCAAGGGAAGGCAGCTCTAAATCGCGATGCAGCTGGGTGAGCGCAGGGCCAAGGGGGATGGATCCCTCGGCTCCGAACCTGGAGCACGTGCCGATCGTGGAGCCGCGCGTGCCAGCCCCCGCGCTCGGAGCGTCTCAAAAATTCGGCGGGGAGATAACTGCCGATGTCCGCGCGGACCACTCCCCCGCGGCCGAGGGAGGCGTCCGCGCCGAACGCCGCGGCGCAAGGGGCCGCGCGCAAGTCGGTGATTGCCGTGAAAGCCAGGAAGGTGCAGGCTAGAAGCTCGTCAATGACAGGTGGGGGCAACTCGTGCTCAGTCGCCGTCAAGCGCAGCCCGCGACAGGAGCGTGTAGACGTGCGCGAAAAGGGGAAGCATAGGACGGCGAAACAGAACTGCCTGTACCCAGCAGCCGGCGAGAGACGCCATCAGGGCGCGCGTCGAGGAGCCAAGGTGCACATGGATTAAAGTCACCGATCCGCCCGCCGCGGGCGCGTTTCCTCAGGTGCTGAATCGAGCCCACCGCGGGTGTCCACGGTCGCGCGCCTCGAAGACTTCCTGATCGTGGCGACAAAGATCGTCGGGATGTGGCGCGGACCCGCGCCACGAGAGGTTTCGGAAGCACGTGCGATCGCCGATGTCCAGCATTTCGACGAAGTTACCCCTGGGATAGGGGCAGCGGTGCGCCGCCTGCTCGCGGCACTGGAGGGCGCCGAAGCTGCGGGGGGCCGCTCGTTAGCCGCGTTAGCGATCTCGACGGCCATATTGTCGCCCATGGCAAGAGCATTGAGGCAGGGCGCAACGGCTACGCCTGCCATCTCGGGGCGCCAAGCACGGAAGGATTTAAGGAGGCCCCCCGGGAACCTGACCCGCAACGCGTTCCTGAGAGCGCGCGCGGGCGGGACACGGAAGGCGTAGGAAAACCCCCTCAAATCGTCACGAAAGGCGACCAGCCATTCCCCTGGGCTAAGTCCGAGTCGGCACAGCAGAAACCCTTGGCCCAGTCGTTGGGTGATCGAAGAGACAGAATGACAACGGCTAAGCGATCGAACTCACTGTCCTTGGGGGCGCGGAAGGCTCCGCACAGGGCGCCGCCGGCGTCCCATTTGCGAAGAAGGGCCCAGGGGCCAGAGCAGCCCATGTGGACGCGTGCCCCCAGCTGGCCCGTAGGCCACTCTGCCCTTGGCCGTCTCGCGACATCAGGGCCCAGAAACGCCTGGCGCGCGATCGGATCGGACAGAAAGGGAGCGGGATCCAACGTATAATAATCCCACTTGATGCGGGGCGCCTTTGACCTTGAGGTCGAAAGGTTCGACGTGGCGCGGGTGGGGGCCCGCGACGCCGCGGCGGCAAGTGGCCCAAGCGCAGGGGGCGCGGTGGAGGGGGGCTGCCGCATGGGTGCCTGGGCGGCCGAGGAGGAAATGAAGGAGGCCCTCGGAGCTGCAACGTGGGTAGCCGGGCCCCGGGGCGAGACCTCAGTAGCGTCGAACTTCGCAAAAACTCGACCTAAGTCGCTCGTGCCGCCGCGGGCAAGGCGAACTGCAATCCGGCACAGCCGCTCAATGCGGCAGCGCGCGCCCTCCTGGCAGGGCGAGACCGTCGCTCGCGCGCGAGCCTCGGTGGGGGCGAGGCTCGGCTGGCCAAGGGTTAGCCATTTTAGCGCAATCACGGCGCGTTGCGCATGTGCGTGAGCTGCGCGCCTCGGACGCCACCGCTCCCGCTCGCGGCCGACCAGAGAGGCGAGCGGCGGCGGGGCGGGGGGAGCGGGGGGGCACGGCCATCGATCGCGGAGAAACGGCTCAGCGAGAGAACCGCCCCGGTCCGACGGGCGCTGCGACGAGCGAAAGAAAGCAGAGAACGCCGAGGACCCATCCCGACCTGGGCCAGAGCAGCCGCCCAGTGGGCCACGTCGATGATCGCGCCTGGAAACAGGCGCAGCAAGGCAGACACATCCGCGACGAAGGGGGCGGTCTGATCGGCCGAAGCCGAGGCAGGCAGGGGGGCGGGGGCCGAGCACTGCTTCGCGGCAGGAGCACGAGGGCTACCAGAGGGCGGCGAAGAGCAGGGCGGCCCTCCCGAAGCAAGGGCAGGGGAAGACCTCTCAGCGCCCGCGGAGGCGTTGCCGAGGGCAGGCGGACCAAGGGGGTCCGAACAGGCAACTGCGGCAGGAGCTGGCGAGCAAAGATCGCGCTGGCCGAACGAACTCCCCCCTGGGGCGGCGCAGCGCCCTCGCTGATCTCTCTCTCTCTCTCTCTCTCTCTCTCTCTCTCTCTCTCTCTCTCTCTCTCTCTCTCTCTCTCTCTCTCTCTCTCTCTCTCTCTCTCTCTCTCTCTCTCTCTCTCTCTCTCTCTCTCTCTCTCTCTCTCTCTCTCTCTCTCTCTCTCTCTCTCTCTCTCTCTCTCTCTCTCTCTCTCTCTCTCTCTCTCTCTCTCTCTCTCTCTCTCTCTCTCTCTCTATATATATATGTATACATACATACATGCATACATATATATTTATATATATATATATAGCGCATTCGCACCAGCGCGACCCTGCTCAGTCCAGGCACTTCTGACAGCCACAGCAGGCGAGGGAAGGGGGCTGCGAGTCAAAGCGGCTAGAGGAGCACAGGGGCGAACGAGGACCCGAATCCTTGTCGCGGCAGCGGGGCGCGCTACCCCCCGCGGCGGCGCAACGCCCTCGCCAGAAAAGCGCGCGCCAACCTCCGCGACCGAACTCGGACTCATTGCGCCGAGCAGCACGACCGTCAGCGCTGACGGAAGGGGGACAGAGCCCCGCGGACCGGCGGCCCCATCGGCCCCCCAGCGGGCGGAGACGAGCGATGGGCGCGCTGCCGGGGCGCATGCCTACCCTCGCGGCCTCGCTCGGCCCGCCCATCCACGCCGAGCGGCGGCGGCAGCGCGCGTTGGAGGCGGCTCCGAACCTTGGCCACGAGCGGGCCTCCCGACGCTGTCGCAGGCTGTGTCGGGGCCCTGGGCGGCGGGGCCTCGGGCCCTCCGTCCGCCGCGGCGGCGAGGCCCGTGACGGCGGCGAACCCTGGCAGACAGTGGAAGACCATGCGGGGCTCCGGACTGAGGTCGCGCCGAAGGGACATCAGAAGCGCGCCGGACCAAGGGGGGCCGCGGGCAACGACCGCCACCGCCGGGCCCCCACATGCCCCGAGCGACTGCGGCGAGTCGCGGCGGCTCGAACGGGCGCTGCCGCTCACAGAGGGCCGCGCGCTGGCAGCACAAGCCATCCGACTCGCGTCTGGCGGCCCCGTGGCAGAGCTTGGCAAGGGCGCGGAAGGGGCCCCTCCGGGCGATCGCGGCAGGTCGCGAGGGCCCGCAAGATCCGCGCCGATCTCAAGAGGCCCTGCGCGCGCAACAGAGGCTAGCCGGGTCGCGGAAACTACTCCATTCGGAGTGGGCCCAGCGCTTGCCGCCGAAGCTCGCTGGGCACCGCCCCCCAACGCCGGGGCCAGTCCGGGCAGGGCCGCGGACGGTCCCCCGCGCGCCCCGAGTGACCGCGGCAGGTCGCGAGAGCCAGAGAGAGAGCCACGCCGTTCGCAGGAAGCCAGGCGCTTGCATCAGAAGTTGACCAGGCCGCGGGCAGGGTGGCGGGGGTTGCCTCGCGCGCCCTGAGCGACCGCGGCAGGTCGCGGGGGTCCGCGCCAACAGCCCCGCTCGAAGGAGGCACTGCGCGCGCCCCGATCGACCGCGGCAATTCGCGGGGGCGCCAGCGAACCGCGCCGCTCGCAGGAGGCCCCGCAACGCCAGCAGAAACCCATTGGAACGCGGTAGACCCACTCGATGCGACCTCTCCCCCCCGCCACTAAGCGCGGCGGCGGCGGGCGAGGCGGCGGCGCGGCAAACGGAAAGTGCGGGGGCTGCCCGAGGAACAGCGGCGTCGGCGGCGGGCGCCGTCGCACCTGCCCCCGCGCGGCGCGGCGGGGCCAGCGGCGACGAGGAAGGGTCCCCGAGTAGCCCGAGCGACTACAACACGTCGCGAGCGCCCAGACGTGACGGCGGATTTCTGGCGGCTGGCGGGCTGACACCGCCGGCGAGGTTAGTGGGCACCGAGAGCCCACCAGGCTCACCAAATTGGTCGAAGTCACAGGCACCGCCCGTCCAGAGTGAGGCGGGACCACCCCCGCTACAGTGGAGCGCAGGGGTCTCATGGACTCATGGACGCCTGCCTCTGGGTCGGTGAGGCCTTGCGGCGGCCTCGCCCGTCCGTGGCGGTGGAACGGCGGCGGGGCCCTGCCGGGAACGGCTGCGGGCGCAACGTCCGCAGTGGACATGCTCGAAACGGCCTCTTTTTCCTGATCGCCAAGCGCGGCGGCGAAGGCAGACGCGGGAAAAACCCGGCGGGCTGCCACGCCGACAGCCGCCTCGGAAGCAGCGGCGTCGGCGATTGGTTTCGTCGCCACCGCCGCCTCGTGGCGCGGCGGGGCGCCCAGGGATCCCGATGAGGTCCCGCCTGACCAGAGCGACTGAGAAATGTCGCGAAGACTAGAACGGGCGGCACCGTTCGGAGCTGGCTCGTCTGAGGGCGGGGCAGGGCCCGCAGGAGCGGGATCGGGCCGTGTCCTGCACGGGTGGCACAACCCTGACTCCAATTTCCACGCAGCGGAGCTTCACCCGCAGCGTCGGTCGCGCATAGAGGACGCGCCGGCGGCATCCGAGCACCCGCCTCCGTGCTGGCGGCGCTCGGGGGCGGGTCCGCACGCCCATGCGCAGCGGCAGCGGGGCGCGGACTGGCCGAGGGCGGCGCGCGATCGCCAGCCTCCAAACCAGCGAGCCTCAGAGGCGGCCCCGCCTGCCTGACGGCTAGAGAAGGCAGCGCGTAAGCGGGGCAGACTGGCCGCAACCCGCAGAACGCGATCGGCGGAGACGCGGCGGCGGCAGCGCGCAAACCCGCGCCAGCAAACAACTGCGCGGAAGCTGGGTCCTGCTCCTCCCCGCGCCCAGAACTTGAGTTCTGCGCTCCCGCTGTAGCTGGAGCGCAAGCTGCATCGCCCGTCGGCCTGCGAACGCCCGTACGTATGACCCCGGACTGCGGCAAGTGAGAACGGCGCGGCTGCTGACATCCTTCTGTTGGGCGGCACCTGGAGCAGTCTGAGTGGCGCGGAGCAACGAGCGGCGATTGCGGCCGGCTTTGCGCGGAACGATCTGTGTCTGAGGCGAGAACTGGCACTGCGCCACGGTGCAAGGCGTGGCGGGCGCATTGGCGTGTGAGCTCCTCGTCCTCGTCCTCCACCTCTTCCTCGAACGAAAGCCTCCGGCACCGCCGCCCCGAGGCCCGATGGGGGAGAGGCCAGGGGAAGGAGGAGGGGAGCTCTTCAGCGGCAAAGAAAAAGCAGGCGCCATCGGCAGCCGAACCCACAGACTGGAGCCTAGGAGCCAGCGCCGGAAGCGCTGGGCCCGACGGGCCGCTGCGAGCGGGGCCCAAGGAGCCGCCGCGCCACGCAGGGCCCGAAGAGCCACTGCGAGCGGGACCCTGCAGGTCACCGCGTGGGGCAGGCGCCGGCAATGGGCCAGCTCCCCGCGCCGACTGCTGAAGAGCAGACAGAGATCCCGTCGCTCGGATCCACCGCCAGCCCGAGGCAGACGGTGGGACAGGACGCGGAAGGCGCCGGCAAGGGCCAGCTACCCGCGCCGACTGCTGAAGAGCAGACAGAGACCCCGTCGCCCGGATCCACCGCCAGCCCGGGGCAGACGGTGGGACAGGAGGCGGAACCCTCGGGAGCAGGGCGCGCCGCCGCTGCTCCGAGGCCCGCCGCTCGGGGCGGCCAGGAGGACCCGAAGGCTGGGGCCTCCTGGTCCGTTCAGGGCAGTGGGCGGCCAGCGAGCCGCTCGAAGAGCGGGGCTCGCGGACCCTGGTGCAGCACAGCACCGCCCGCCTCCACCAACAGCTCGACGGCTCGCTGCGTCAGCGGGCCGCGGGCCGAAGGGGGGGGCGGCCACTGGGCCGAAACACTGCAGAGGCCGCGGAAGGGGAGTCGCAGAGACTAAGAGGAGCAGGAGAAGAAGAAGGAGGAGGAGGAGGAGGAGCAGGAGGAGGAGGAGGAGGAGGAGGAACAGGAGGATCAGGAGGAGGAGGAGGAGGACATCAGAGGAACCGTCCAAGTGTTGGACGTGTCAGACATTTTCTTGGGCCTGCAGAGAGCTCCAGAGAACCCTGTAGACCTCCAGAGACCTCTGGGGGTAGGCCCAGGGAATCAAAATCTTTCCAGGAAGCTGTAGACTTGGAGTTGAAAGTCTCCAGGATTGAGCTTCCATTTTGGACTAAGGTCGAGCTTCCTGTCTGGAGGTCTTGAGATCCTCTGGGGGGAGAATTGGTGAGGAAAACGGAACGCCACCAACGGACGCCCACGTCCTTCTTCCGAGAAGCGCTGCCAGCTCCCTGTCACTTCCCCTCCTCCTCTTTCAAAGCTCGCCCCTCCACAATGCAGCCAGGCATGCGGCGTCCGTGATGCAGGCAGGCTGTACTATGGTCCTCCTCTACCTCCTCCCTCACCCCTCCTCCTCGTCCCCCTCCCTCCCCTGAAGGCCTGAAAAGATGCAGCCACCAAAAAACACATCGATCCTCGATCATCCCTAATTCAGGCGCGGCAGGCGCTAGCGCAGGCCAGCGGAACTGCTGCGACGCAAGTCCTCCGATGTCTTGATGTTTCCCCACATCCCAAATGGGTTTCTCGTTCTCTGGATATACAAAACAGGGACCTCACCATCACCCCCTCCACCGCCGCCACTACCATCACCATCACCATCACCATCATCCTCATCCTCATCCTCATCCTCATCCTCATCCTCATCCTCATCCTCATCCTCATCCTCCTCATGATCACCATCATTATCATCCTCATCCTCATCCTCATGCTCATCACCATCAGCATCATCCTCATCCTCATCCTCATCATCACCATCATCGTCGTAATCAGTATCCTCATCATGACCATTACCATTACCATTAACCTCCTCATCATCATCATCCTCATCATAATTACCATCACCATCACTATCATCATCATTACCATCATCATCAGCAGCATCATCATGAACATCGTCATCAGCATCACAGTCATCATCGTCATCATCATCATCAGCATCATCGTCATCCTCATCCTCATCCTCATCCTCATCGTCATCAGCAGCATCAACCACATCATCACCATCACCATCACCATCACCATCACCATCACCATCACCATCACCATCACCATCACCATCACCATCATCATCATCATCATCATCATCATCATCATCATCATCATCATCATCATCATCATCATCGTCATCGTCATCATCATCATCATCATCATCATCATCATCATCATCACAAACAGCACCATTACCAGCACCAGCACCAGCATCACAATCATCAGCAGCATCATCATGATCATCATCACCGTCGTCGTCATCATCATCATCATCACCATAACCATCACCATCGCAAGCATCATCACCATCACCACCATCACCATCATGATTACCATCATCATCACTAATTATCAGCATCATCATCGTAACCATAATCATAATCATCATCATCAGCATCATCATCATCATCATCAGCGTCATTATCATCATCACAATTACCAGCATCATATTAGCATGACTATCGTCATCGTCATCGTCATCTTCAGCAGCATCATAATCAGCATCATCATCATTAACATCACCATCACCACCACCACCATCATCACCACCACCTTCACCATCATCATCATCATCATCATCATCATCATCATCATCATCATCATCATCATCATCATCATCATCATCATCATCATCACCATCACCATCACCATCACCATCACCATCATCACCATCACCACCATCACCATCACCATCATCATCACCATTATCATCCTTATCAGCATCATCACCATTACCGCACACACGCTCACACGCTCACTCTATCACCCACACACACACACACTCATACGACAAAGTCTCGCGCGGGGGCCTCGTCTGTGAAATGCGAGGAAGTATCGAGCGGGAGGCTCCTCCCGACGGGGCCCGCAGATCCTGTTGGTAATCCGAAGCAGCCATCAGAAAACGATGTAACAACAAACATGTGGTGACACCTGGGAGCCTGAATCCCAAGGAAGTGTTGAGCGGGAGCCTCTTGTGTGAGCGAATGTGAAGGAGTCTCGAGCGGGAGCCCCCTAGCTGCGGGGCCCGCAGATCATATTGGTAATCCCAGGCGGCCATTGGAAAATCATGCGAAACACACACACACAGGTCTGGTGACACCTGGGAGCCCGACTCCCCAGCAAGTCTCGAAAAGGAGCCTCGGCTGTGAGCACTCTACATCCGAGTCTCGAGCCGGAGCCCTCTCCTTATGGGGCTCCTAGATCCTGCTGGCAGTCCGAGGCGGACCTCGGAAAACCATGCAAAGACACCAGTGTCGGTGACGCATGATGCGAGCCCGAACCCCGAGGAATTTCCGGGGCGGGAGCCTCGCTCCTGAGCAAGCCGAGAGGATGCCTCGAGCGGGAGCCTCGTCTGTGAGTGCATCGCGAGAACTCTCCAGCGGGAGCCCCCTCCCTATGGCGTCCCCGCCTCACGCTGGCAACCCGACGCGGCCATCGGGACCATGGGAGCCCGAATCCGGAGGAAGTCCCGAGCGGCAGCCTCGATCCTGAGCAATTTGAAACGACATCTCGGGCGCTCGCCTGTAGGTGGATCGCGAGGAAGTCTCGAGCGGGAGCCCCTCCCTACGGCCCCCCGCTTCGTGTGATGAATCCGAGGCGGCCGTCGGGATTCCCTGTAAAAACAGGTTTGGTGACACCTGGGAGGCTGAACATCTTAAAAAGTCTCGAGCGGGAGCACTGTTACTTTGTCGAGCGTCCTTTGAAACTCGAGGCAGGCATCCTCAATCAAGCTTGCAAGCGTCGGCAAAGACCAGGAGACATCGTGCAGGAAGAGAGCCTCCGTAGCCACGAGGACTACGATGAGACTCACTTCCAGATTATACTTTGGAAAATTTTCACGTGGGGGCCTGCTGGAAATCTGGACCGCTTCCCGGGGACCGGTCTGTCGTCAGGCATAGTCTTGTTCTTGCAGCACGGGGTGCCCAGAGCTCTCTCCGGCCCTCTTCCCGGGCACCGACCCTTCGTTCCTATCGTGTTCTTGACGGCCCCGGGGCGCGGCGGGGGCCCCGAACGCCGAAAAGGCTGAAAAACATCCGTTTTCTGGCATCTGTCAACACGCCACGAGGCCTGGGGGATATACCGAAACGCCACGAGCCTCGGGCCTCTGCCAGGATGCGCTCCGACCAAAGCTTCGAAGCGAATCCAACCGTGGCGACGCGGGCCTCCTGGAGATCCACAAAGGGCGAAAGCGACGGCAGGGTGGCGGCATCGGCACACTGCCCTCCTCTGAGGCCAGAGGATCGGCTGATGGGCAAAATCCTGCACCTCCCGCGCGACGGGGGCCGCAGGCTTCAACGCGCCCCCCCGCCCCCGCTTCAATGTTGTTGGTTGGCGTCACTTGGCATCGCCAGCGGGGTGGAGAATTTTGGCCAGTCGACAGATCGACGCATCGCCGCGCAGACCGCCAACATCATTGAAATGGGGCGTCCCCAGGTCCCTTCCTCAACCCTTGAGCCTGTCCTCGGTCCTGAAGTAAGGGGCCCGGACCCCTAGCTGTCAAATGTTGTGTCTCCTGGTGAGCTTCCCAGTTTGTCAGCTCAGATCAGCAACTATGTCGCGACAAAACTGGCACGGCGAAAACATGGAGGCGACAACCTATGCATAAACGAACTCGACGTGCCAGTTACCTCCAGGCCTGCCGCGTTAAGGCGGACCATGTCAAGAGAGCTCCCAGCGACAGTGCGCGAGCGGCGGAGGGCAGGCAACGGGTGCACTAGCGAGCCAGAAGAAAGCGTAGCGGCCACGAGACAACACCGCTCAGTCACTCCAATGTCCCCCAGGACGCTTCTCACTTTTTCGGCTCAGGTATGCAGCGGAACAACTGGCACGGCGGAGGCGACAACCTATGCAAAAATGAGCTTGACGTGTCAGTCACCTGCAGGTCTACCGCCTTAAGGCGGATCAAATCAACAGAGCTCCCATATCACTTCCATATCCCCCTTTTTTCCTGAAGAACGAAAGCGGTGGTGAAAGCATAAGCGAGGTCGCGACAGAGGCCTCTGGGGCAAGGGGCAAGGCTCCGCCACCTTTATCCACAGTTACACCGGGTCGGATGAGGCCCTGATGCTTCGCTGTGGCGCTCGCTGTTGTAGGAGCAAGCGCCGCGGCCACAGCGCAACGTCCCTGAATATGGCGCAAGCAAGCTTCGGCAGTGCTGCCGAACAATAAATGAACCTCCATGTGCCAGGCCGCGTCGAAACTGCTAACATCGAATGTTACTTCAACGCTGCGATGCGAGGAGGCTTGATCCCTCAGAGCTGGCATCCTCCACATCACGCGGATGCATGGATTACCCAGAAGCCCGCGGGGCAAAATGCGTGTTGAAACATCGAATCATTATCAACATCGTTTCTATCAGCCTGTTTCCACGATCAAGAGCAAGATGATTTCTGTCGATGAATTGGCTCCTGTCTTTGACTCCCCAAGGCATCTGGGCTGCGCGAATGAATCTGGCACGCGTTCGCGTAATCGAAACATTGAAGCCTTTCCCCGCCTGTCCCGAGCGTGGTTGGACTCGGTCACCAGCTCCGGGCTGCAGCGCGGGAATAGCCTGGACTCTGGGGGGCCCGTCGCATAATGGCAGACAGCCGCGGGCGCAGCTGGTCCGTCAAACTGACGCCCTCGTCCAGCAACTGGTTCTCGCGAGCGGCTGCTGGGCCGCCCGGGAACAGGATCGCCGCCCAGTCGTCCGAGCCTCCGCTCGCGGCGTCGGCGCTGGCGGCGGATGACAAACGACGCGCAGGTCCGCGGCTAGAAGCCCCGGCAGCAGGGGGATCATCCTCGCCGCTGGTTCCACGAGCGCCTGTCAGCGGAGAGCCCCCCAGCTTGCCATGTTGGGGCTCGAAATGCAGGAGGGCCGACGCTGGCGCGCCCCTACGGTTGGCGCTGTGGCTGCGAGCGCAGCGCCCACCTCGCTGTCCACGACGAGCCGGAACCCGAACGCATTCGCGATGAACGCCCGCCGCTCGCGCCCGCACCGACCCTCTGCGCCCCGCCCCAAGGCCGAGCGCAAAGCCTGCGAGGGCAGGCGACGCCCGAGCCCGAGAGATTGCGGCCGCGCGATGCCGCGCAGTCTGGCGCAGCTGCTGGGCCCGCCGCGGCCTCTTTCTCGCCCTCCAGCTTGGCGGTGGCGTCGCTCTCCCCGCTCTCCTCCTTAACGATAGCGCCAATCGCCTCTGGGTTCTTGTTTTGATCGGCACCGTCCGTCGGCGGCCTCGCGCCCGCGCCCGGGGGCGGCCCCGGCCCCCGCCTCCGCAGCAGCTCGGGCGCCCAGTCTCGCAGAGGGTCCGGGGGCAGAAACAGCGCAGGCGGCGACAAGACCTGCGAGCGCACGGCGTGAGTTGCCGCCGGCGCTTGCCCATCTGCGCCAATCCGCCGACGGCGCGCGTGGCCGCCTGCGAAGCCAGAGAAAGGCCGCGAAGGCCGCGTGCTGCTGCTTGGCTGGTCGCTGCCACCGCGGCTGGCTCCGTCTGTGCTGCTGCGCCCGCTGCTGGCCTGGCTGGTCGCGCTCACTGCTGTTGCGGTTAGGCTATTCGCTTAGTGCCCGTCGCTGATCACATCGTTCACGCTGGTGCGCGTTTAACTGTAGCTGTTGTTATCCGCATTGGCCCCTATTCGCTCAGGTATGACTACAGGGGAGCTGGAGAAAGTAGGAATGGGAAATTAATTTAAAGCACCCTCCTTGACTGGGTAAAATCGCATCTGCCCGAGGCCATCGGAAGGAACAACTATTCGGGGCAGCGAGGCAGCCGTTGAAAACAATGGCTGGGTCGCGGGAGAGAATAATAAGAAGGCCGCAATTGGACAGAACGCCAGCGCGCGACGCAGACGCCCACCAGCGAACAGCGCGTTTGGTCGCGCCGAGCGGGCCAGGCCTGTGCTGCAAAAACTACGAGTGGCCAGCGCTGAAAATACGCGCGCCAGCGACTCCCCAGGGCGCGCGACGGAAAGCTGACAAGGCCAAGCGCTGAGAAACACCAGCTAACCGAAAAGCCTCGGGCGCGCGCCCGAAAAACTGACCGCGGCCAGCGCTGAAAAAAGTTCGGGGGCAGGAGCGGCGACGTCGTTTGCAGACCACGCCGCGGCCCAGCCGCGGGAACAATGGACGTCGCGCTGGCGCGTCGCGTGGCACTAGACCATGGCCAGAGCCCGCGCCCCAGATCCGTGCTCGACAGCCCTAGAATGCCCCGCCGCCTCGGGCGCTAGTTCCATGCCTCGGCGCCGCCGCGCGCGCGCGCGTGGAGACGTCTGCGCTGTCCATAGCAGAAAGCATACGCTACAACCCATGTTAACTTCAAAATCCAATCAGTCACCGTTCAGGGTTCATGTTAGTTTCCAAACCAACATGGCGCCTTTCGATTGTGGACAATACAGAAAGAACTCTGCGAGCGAGCGCGCGCGCGAGGAGACGTCTGTGCTGCCTATAGCAGAATGCAAACACCAGAACCCTGTTAATTTCAAAATCGAACCGGCCACCGTTAAAGCTTCACACTAGTTTCCAAGCCAACATGACACCTTTTCGATTGTGGACAACACAGAACTCCGCGAGCGCGCAAAGCCAGTAAACTTCGACACGACATGCGCAGCCCGAGCCAGAGGCAGAGGAGGACGAGGAAAGAAGATGAGGAGCGTCTTTGCCTGGCGCGTGCACCCGCTGGCACCGCTGGAATCGAGCAGGGCCCAGGGCGGCGGGGAAACCAGTAAATTCGTAAAGCCGTAAATCCGCAAACTCCGTTTCGAAATGTCAAATTTCGGAACCGAGTTTACGCGAAAACGCGAAAAGCCGAATCGTCGTAAACTTTACGACTTTTCTGCTTTTCAAATAAAGCGCGCGCTTCTGCCCCCACTTGCCGGAAGCCCCCCTCGCCAGCTTAGCCGCGAAGCGCGTGGGGGGTGCGCCGACGTGGGCGGGGCGTTCGCATGCGGACTGCGCCGCTGGGACCCTCGGTGAAGCTCCGTGCGGGCCCGCGAAACGCGCGAGCGCGCGCAGCAATGCGCGGGGCGGCGGACGCGCGCGGATTGCGCCGCTAGGGCCTTCGGCGGAGCCCCCGATGGGGCCGCGGAGCGCCGCGCCGAAATGCGCGGAGCGGACGCGCGCGGACCGCCCCGCTGGGGCGTTCGGCGGAACTCCCCATTGGACCTCAAAACGCAGGAGGGGTGCGCCGAAATGGGCGGGGCCGACGCGCGCGGGCCGGGACCCTCGGCGCCCCGCGCGTTATAGCCGAGTCGAGCACGCGGTAAACCTCGCCACGCATGGCGTCGCTTGGAGCCTGGAAGCGATTGATATCACGCGCTGCGGCCTCGGGGCCACTCGCGACTACCAGTGCGATTCTCTTCTGGTCTGTCCAGCGCTTCGCCCCTGCCAGTTTTTTCCAGCAAGCGCCTTTGCATTTGTCCAATGAACCCGCGCGATTCAACGCAGGGCCAACGCAGGAAAAAATATTGCAGCACCCGCCAGAATATATATATATATATATATATATATATATATATATAAAAGGGGGGCGCGCACGGCCGATTCCGTCGACGGCCGAAGGCTATCGTCCAAAAGAATGTTCGGGTACATTGTGCGACACAAGGCGACCAAGTAGGACGCGCGGCGAGGCGATGAGTTGGAACTAGCTGTTCGGTTGGCATAGGTATTTCGCAACAGGGGCGGGGCAAGCGCTGGAAATAAGCAAAAGCTGAAAGGATAAAAGGGCCTGCCCCGGACCCTCTTCCAGCTCCCCTGCAATCCACGTGCTCTGCCTCGCCGCGACTCATGGCGCGATAGCTTGCGATTTGCATCTTCGCCGTCGTCGCCGCGATCGGCCCCCCAGTCATTGACGGGGTCTTCGAAGGGTTATACTTCGGGTCGAAGAAGCGGGGCCCCTCACTCGGGTGGAGCTCGCTGGGGGCCCATCGAACGCGCGGTTTGTCTATGGCGAGACACAGGGCGACGGCCCTGCCGATGCAAGCGGGGACAACGAACTTGTTCGCTCCCCTCCTCTCGGAACAGAGCACCGCTGGAAAATTGCCACTCGCGGCGACGACGTGCTCTCCGACGCCGGGCGACAAGCCGCGCTGCACCGCGACCGCGCGGAGAAGAGCTCGCGACTGTCACGCCGATGTCCTCCGTTGCGTTCAGCCACCCGCGGGCGACTAGCTCAGCCGCTGAGCCAGTCGCCCGTGCCTGAAAACATCCCCTCTGGCATCTCCTGGAAAGCCGGGCCTGCCCCCCGCTCGACATCGGCTGCGACGGCGTCGTCCTCCTCCAGCTCGGACGCCGGCTTGGGAGCGCGGCCGCAGGTCATGGCGCGGCCGCCCAGGCGCCCGAGGCGGGGGCGCTCCTGCACCGCCTGATCTTCCGCCCGATCTGCCTCGCGTCCGTCTCATCGACGAATCATGCGCTCACCGCGCAGCCGTGCTCCGATGCGTCTGGCAGGCAGACCAGCCTGCTCCAGGGGAAGACCCAATCGCCGCGCGGCATCGGCATCGGACCCCGGAAGGCCCACGGCCCCGCGCGGGCGCCCGCCCGCAACGCGGCGCCACTGCCGTAGTTCGCGGCGATGAACTTGTAGATGGCGGGGAATGACTGCCTACCACACCACCTCAACCTAACCCGAAGACCCGAATTTCGGGTTGGGGGGGCACGGGTTCCCTGCGCGTTTTTCCCATGCTCCCCGATACCCCCCCCCCCCACACTGGAAATTGAAAGCAAGGTTGGGTAGGGGTGGTTTGGTGGGAGGCGAGGGAAGGCCGGCAGCTGGTCACGATGGATCATGGCGCAACACGCGCAGTGGCCGATTACCACCCCTGCCCACCCCGGAAGTGCGCGGCAGCTGAGGGCCCAGCTCAGCCCCTGCCTCGCCCGCTAGCGGCGCTTCGCGGCCAGGCCAATGTTAATCGCCCCCCCCCGTCGAGCACGCGCCCGGGCGTCTCGCCGCGCCGACCCCGGATCTCCGCCTCGCGGGCCCCGAGGCCCGCGGCGTCGCAGAGCGCGGCAGCGGCCGAGGGGCGCTCTGTCGCAGCGCCGGCGCCGAGGCCCCCGCCGCTGGCCAGCCACCTGGCGGGGCGCAGCGCCGCGGCGGGGCCGCGGTCGCTCGCGCGGCGGGCGCCCGCGAGCCTCGCCTGCCCCCCCACAGGAACCCGCCCGCGAGCCTCGCCCACACCCCACAAGGGGGCGCCTCGGTCATCGCGGCCTCGCCCCCCCCCCGGCAAAACAAGAACGACCGCGCGATCCCCGCGGGCGGCGCGGCGCGCGCAGGGACCGGCCGGGCGCCGCCCTCCACGCGGCGGCCGACCTGCAGGCATCAACGGCCCCGCCTCGCCAACCAACGCCGCCCGAATGCAGAAATCGCCCGAGAGCCCCCCCTCGATCCGGAAACGGTGGAAGGCGTCTCGGATGTCGGAGGTCCCCGCAACGAAGTCAGCCGGCAGGCCTGCCCTGTCAGCGGGTTCCTCCAGCTCAGCCTCTATCGAAACAAGAAGACCCTCTGCGGTCGCCAGCGCGACCCCCGGCGGCGAGGCGAAGCGAAGGCTCTTCTTGGCCGCGAAGAACGCGCCCACCTCCGCGCGCCGCTCGGGCTCCTCCCACTCGAGCGGAGAAGCTCGATGAAGCGAATATGGAACCTCCTCTTTCTGATATGAACGGAAGGACCCCAATGGGCAATGATGTCGCAGCTGTCGAGTCGACAACGCAGGTCGTCGCTGTCTACAAGCCTCCGAGAGTAACCGTCTTCAAGGAAATTGCGCGCATCGGCGGGCGGCGCCTCTGTCGGGCGCGTCCCGTCCACCGCGGCCCCAGATAGAGGAATCGGCCCGCGTTGCGAGGGCGCCCAGCGTTTTGTCCGGTCGACAAAGTCGCAGACACCGCGGCCGCGGAACATCTCGTTGAGGGCCGATCGCGGGGCGGGGATCGCGGCCTCCAAAGACGGCGCGCCGCTGGCGACGAGGCCCGGGATCCGCGCGTGCACCGCGCGCCCTCTGCCGGGGCGACGTCATTGAAGTCGCGACGAGTCCGCCAGGCCAGCTCGCGCGCCCCGCGGCCGTGGAGTCGAGCAAGTCTCGACGCTGGGGGGCCTCGGCAGGGGGGGCAGCTGGAGCAGGTCCACCCCGACTTCGCGCTCGGGCTG